>HG995344.1:9891687-10234187 GCA_905333045.1 Lysandra bellargus
ACTGGTTGATTGGCAAGAATACTTACTACATACAAACTCTTTCATAAGGATGTGACTACACACATTGAAACAGTCATTTGGAGGGGCGCGCCATGTTATCGTAGTTTATCTCTACATATACTAATTATAGCACATGCCATGAAGTGACATTTTATTAATAGTGATAAAAGAGAGGATTTCGGGAGTAGCTCGAGTGTGTCAGATTAAGCTAGTATAGGCTTCCGACATGTGTCTAGTTATCATGGTATAGAAATCAGATTTCTCACGTGGTGGGTTAATTTTTTTTAAATATTGTAATGTCATCCGATCTGTCAGATTAAGATAGGGGATGTTTAGTATACCCCAAAGAAGCTTCCATAAAAAGCACTGACGATTCAAAGGTCAGGTAAGCCTGTAGGGACATTTAAAAATATAAAAAAATAAACCTTCATATTTTCCTAACTAAACTTCGCAGATATTTTATTTTGCATTGAACTAAATGATTTAGTCCTTGTTGTCTAAAATATATTTATAATTTACCTAAATAAGCAATTTTCTGAATATATTTTCTCTTTCAAAACTTTAAAATTGCTATAGTTTCCGAACCCACCGCTAAATTAAAAAAACGCTCTTATTATTTTTTTAATCACTTTTACATAATGTAAAAAACCTATTAGGTCTCCATGACGCTCGAGTGACTACACAAATAGCACCCTCCCCTCTACTATAAAATTTTATCGCTCAGTAAAATAATCGCGCGGCAAAAAGTTGTGGTACGCGCTAGTTCTAAAGATATTTTTCATCGCTGAAGAATTCCTTCATGAGTTTTGAAAACGAAGCAACGGGCAACACCTAGCTCTTCAATGAATACAGTTGGTGTATTTTCGGTACGTAATCGGTAATATATTCACGTGTTTGCACAAACGCTATTCAAAGTATCGGCAAACCGATATCCAAACGTTCTGATAACACATAAGTATTCTAATCATGCATGTTCCTAGACGCTGAATTGTTTTACACGATACGATTTATCGTTAACTTTTAAGTTGAATTGAGTTAAGAGTTTATTAACTCTGATTTATAATATACTAGAGGACGCCCGCAACTCCGTTGCGCCTAAATTTATTTATCAGGCGGGAACCGTACATTTTTCTGGGATAAAAACGATCCTAGTATATCCTTTCCCGGGACTCAAGGTATCTCCGTGCCAAATTTCAGCAAAATCGGTCCAGCGATTTAAGCGTGAAGAGGTAACAGACAGACGGTCGGACGGACGGACGGACGGACGGACAGACGGACAGACGGACAGACAGACAGACAGACAGACAGACAGACAGACAGACAGAAGACACACTTTCGCATTTACAATATTAGTATGGATTTGTCTTTAAGTGAGAAAAGCGTTGTAAATGTATAAATGTTAAATTCATCTTCAACCCTAAATTGACCCAGAAACCTAGCATTTGTATAAAAGCCTTGACAGTCCTATAATTCATTGTGCAATCGTGCTGTCGGCCTTCTTAACTTAATTATGTAATGGTGAAGCATTTTTTCTACGTACAATGTTCATGGTGAAATAGCTTTTTTTATTAACTTTTATAGACAAAATGCAAACATAAAATTTTGAAAATCGTATTGATTTTACGCTAATATAATATTATGAATCTATTGCTATTTTTTGTGTTAATATGTACGAGCAACCTTCTTACATTTCGTTGATGTACGACATATCAAATAATGTATATCGTATGCGATACATCGTATCCTGTAAACGCGACGCTGCGTTGGCATAACGCTTTATGTGGTACCTCGACTTCCCGACTACCCGCTAGCGCTGACGTGTGACGGCGTCGCTACGTCGCGTCGCGGTGCACCTCCGACGTATGAATTAATGAATAAAATGAACGATATACTTATATTTTTTTTATGAAATAAGGGGGCAAACGAGCAAACGGGTCACCTGATGGAAATCAACTTCCGTCGCCCATTGACACTCGCAGCATCAGAAGAGCTGCTGCAGGTGCGTTGCCGGCCTTATAAGAGGGAATAGGGTGATAGAGGAGGGTAGGGATAGGAAGGGAAGGGAATAGGGGAGGGTAGGAAAGGGAATAGGGTAGGGGATTGGGCCTATTTATATTGAATAGAAATCATACACAATTTTCAGAATTAATATACAGGGTGTAACAAAAATAAGTGATAATACTTTGGGGCGTGTACGTGTTCCTTGTAGAGAGTTCACTGTGAAAGTAGCAGCACTGAAAGACGATTTTTTTTCACTTTTGTATGGGCAAGGGCCCGAGCGTCACGAGTTTCCCCGTACAAACGTGAAAAAAAATTTTGGTCTTTCAGCGCTGCTACTTTCACAGTGAACTCTCTACAAGGAAGACGTACACACCCTAAAGTATTATCACTTATTTTTGTTACACACTGTATAATTGAATCTAAGTATTTAAAATGTATCCGTGTAAATTAATGAGTCGTACTTCTTAATCGGTACCTGGTAGGTTAAATACAATCATATATTTTACAGTACCCGGCAATAAATATTGCACATCGACCTTTGGAAAGTGACAGTCGGCTAATTTCGGTTTTGTAGAGCGTTATCTCTTACGCACGAAATACAAAAAGTCCGGTATATATTAGGAGCTGTTAAAACAATTAAGGTTTGCTTCTTTTGACAATTTTATTATTCTTTGTATAAAATACACCAAATTTTCTATAAGTTATGGCTTTATATTCGGGTAAAATAAAATAAAAAAGGGTGTTCAAATTATGTTTAAGTATAAAAATTTATCCCAGAAGGGGCCAAAGGGGGCCAAAACAAAAACAAACACAACCCAGAAAGTCCAAAAGTAGGTTAGGTTAGGTTGGAACTTAGACCACAACAGCCAGAAATAGGAGCCCCGCGTAGCTGGCACAGGAGGGGAAATTTCCCTCTCCAACTCTCTCACTCCGACACGCCCCGACTCTGTCAAAGCGCGCCACTAGTTTCATAAAGATGGCGCACTTAAGTTCCGTTTCCGTTTCTGACCGGATGCGACATATATTATATAATTGGAATCTCGGAATCGGCTCCAACGATTTTCATGAATTTTAGTATACAGGGGGTTTCGGGGGCGATAAATCGATCTAGCTAGGAATCATTTTCATAAAAAGTCATTTTATGTGTGTTTTTTTAATTTTTTGAATACCAAGCGAAGCTCGGTCATATAGCTAGTAAGTACTTATACGGGATAAAGTTAAGGAGAATAAGGGAACTCATTTAAATTGGTAGTATTATAGAGCGGATTTCATCAGATTGTAGCAAGCACAATGATATATGTAACCGGGATATAGAAAGGATAATATAAGCAAATAACAGGATAAGTATCGCGGCTTCGCTCTTATTGAATGTGAAAGAATGAGAGTCGTTCAAGGGAATTTAATATTCGTTCTTATCTTTTTTATAACCTGCAGATAACATATAGAGGAGTTGAACTACGTTTTATTTTCCTGTTGGAAATCACAGATTTTTACATTTTCTTTGTTCCTGAATAAGAGAGCCCGGGAAAGGCATTTTTTCATACACCGAGGTGCTTTTCCGTAACTAGCCAACTTACCTCCCGAAAAACTTTTCTTTCTTATCGTGGAAAAACACGATCTCAAAGAATACAATGCTCCGATGATGGGAAAACTTGAGAAAGTTTATTAAACACACAACGATCGTCTCTAGACTCTATCTGGTTGGAATAGAGTTCTTTCTCGCTCAGCTCGTCGTGTGTTTGCCGGGTTTAAATTGAGTCTTATGGCATCGTAATAAGGTGTAGTATATTGGTCAGTGTATGCACGGGTTGCAGCGAGCTCTGAATACGCGGCGCGTGCTCGGAATTGTGGATCTTCGGTTTTTGCCTTCGGATAAATTTTCATACAGTGCGACGTGAAGTGGGAAATATGCTCCCTGGCTCCACAATCTGTAGAAATATGCTCCACGCTCCACGATCTGTAGATAGCTCGCGTCGTTCTATATGCATTTGTTTTAAATCAGCGAGTCGAAACTCGCATATCGAAAGGCCTTTTACGTATTGAAAGTATGCAAAATAAAAGTATTAAGTAATCAGTTGTAAAATGTTGGCATTACGAGACTACGTTATTGTTCAGACTTATACATAAACAAACGGGAACGCTAAAAACGGGACCCTTTTACTTCTCTATCTGTCCGTCCGACTGTCTGTCTCCAGTCTGCATCTCTGGAATGAAGTCTTCCACCATACTTTACTAAAAGCTATTTGCCACACAGTAACAACTAACACTATAGACTAACCGTTGCCAGCGCCATTCTTGAAGCCTTTTTGTCATTAACGCACTTGTAACTCTGATTGTATGTGTCCATGGGCAATGGCAGTTACTTTCTATCAGGTGATCCAATATCTCTCTTAGCTCGTTGACTATAGCGCCCTTTAGTCTTATAAAAAAGTGTTTAAGATACAATAAATTTTCACTAGCTCGATTTTAATTAACATAACTAGAGAATAACTGTGTTACTGCGGGCGGGAAAATTGCGATTTGATTTTGATTTGAATGAATAATTCATTTAGCAGACAGCGTTACAGTAAATAATGTCTAATTCGACGACGGTCGTATTGGTCTGTCGGTCGGGCTCCAAGGCTCGTATTCGCATAACTCGAATGTCACTCCGAGCCCAGGGTCTTGATTCTCAAGCGTTGAATATTGCTTCGGTCGCCACTTGTCGGATATCTTACTCTCGAGCGCACAATAACATGCTGTCTCTCGCGTTTAGAATCGGGTCCTCGGCTGCCACAATCACGCAAGATCCTTTGCGTTCAAAACGACATTCGAGCGACGAGAATGAGCTGGCGAGAGAATTGTTTAATTAAAAAAGTTGCGCAATAAAAATGGAGTTGAATTAATATCCGTGATTTGGGGCCGGGGCAAATCTGCAAGTGACTGTACACGGTGACAGTTGGGCATGAATATACTTGGCTTCTGTACGCGATAGTACACGGTTAGCACAGCAGGCTGTATGTTCGTGACTGTACTGTGATGTAGGCTTTAGCTGTACTACTTTACGAGACCAACTTGGTCTTTTTCTTTCCACACGGTTAGGACCAAGACGAAACGCAGCGCTATAATATAAGAACTTAAAGATTTGATTTGACCTTTACTACAACATCGTAATGATACACATTTGATTGACAGACTTCTGAAAGAGAACTACAGAATATTTCATATTTGTGCTTGTGACTTGTGGATACGCTTAAATGAAAATATTATGAAATGTTTTAACATCTGACAGAGTTTATTTTCTTATACCGTATCCATTTTAAGCCTGCTGATACCAAAACAAAATCTACAAGAACTACTTACAATGATCGGCTAATATAATACTAATTTCAAACTCCGTGTTCTGATGGCGTGACACCGTGACACGGGTACGGCACAGCTGGCGTCACGGGGGTTCACGGGAGGAGGGTCACTTCAATTAAACCCACCCATTGGAGGTCAAGACGTTCCAGTGGTTGAGTTATAGAGATAATCAGAGAATATTGCTCTGATTTCAGTACCAACCCTAATTTTGTAAACGTACTTGAAACCTACTATACTACAGTCTATAACATACATATTATAATTACTAGATAACACCCGCAACTCCGTTGCGCTAAAACTCGTTTATCAGGAACCGTACATTTTCCTGGGACAAAAAGTATCTTATGTCCTTTCCCGGGACTCAAAGTATCTCCATACCAAATTTCAGCAAAATCGTTTCAGCGGTTTGGGCGTGAAGAGGTAACAGACAGACAGACATACAGACAGACAGACAGACAGACAGACAGACAGACAGGCGGACAGACAGACACACTTTCGCATTTATAATATTAGTATGGATTACGTTACCAATATTTTGGAAAAGTCATGTTATTTTTTAAAAGAATTTTGTTAATACATTATATTGAAGATTTCTGCAATATATTCAGTTGACATATTTATTAATATATTAGATTTCGTTCGATTTCTTGCAATAACTTTTATATTAAAACTGGGGGGTGAGCCAAAATGTTTTCGTTTTCGCTTCGTTATAGAATCGCCGATCAAAATGTATGGAATTGACATAAGACGAGTCGAACGTCAACGTCATATTAACGAACGCTTATGTCAATTCCATACATTTTCATCGGCGATTCTATAACGAAGCGATAAAGAAAACATTTTGGCTGACCCCCCCTGCAGTGGTATTGTAGAGTGCTACGTGCTACGACGCTACGAGTTTCGTAGAAGGCTCGTAGCGGCCTGTAGCAGCGTTCGATATTGCTACTACTAGCTACTAGAAGTTGTTTAGTAGGTAATGCTAAAGGTAGGTGCCCATACTCCAGTGTGTGTGTGTGTGTGTGTGTGTGTGTGTGTGTGTGTGTGTGTGTGTGTGTGTGTGTCGGTTACCTCTCGGCGGACAGACCGCTGAACGGATTTTGCTGAAATTTGCTATGCAGATACTTTGAGTCCCAGAAAAGAACAAATAATACTTTTGATCCCTAAAAATCCGGCCAAGTGCATGTCGAGCCACGCGCAATATAGGGATCCGTAGTACCGCTAGTTTTTTAAAATTTGTGTATGGTCAATGAATGTACATTTATAACAAAGCCGCGGACAGACAGATAGACAGACGGACAGATGGACGGACAGACCGAAACTATAAGGGTTCCTTGTTGACTACGGAACTCTAAAATGTGCACGTAATATTGTGTTTCATTTGTGTATATTATAAAACGTGTTAATAAAACTCATTTCCCGGTTCCCATTAACAGAACACGCGCTTCTTTGTGTTGCAAATTGAATTTATTGTATTAAAAGTAAACAATTTTGTTTAACCCATCAAGCCCCGTACGAGCACTAGTGATCGCGACAACAATTATAGAATAAAATAGCATTTCCGAGAATCCCCGATTGAAGAAGGATTAATTACGATTCACGTAACAGTAATGTGTTACTCGCAGAAATTACATCATTTTGTTAAAAGTTTCAGAATAACACATTATTATAAAAACACGTGTGGGACTCGGAGACAGCCGCGGCAAAGCTATTGCATAGCATTTTTATCAACTTATGTAATTATAATTTGGAATAGTCTAGTTACACGCACACAAACAAACGCCGCACCGACCCCCACTCTCTGTTAGGTTTTCGTTACGGAATTTCTCAATTCGGCCGCCGCGCTCAAAGCCCACGATATAAGCTATGTAATTATAATTACTGCCTAATTTTTGTTATGTTTTTCGAGATTGACACTAGAGTATCTATATTAAAGATGTCTTTGATGACGTTTTTAAACATGGATCTTAATTCATTTCTCTCGCCAACTTACTGCTCGCTCAGTATCTGCCGATCTACTAGCAAATAAGAAACAGATGGACATGAGTATAATAATATTATTATGTAGTTTTTAACAATAATA
This sequence comes from Lysandra bellargus, assembly GCA_905333045.1. Taxonomy (NCBI): domain Eukaryota; kingdom Metazoa; phylum Arthropoda; class Insecta; order Lepidoptera; family Lycaenidae; genus Lysandra; species Lysandra bellargus. The sequence goes on from HG995344.1 coordinate 9,899,111, forward strand.
TAGTATGTAATTACATTGTATATTTTTCATTATATTAACTTTTTCATATACTTAGCTTTATGAGAAAGCAGGCAGAAAATCTAAGAATTTTCAATAATAAACAGAATAATAGACGTGTAATATGCTTTTATAGGACAAAGCCAAGTTGATATTACATATCACTTTCATAGCGACATAACGCTAGCAGTTTAGCTCGTACCATCATATCCTACACGATGTATGTAGGATGCTGCATCCTACAAAGTAGGACGACGCGCAGTTTAGGTGTAATCCCGTTCATTGCTTATTTAGCAGCGCCTTTTGTCAGCGCACACCGCGGCAGTGTGCGGCGCGGAGCACAAAGGACGTCACTTCATTACGCCGTGGACTGGCATAATGTAATGATGTTGCGGTGCAAGTTGACGAAACGGACGATGTGGTGAATGACCGGCGGGGCTAAAATGGTATCATTTAGCAATTCCTCCAGAAAATGAATTGTCAAAACTGTCAAACTGACAAATATCAAATGAGTACAAATTGTGCAAATTACTAGACATGAATGGCAAGCAGAGTGATTTTAAAAATAAATCATAAATATGATTCGTTTTTTAAAAATCACTCATATATAATATTGTCTAGTAATTTGCACAATAATTTGTACTATTTTGACATTTGTCAGTTTGACAGTTTTGACAATTCATTTTCTGGAGGAATTGCAAAACGTTACCAATTACCATTTTAGCCCCGCAGGTTGTTGTTATGCTAAATGTTGTATAGAGTACAACTGGGGAATTTTATAATTTATTGATAGCTTCTCCACCAGATAATAATTTTATAAGCCAAAATATATGTAACTTAATTATTTTTGTACAAATAAACTAAAGCATATTTAATATTGAGAACTTATACATTACTGTTGTTCACATGTTTGTTTTCAATAGAATATGTCACAGATTTCTATCCACTCTTATTTTGGTACAGAATAAACTTTAATACGCTCACTATTGATCTAAGCTGAATTACAAAACACAACATTCCTATAAATTTCTATGCCACGTATTACGGTTTAAGCTTTAGAATATAGGTCTAAGATATTTCACAAGAATGTCTGAATAAAAAATACGAGACGAAATAGTTTCGTACATTTCGCATCAGCCGAGCTTCCCAGCGGGGCTCGTTTGATATTGCGACGTGTCTTGTTGTGTCATACAACTCCTCTAGGAGTCGCCGAGTGAAAACATACATTTTAAAGTACGATGAATCTATATAGGACTGTCAGATAAGACTGGGTAACTTGGGTTCAGCATAATAACTTTTCATCCAGTGGATAAAAGTTATGACGCCTTCCGTCCTCAGATTAATAAGGATGATTTTTTTGTTAAAGAAGGCAGGTCGCTGTAACCCTGACGTCACTGCGACCTATAGTGACTCGACTAAAAAGTGATTAGTTCTAGGTCTAATGTATCCATAGTGCGATTTATAAAATTTACTAGTGACAAACATACTGCTTGTATAGCTTCCTACAGTATAAACTCCGCCTAGCATCATTGTCACTTTGACGATTTTTTAAAGGTGTATTATAATATCTTAACTATAGAACTAAGATATTTTACTCGAATGCATTTTAATGAGAGCACACGATTCAAGAAGGTCTATTTTAATATTTGTGCTCGATGCGCATTTCGTACACTTAACTTGAAATGTAAATTTACACAGAATGTCTGCAGCCTGCCCTCGCCAGCGCGGCACACATTTATCTGTGTACATATTTTTATAATAATATAAAGTTTCATATTCACATCAATTTAAAGTTTATAGGGTCAAGCGTAATACAAGGTAATACGTATATGCCAAGTACACATTAAAAGGTTGATCTGTATTCTAAATAAAGTGTTCAAAATTCTGTAACAAATAACAAAATACAAATACAAATAACGAAATATATCAAAGATTCTGAAATAAGGAACAATAATATTATTATGTAAATATAATAATATTTTGATGAAAATTTCCACATAACCTAATCTTGATTTGGTTTGATCAAAAGTTTATCATGATTTTTCTGCTGGTTGAATTATGCTTGAAAATGTAACGCTGCATGCAAGTGCGTTCTTCAAATCGAAGAAAGTATCATTGCGTCACGTCGCGTGTTCACCGTTACGTGACACGTTTCTGGTTCAGGACAATATCACATTTGGCCGGTCTTCCCAGTCTGCCTGTAACACATCATGTCGCAAATGGGTTAACACCTCGCGCCATCGCCCCGGGAATAATCACGTTTTTCCATGCATACGACGAGGAAGACCGTCTCAGTGGAAATGTAACGTGAAAAAGAAGCGTGGTGGCAATCTCATGATTCTTATATTATTGTGATGACAATAATATTAGAAACCGAAATAGCGTGCCTTTTGTAAGAGCCAATAATTATTATACTTTAGAGGTAAAGTACAACTACTTTACTCTTATAAATTGCAAAATCAAATCTACAATTATTACAATATACTTAAAATTATATAGAAATTAGAATTAATAATTTCCCATGTTTTTACCCTACCAAACCTTTTCCTTAAAATATTTTTTTTTTAATTATTTCCTTAGACTCCTGCATCTAATCTCTAGTTTAATATTACATATTATAATGTCTTAATCTTACGTTTTACGTGGTCTAACGTATCTGTGAGCCGGGGAGCAAATTACTTGGACGTGTATTTACTGTAGGCACACAGCTGGGGGTGGCAACTGGAGCGTGTACTGTACTCGGCAATCGGGATGTACCGTGGTATTGATACAGGCGCAAACTTACAGACGTTTCTATTGGTTCGGATCATCATCAACATCGCACTACGTCTTATTTACTGAGTATACTGAAGCTCCGCTGAAGTCCGAAAAATGAGAATTTGGTCGTATTTTTAGGCTTGCTTATTTGTCATTTTACATTATTTAGGACTCAGGAAGTAACTAAAATCGTATACAAAAAATTAAGGTCTCTTGGTATTCAAAGGCATCCGCCCGTAACTTTCTCGCATTGAAATACTAGGGTGCTCACTGCTCAGTCCTAACGGACTCGATCTGAAATTCATTAAAAAAACTAAAATCATACTGTTTAGTGTTTACTTCAAAGTATATTTTATGAAAAATTTTAAGTTTGCACATTATGTAAAGTTCATATTTTATCTGTCGATTCAGTGAATTTCAGTCCACCTGTCGAGGGTTTATTACGAACTAGCTGTGCCCCGCGGTGTTACCCGCGATTAATTAGGTGTGATTAGGTAAACTAAATTGTGTTGTAATAGTAGGTATTAGAGACAAAATAAATTGAGTTTGATCATCGGAAACTTCAATTTTGATGACTGTGAGATGGAAGTTTGATAGAAGACACTGTTTTGTGATAAGCAGCACTCCTAGGATTTGGTAGAAGATGGGACGAAAATTAAATAAATGACACTCGAAATCTGTATGTTTAGGGTCGAATAAATTCACTTTTATAATAAATAACTTAGATTGTTTCTAAAAAGGAGAATTAAGACTCAGTACTAATGACGCTGCACTGTTTCGTTAAAAGCAACACTACCAATAGGGGGATGGGGGGGTTTGGGGGGGCGCAGCCCAAGTAGAAGACGGCAAAATTTTGAAAATCGAATTTTGTTTTATGTAACACTTCTAAGAGAGGGGGCTTGGAGGCACAGCCCCCCCAAATAGGAGACGGGACGAAAGCCTATGAATCAAATGACACTCGATATTATCTGTATGTTTAGTTTAGGTTAGAATAAATTCACTTTTATAATTAATAACTTAGTTTGTTTCTAAAAAGGAGAATTAAAACTCAGCACTAACGACGCGACACTGTTTCGTGAAAAGCAACACTTTCAGGAAGAGAGTGGGGGGGGGGGGGTGGCTTAGTAACTAGGAGACGGCAAAATTTTGAAAATCGGTTCAGAAACGGCGGAGTCATCGCTGAACATAAGTAATTAAAAAAATGAACATAACACCTCCTCCGTTACGGAAGTCGGTTAAAAATGTAGCCTATGTGTTAATCCAGGATGTCAGCTACCTCCTTGTAAAATTTTGTCGAAATCGCTCCAGCCGTTTAAGCGTGAAGAAGTAACAAACATACAAACTCACAAACTCGCAAAGTCACAAACTCACATACTTTCGCTTTTATAATATTAATAAGATAAGTCTTTGAAGAGAGTCGAAGAAAACGCCTGACGATTTACCTTCTTACTTTGCAATCTTTTGTAGGTATAGAGGTATAAAATCACAATGTATTTGCTTTGTACCTAGAATCTATGCTGCTAAAGGGCGTTCCCTACGGAGATTCCGTAATTTACTGTATTTAGGGGCTTATAAATTCATAATTTGAAAGCTACAAAGTTATAATAAAAATTCAGCAATAATCTTCAGCATATCGACAATAGATCGATAATATCATAAACTACATATTCCACATTTTAATTTTTTTTAGTTCAATTTTGAACTAAGATAAGTAAAAAATAGGGTTTTGGTGCGATCTCGGCGATGCGGCAAATGTATGGTCAAGGTCGTTTGCTCGGGGGACGGCCTTAATGTGACACAATAACCACTTAACCAGTGACCTCAATAGTGTCGTTAATCATTTATGTAGCATCGCCCTCTCGGGTAGAATTACGTTAATTTTATTTTCGGTAACGTCTCGCGCAGTCTCCCGGGCTTCGCCCCACTTAAAGATATTGTCCTCTAAACTTGCCATACATATTACATACATATTATTTCGAATCAGTTACAATCACATGTGTGTGTTCTTTGGTTACAATCGTAATTACGCAAAAATGGCAACATTGGTTCCTACAGTAGCCTCTAATGTTTTATTAAGAACAATTATTATTATGTTTTAATGATGTTAGGTAAGTAGTAAAGTACCCGCTGTAGCACACCGCATACGTACAAGGTGAATTATTTCACTACGGATTATATTATGAGACTATTGGGTATCTGGTAACAGTAACTTTTGGAAAAGTAATGAAAGGGCCGTTATGTACCTGATTTCAAAGTAGCTCTTACACGTCCGAAGAGTCGTCATGATTCATGAGTTGGTAAAAGGGATGTAGATGATTGTGATGATTTTAACAATAAAAATTAATAACGCCTGAGCTATGTGCAAATTATATTATTGCCTCGTTTCCTAAAGCGATGCAGTTGCTTAAATACCCGAATATAAGTCGTGACTTATAACAATAAAGCATTTCTATTTATTCCGGTTTTCCCCTTTTCCCAAAAGGTAATTGTTTTCTATAAATATGTTAGCACTGTGCGGCCGGCGCTATAATCTGGCTGGCGCGAAATCCTCAAATAATTGGGCTCGCGTCTGGAGCGTCCTTAATTATTGTCCATTGTCCCCCAATTTGTTTGTGTCGCCAGCCTCCAGAGAAAGCTACTGGTCATTAGAACTGGCCACGCTAAAATATCCTACAGCCACGCGGAAATAACTCTTGTAGTGTACAAAATAAGAGCGATAGGAAAAGAATAGTTAGCGTGGTTAGATTAAACTATAGCTCCAGTGCGGCCAAATCTTATCAGCATATGGAATGACTGTTGTAATGTTCTATCTCTGTTCCGCATACGCAAAGTCCCGTGGTGGAAGCAGGATGGAAGTGATGGGACATTCGCACGGTTTCTGAAAGCAGATGGACTCATACATTTCTATGAAGCCAAAACTAATGGGGTTATTTACAATTTTATTTCATCCTTGGCGAAAATACCACATCTCAATAAAAATTAGCACAACCGCGCCGTACTAAACGTTTAAACATCACATTTTTAGGGTCCCGTAGTCAACAAGGAACCCTTATAGTTTCGGTCTGTCCGTCCGTCTGTCTGTCTGTCTGTCCGCAGTTTTTCTCAGAGACTATAGGACCTACAAAGCTGTAATTTAGCATGAATGCACATATTAATGATGCCACCAAAATGGTACATGAAATCTTATAATTTTTTTATGGTACCTTCCCTACACATCAAGCGGGGATGATTTTTTTTTTCGCGTCCACCCCATCGTGTGGGGTGTCGTTGGATAGGTTTTTTAAAAATATTATGAGTATTTCTAGAGCATTTTCCGGTTTAGGGATCCGTTTGTGAAATATTAAGTTTTAAAGTGAAAAAAATCGTTAGAGTCCAGTGCAAAGCTACCGTTTAGCTGGTAGAAGGGGGGGACCCTTCTACCAGCTAAACGGTAGCTTCTGGAAATGTGAAAAAATTCACAGGAGTAGGAAATATGCTGAATTTAAAAGGAAAACTATCACGGTTAATAAGACTTCATAAGTTATTGATAATAGTCGATCAACTAAAAAAAATATTTTTGGCGAAGTATAAAGGAACTTTTCGTTCAAATTCCTTTGAAAGCAACTGAGATGATGTTGTTAATAGTGTAAAACACGTTATAAATGTACATTCATTGACCATACACAAATTTTAAAAAAACTAGCGGTACTACGGAACCCTATATTGCGCGTGGCTCGACACGCACTTGGCCGGTTTTATTTTTAATCAAACTTTCATCCCATTAGAAACATTACAAATATATATTTTTATGGTTTACCATTGCTCGTTGATAAGAATAAAACAAAACTGAGTTCCAAATTCCACCGGAACATATGTATGTTCCTCTCTCACATACATACAGAGCAAGTCAAATAAAAGCCTTTAACTTATAAAAGGCAGAAATTACCGTGACCTGAACCGTATACCTATAATGTTACCGCGAGGACAAATTAAAATTTTTCAGGCAATGTAATACGTCCACTGTTTTTAACAAATGTGTGAAATGTGCCATGGAAATGGGCCATGGGGTACGGTGTTTAATATGTTTTATGGTCGTAATAATGTAACCCCATGAAAAATCGGAGGACACATAGGGAAAACAGGTATTCAGAGACAACAATCATAATGTTATTGTTAAAAGTCCATAAACTGTGCGCTTTATTGAATCTGAGAGTGGAAATTTTTATTTGTAACTAGATACTATTAGTCATTTCGAATACTACAGAATTACAAGGCTGTTTTGGTGCGTGAATACAATCTGAACTAATGCCAAATTCTTAAGAAGCCAGTACACAATGGCCCACGATGGCCTCCTGCAGGCCACTATTGCGCGCCACGCCTGTAAATCGTTCGCCATCATACACCATTAGTATATATAACTTTGAAAAAGGGGGGGGGGGGGTTCCTAACGTAAACGTAAAAAAGCAGCCAAGTGAGAGTTGGAATCGCCCATAAAGGGTTCCGCAGCAGCAAATAGACAACGTTAGGAAATCAAAAATATTTTTTAAAATACATGTACCGCCCCGATTTTAATCGACGAGGTACCTACATATTATGTATATTATTGTCGATTAGACAAGTAAGATGGATAGTAATGGGGGGGGGACACCCCCAGGACACCCCCCTTATATACGCCCATGCCATTACCCCGTCTACACAATGGCGATGACATTGTAATGGGCCAGCATGTACCATTGTGAAGAGGCACCTTAAAATGTCTTACCAGGAGTAAGTAGCGTGATCAAAAGTTTAATTTTGGATTTGACCAAATTCCAAAATGAATACTAATGTTGAGTTTCATTAATAATAATTGCATCGTATTCAAAATGCCATCAACGTGTGAAAACATTCATGTAAATATGTCTTCGAAACGTCTTCGTTTGAAACACATTGTAGAGATTGAGTTTAGAACGTTACATCGAGTACAAAGTGGTGTAAAATGAAATGTTCCTCGCTCCTCATAGAGGATGTTTGCGTTTTAACTCCTAATGGACAGGACGGTCTGTTTAGGCACTACCTACTAGCTCCTAAACAATAAAAGTCAGTAATATGCACACTGGGATTTGAGGAAATTAGATTCAATTGTTAATTAAATAGGGGTAAGCAGTTATACTACAATAATCATATCACAAGCAATCTGATATAGTAACTTAATAATTATTTCTAGCTTTAATATCTTCTTCTTCTTAACTTCCAAGTAACTTCTTAACTTCCAAGATATTGAATGTATACAAAGTATATTATTATATAAATACTAGCTGTCCCGGCAAACATTGCTTTGCCATAATATATTTGCCATATTATTTTATTGAAGTGACTAAATAAGTATGTCACCATGGCAACGTCGATCGCTATCCCGTCGCACAAACAATGGTCGCCGTCAGTCTCATGTTGTAATAATTTACTATTATTTATTCAACAAATGCACTTATTAATATATAAAGTACCGAGTAGCCGATTCTCAGACCTACTGAATATGCATATATTTGGTAAAAACCAGTAAAGCCGTTTCGGAGGAGTTCGTGGACTAACATTGTGGCACGAGAATTTTATATACAGTGTGTTTGTGTAAACACCGTTATCCTTGAAACCATCAAATGAGCCCGTCAAAATGAACGATTTTTTCTATGAGAACAATGCTGGGAACTCAAAAAAAATGCCGTCTTCATACCCATACAGATGCCCGAATTTGTATGGGTATGAAGACAGATTTTTTTAAATTCCCAGCATTGTTCTCATAGAAAAAGTTGTTCATTTTGACGGGCTCATTTGATGGTTTCAAGGACAACGGTGTTTACACAAACATCTTGTATAAGAAAACGAACTTAAAGTACGCTAACAGAGCGAGACAGTACTTCAGTCCGGACCAACGCCTACAACTCTACAAGGCGCAGGTTCGGCCTCATATGGAATATTGTTCTCATCTCTGGGCAGGGACGCTAAAATACCAACTGCTCCCTCTGGATCGTATCCAACGAAGGGCCGCTCGAATTGTTGACTGCCATAGTGTTTCAAACAGCTTGGACCCCTTGGATTACGCCGAGATGTAGCTTCACTCTGCATCCTCTATCGGTTGTATCACGGGGAGTGCTCTGAGGAGTTGTTCGGAATCATACCACCTGCAACTTTTCGCCATCGTCCCACGCGAAAAATATACCATCCTCATCACCTTGATGAGTGGCAGTCTTCCACAGTGCGTTTTTCGCGTAACTTTCTGCCGCGCACTGTAAAACTCTGGAATGAACTGTCACCAGCAGTATTTCCGGACCTATACGACCTGCAAACCTTCAAGAAACGAGTGTATTCCCTCTTAAAAGGCCGGCAACGCACCTGCAGCTCTTCTGATGTTGCGAGTGTCCATGGGCGACGGTAGTTGCTTACCATCAGGTGACCCGTTTGCTCGTTTGCCCCCTTATTTAATAAAAAAAACACGCGGGTTTTAAGTTCGCGAACTTACTCGGCTCGCGTCGGTTTCACACGAGAATCGCCCACACGCGCCGCGAGCCGCGAGCCTGGGGCCATGGTAACCCCAGGCTCGCGGCGCGCGGCTCGCGGCTCTTTGCTGACACACAGGCGATTTAAGATCGTCGAGCCATAAGTCCGCGTACTTATTCGCGTGTCTGTCACCCCTTTAAGCCCTAAAGTACTTAAAGACATAATATGAGCTTTAAATAACCTAACATGAATTGTATCGACTGTCGACTGTCGAAATCTCATTACACGTCTCGACACACAATTCGACGACCTTCAGGATATTGTACACCGCTCACCGCTCACGACATAGCAGCCAAACTCATCAGTCTGATACCCAGTCGAGTGGTTAATAACCTGCGTCCGTACAAAAATACTGGAAAATATCACCATCTTGTGTCAGACTGGGCAAATATAATATTGAGTAATATTTGAAGACATTGTTCCAAACTTTGACGAACTAAAGAATTTTGGTGTTTTTCGCGCACTAAAACCACAAAACGACTACACAATTTTTTTTTATTTATTTTTTTAGCCACATGGATATAAATATTATTATATATAAACTATTTTAATAGGTGCTATTTTTTTTCTTATTTATTTAACTTACATAGAATCATAAGTATATGAGTTCACAGTATTAACAGGTTGCTTACAATACCATATTACATGATTGATGAATTATTGATACCAATATGAATTTTAATGAAACTTTTTTGACAAATCATGGATAGATTTAATTTAATTTGTCATATTAGTAGATTAAGATCTGGACTACCACAGTATTTCTTAACTATTGGAGTATTAGTGTTAAACTAATATGTATTCGGTGGTATTAGGTACCTCGAGTTATTGTACCTAATAACTGGGTTAAAGATGGCCCCTAATAAATAAACACCAGCCTATAGATCCGTGGAGCTGATTGGTTAATATATTTTATAGATATAGTACACCCCTCAGGGTTGTCGTGTGACGTATCGCGTCGACCGCCGGCCTCCATACATCAGGCGCATGAGAGATCACCGCGCACAACCCTAGAGCGCTGGATGGTGCATAGGATAATGTTGGGCGTCTCATGGCAGGTTTCTGAGGTAGGTGTGTCAGTTCATCAAAACATTAAGGCTACGTTCAGACGTACGCTTGTTCTCGCGTGTTATAGCATATGGGAAAACACGCGCGCAGCACGCGCTGAATCCGCGCCGACCCCGCGCGCGTACTGCCTAACCGTCCAACAACGCTGTTTCAAAATAGAATATAAACTTCTGTTAAAAAAACATTAAGAACCTGTCATTTGCCGATTATAAATTTATGACCAAGGCTATGGATGTATGTTTCTCCTACCACAGTATCTATACTTTAGATTTTAATTATCTAATCACAGTACTTTGCCTAGTATTGAAACTAAAATGATTGTAGTTTATTTATGCAAGTAAGCGTACATAAAGTAGACATACCAGATAAGTTGTTTATTATCGCGTCAAAATAAACGGTTCTGCGGTATATTAGCTCCATCTGGCACAGAGGTTCCCAAACTTATTTTGTCTACTGCCCACTTTTAGAACAAATTATGTTTTAGCGCCCCCATTGTTTCAATTTAAAATGCATCCAGATGAAATAAATCACCCCCAAACCTCTACATAACGCCCCCATTTTGTTCTGGGTCCTACACCGCTTCCCTTCCTTCAAACCTTCAGCGCCCACAAGGGGGCGTTATCGCCCACTTTGGGAAAGGCTGATCTAGCAGATATAGATGTCGCATCCAGCACTCTTATCATTCGTATTCATGGGGTCGTCGAAATCGGCTCATAACTTATACGGCGCGATCGAACTGTTCGAGCGTTCGTTGTGACCGAACTATCAGGGTTGCAGCAACAAACACAGCTACGTATTCGTAACATTAGACGTCTAAATTGTAAAAAAATCTAATCAAAATATTTCATTCTAAATAGATTTAAAAAATTAGCACTTTGAGAACGTCTACATGAGGCCTCCCACTGGTTCGGGAACTAACCCGGCGAGAAATAACAAAAAAACCTTCAAGAAGAGAGCGTATTCCCTCGCTCGCGCCGGCCGAGATCGTATCTGCAGCTCTTCTAATGATGCGAGAGTCTATGGAAGACGGTAGTTGCTTTCCATCAGGTGACTCGTTTGCTTGTAGCCCCATTACTTTATTTAAATAAAATTGGGTTCCATTCCTGAATGATAAATAATAAATACGGCCCACTAGTTATCACAAACATACACGTTCATAAAATGGTAACCCATATTATAATTCATAACTTCTAACTTTTTGCAATCCGAATTCTCCAATCTTTTGTAAAAGGAGCATTGAATAAAAGGAGTATGTAACAAGAATTTGTACAATACCTATTAGATTCCTTTAAGCTGAGCTTTAGAGAGTTTAAAGATTAAGAAAACAATTGTACGGAGTCCATTAACGATATTGTCCCGGTATAAGCTGCTTTAATCCTGGAGTACTACCGCGGGCATAGACAACAGACACACAGACAAAAGACGAACAACGGCTTACGGCAAATAATCTAGAAACGTTGGACATCCATCCCATTTACGTTGATTAGTACTGGGCAAAAGATGAAAGCTGTGAATAAATTAAGTATGATATCTTGGATTTTCAAGTACCGAACTGGCATATAACACGTATCTATAACAAATGAAAATATTAGGTGCTACATGTTACACTGTCCTTTCCCAAATTGTCAATTTTACAACAAAATTCGCTCAATCCCTTTAAAAGCTCAATCCATTCTCTATATCTATGAGGGGACTTAGAAAAATAATTTGATTGTTGTATCGAAAGTCATAAACAGAAGACGTGGAGAGGGGGACGTTCAGAGGGGGGAGGGCTTCACAAAAGCGCCCTAATTGAGTCTGTTGTTGTTTAGAATTCCGCCATTCTGTTGTATTTTTAAATCGGTTGTTTCGGTTTTTGATGCTTTTCAATAGTTGGTAGATCTTGGAAAATAAGTAAGCAAGATCTTGATCGACCGTGCAAATAAGTAGTTTAGGAGCTCCGGTGAGCCATACAAACATTTAACGCAGTCCGCGAAATTGTACTCTTTACTTTCTTTTTTGATTTAAGTGACCTCATTCTTTATCTATACTTATTATTAGAGACCGGATTATATGCAACTTAAAAAGCTTGTTATATGCATGCAAATATGCATGAAAAATGCTTGAAATATGCACGAAAATTGGCTGAATATGCAAAATTAAATGACAATATGCAAATTTAAAATCTGCATACAATTAGTAAATTCTTTTTTAGTACGCGATAATAGACATATTATAAAACAAAGTCGCTTTTTTTCTCTCATGTCCCTTTGTTCCCTTTAATCTTTAAAACTACGCAACGGATTTTGGTGATTCTTTCAGTGTTAGATAGCCCATTTATCGAAGAAGGCAATAGGCTGTATTTTATCTCGCTAAGACTAATAGGAGCGAAAAAAGTAAGGAAGAAATAAAAGGAAAATGTAGAAAATAACGGGGAAAATTATTTGAAAGGGCTAACTTGAACGCGCTAATCTCAGGAACTATTGGTCCGATTTGAAAAATTCTTTCATTGTTAGATAGTCCATTTATTGAGGAATGCTATAGGCTATATTTTATTACGCTAAGACTAATAGGAAAATGTGGAAAAAACGGGGGAAATTATTTGAAAGGGAACTACTGGAGCAATTTTTATGTTATTTGGCACAGATAAGAAGTAGACCACGTAAAGGATCATATAGGCTATCGATTTTTATCATTTTTTCAGTGGCTTTAATATATTTTATGCCCGTGCGACGGGGCGGGTCGCTAGTAATATTATAATATTATGACATTACAATTACTTACAATTTTTGTAAAGGTAAGCAACAAAATGCTTTTCTAAATTATCAGTGGTAAGATTGTATCTATGATCATTTTGAATATTTTTTTTGTAATTTTTTTATGCAATAAGGGGGCAAACGAGCAAACGGGTCACCTGATGGAAAGCAACTTCCGTCGCCCATGGACACTTACAGCATCAGAAGAGCTGCAGGTGCGTTGCCGGCCTTTTAAGGGGTAATAGGGGAGGGTAGGGAAGGAAATAGGGAAGGGTAGGGAAGGGTAAATGGTAGGGGATTGGGCCTCCGGTAAACTCACTCACTCGGCGAAACACAGCGCAAGCCCTGTTTCACGCCGGTTTTCTGAGAGAACGTGGTATTTCTGCGGTCGAGCTGGCCCATTCGTGCCGAAGCATGGCTTTCCCACGTCAAAAGTCCCACGTCGTAGAAAAGATTCGCTACACATTCACTGAGGAAACTGAGCAGAATTTGAACTTGGGTGCTATGTTAGCACTTACAACTTCTGGCAAAAGTTCTGCCGTTTAATTTCTAGTTAGCGAACACGACTTTCTTCTGTCTCTTTCATTTTATTATCGTAACTGTCAAAACAAAAGATGCGCACGGCTACAGACTGCATTCGAAATGCAGTAAAAAGTCACAACTATTACTCAATAACCCTTATTTTTTGTAACTGTTATTTGGTACTATGTACTAATATATATTCTGTGCTTTTTGGGACGCAGGATTAGTGAAAAACGTTGTAAATGTACCCATAATATGCATCATAACTAGATCTTAGGTAAAATATACTATTACTGCTGAAAATGGTTAAAATATGCAAATGCATATGCAAGTATGCAAATGCATATAATCCCGGTCTCTACTTATTATAAAACAAAGTCGTTTTTTTCCCTCACGTCCCTTTGTTCCCTTTAATCTTTAAAACTACGCAACGGATTTTGATGATTCTTTCAGTGTTAGATAGCCCATTTATCGAGGAAGGCTATAGGATATATTTTATCACGCTAAGACTTATAGGAGCGAAGAAACAAAGGAAAATGTGGAAAATTATTTGAAAGGGCTAACTTGAACGCGCTAATCTCAGGAACTACTGGTCCGATTTGAAAAATTATTTCAGTGTTAGATAGCCCATTTATCGAGGAAGGCTATAGGATATATTTTATCACGCTAAGACTTATAGGAGCGAAGAAACAAAGGAAAATGTGGAAAATTATTTGAAAGGGCTAACTTGAACGCGCTAATCACAGGAACTACTGGTCCGATTTGAAAAATTATTTCAGTGTTAGATAGCCCAGCTATTGAGGAAGCGATTTTCATGCGAGTCTCAAACATGTTTTGGTCTTGGTGTCGCGGGCCAACAAAATTTTTTTAGGGTTAAAAAATAACATTCTTCAAAATTAACGATTTAAAAGTGGAAAAAGTTTAACAACTATCACGTAGACTTTACGTTATTTTGCCTGTGGGCGTGAAATTCAAAATTGTTTAACATCACGCGGGCCACAAATAAAGTCCTGGCGGGCCGCATGCGGCTCGCGGGCCGTGGGTTGGGGATGGCGGCTATAGGGTATATTTTACGCTAAGACTGAGAGGAGAATGTGGAAAAGATGGGGGAAATTATTTGAAAGAGCTTATCTCGCGAACTACTGGGGCAATTTTTATGTTATTTGGCACAGATTTGAAGTAGACCACGTGAAGGATCATAGGCTATCGATTTTAATCATTTTTTCAGTACCTATATATTTTAATATATCCGTGCGACGCGGCGGGTCGCTAGTAATAACTTAAACAGAACTTAACCTAAAGATATTAACCGTCCCGCCCGCAGATGTGGCGTATCGAATGACCGTGTCGTCGCGTGTCGACTGTCGTACGTTCACATGTGGCCACGTGTTGTCGCGTGTGGGGCCGCGATTGATCGTCCGATTGCGAATTACATACAAATACAATGAGGGTGATCGAAATCGTACGCCAAATAATTGTGTAGCCGCGATGTAATATCGTAGACATTTATATGATTTTTTTAGACATGGCTTACGCAGTTGATTGAGTGATATGGTGTGGCTTCAGTTTATTAAAATGCTGGTAATCATCATTTTGACTAAAACTGAAACCAACAAAGCATACAAACTAGGTCAAAATAATGTAAGTTCAGAAAAAAAGCTGCAGCAACGCAGCATGATTATATCATTTTTAGTTACTGTAAAGAAACATAATATTTGATATTGTTTTTTAAATCAACCTACATTCTACACTGTTAAAAATTGTATTCAAATTAAATTCATTTGTGTGCTACTATTATGTTTATTATTATAATATAATCCTTCGTAATTATGGATTTGTGTATCAAAAGCTAATATACGACAATAGAGAGAGCATACTCTAGCCATAGACAATAATTGTCAGTGTTGGGTTACAATCGAATTAGTAATAGCTATTGAAGCCTCAATAGTTGCCTGTTCAGTATTCGAGAGGTGAGCTCTCCAGTCTTCTACGTGGAAATCACAAGTGCTTCGGGACAATTCATAGCACGGTCTTCAGTTAAGTTTAACCCTATCAGTTCTGTTCTCCGTTTTGGTTTATTTAGATTTATATGTAAACAAGTCTTTGCTTTTCTGTGTGCTGTTATGGCTAAAGACAATGGCTAAAGATGCCACATATAAAATCGGTAGTAGATCAGACGCTAGTAATTACAGACCGATTTCTCTTCTGTGTTTATTTTAAAAAAAATTAGGAAAGATTGTCTAATTAACTTTCTAGATAAAAATAATTTAATTTCCGACAAACAATTCAGTTTTTGCGCAAACAGGTCTACAGAAGATGCAGTAAAATTATTGACAGATATTGTTTCAGGACGTCTTGATGAAAAACGTTCATGTATTGGCGCATTTATAGACCTCGCTAAGGCGTTCGACACAGTCTCCGTCAAAATCTTACTACTTAAATTAGAATTAATGGGAATAAGAGGTAACGCCTTGGCCTGGTTCAACAGCTATTTAATAAATCGCAAGCAATGTGTTAAAATCAACCATCATAGAAGCAATTTCCAAAATATTAATTTCGGCATACTTTATTACCATTACCACAAGGGAGTATCTTAGGCCCTACACTCTTCATTTTATATATGAACGACATATTTAATATAAAATTCCATAAAACCGATATAATTTGTTACGCTGATGACACAGCAATTATTTTTTATGGAAATAATTGAGCTGAGGCAGTAAACACGGCTGAAAATTCACTTAGAAAAATCGCTAAGTGGCTCCAAGATAACCTACTTACTCTGAGTATTCCAAAGTCTTAAATTCCATTCTTTCATAAAACAAGAGCATCAGCTCCTCCTGTTAATCTTAACGTCACGGTAAATTCATGTCCGTTAAATAATCAACAATTGTTAGTAAAATGTAACTGCGAGCAATTAAGTAAAGCTACCTTCGTAAAATATTTAGGGGTCATGGTTGATGACAAATTAGACTTCCAGGAGCATCTTGTCAGCACATCTAAAAGGATCCGAAAGCTTATCTACATATTCAAAAACTTACGTACATCTGCCACTCTACACTTACTTAAAACCGTTTATATATCTATATGCCAGTCAGTGTTATCATACTGTATACCAATATGGGGAGGTGCAACAACCACTAAAATGATGGTCCTGGAAAGAGCACAGCGGTCTGTACTTAAAGTTATTTTAAGGAAACCCATCCGGTATCCGACAATAAGAGTATATAAAGACATGGATGTACTTATAGTTCGTGCTATTTTTATTCTCCGCGTATGTGTTAGGGAGCATCTAACAGTTCTTAAATCAGTAGATTCTGAAACACTGCGGAATAAAAGAATCCTGAAGCTGCTTTTACCACGCATATACTCTAGTTTTGCAAGAAGGTTTGGCTCATACCATTTGTATATAATAAAGTCAACCGGAAATGCAGCATAAAAGACAGCTCTGTAAGAGAAGTAAAGAAGATAGTAACAAAGTGGCTTAAAACCTTAGATTACGAACAAAAGAAAAATTTTATAAGAGAGATAATATAAACATTATTACACATACACACACATACACACACACACACCCACACACAACACACACACACACAACACACACACACACACACACACACACACACACACACAGCGCAATT
Source organism: Lysandra bellargus (assembly GCA_905333045.1). Lineage (NCBI taxonomy): Eukaryota > Metazoa > Arthropoda > Insecta > Lepidoptera > Lycaenidae > Lysandra > Lysandra bellargus. The sequence goes on from HG995344.1 coordinate 9,916,347, forward strand.
TAAGTTCTACTTGTTTAAGATAAGCAAGTACTTTAATTTTTACTTTTCATAATTTTAAATTTTGTTAATCCTTAATTTTAAGAAACTGCTCCTTTTGTTAAATAGGTATATCATTTTATGTTGAAATTTCGGTGATCTGCAGGACAGGCTTAGCCTAGTGCAGGCGCCAATGTAACACATTAACTGAAAATCTGTTACTTAAATGAAAATCCACACAATTTGTACTGTACTTGTCGTACTATGTAACAGATGTAAAGTTGTAAATAAACTATTTCTATTCTCTTCTATTCTAAAATATATCACGTACTGCCCGCGCTATCCATACTAATATTATAAATGCAAAAGTGTCTGTCCGTTACCTCTTCACGCCCAAACCACTGAGCCGATTTTGATGAAGGTATGGAGATATTGTGAATTCCGGGAAAGGACATAGGATACTTTTTATCCTGGAAAAATAGCTTCTTGCGCGGTAATCTAATTTTGGTGCGGTTGGAGTTGCGGGCGTCATCTAGTAAAGAAATTAGATTTGATCGAATTTCATAATTTACACATTTTGTAACGTATTAAATTACATAAAAATTAATATCTAGTTATTTTCAATGAGTCTTTAAAAATATTTTTGTGTGTTTACGTCTTATAAGTGATCTATGTCGCTAATATTGTAATGTGTCGCCTCAACTCGACCGTGACGGTGGAATGGGGTCGGCCGGGCTCGAACTCACTTCATTGATGTTTCATAGTTTCCTTAATCACCAAAATATTAAAGCTCGTCACAGACTTAGCTATAATATATATTAATATATTTATAGCGAGGCATTCTATACTAAATCCACATGTCACAGAAATATATATTATAACTGAGTGTGTGGTCACGCGAAAATTAGTATAGAAAATATATATTAATATGCCTAGCTATAAACATATTAATATATATTATAGCTAGGTCTGTGACGGGCTTTATAGGGATACAAAATTGAAATATAAATGATCAATACAAAATATGTGGAACTATAGAGTATTGGCTATAAGTGGCCATTAGTATGGTTAGTGCGGTTTCTACGGTCCTCTTGCTTGTATTATTAATTATTATCTATTCTGTGCTCTTGCGCAGACCATGATACAGTTAACCCTGGGTTTCATTTAATCTCGGTTGCTATTTGCTACTCATAATATATTTTATGAATAAAAAAAACATGATATTTTTTTAAATCAATATCCGTGCAACTTAGTCTAAAAGCATTTTCCTTAGAAATCAGTTTATTCCAGTTTATTTGCGACCGTTCGAAATGACTATCACAAAAGAATACCCATCCTTAGGACCTTTGAAAATTACCGAGCACCTGTATATTTACCTCAGATATTTACTTAAAAATTCTCTTATACTAGATTTTATTTTTGCTATAGCTATTGTGTTATTGTGTACTAGCATGGGCGTCTGAAGTCCTATATATATATATATAAACCATGATATTCGGTCTGGTATATTGAAATCTTTTATCAATCTGCCGACTTAAGGCGAGAAGCAAGCCCATTAAGTTATTTCGTGACTCTCGGTTTACCTAGTTTCAATATAATAAGGCAATGTAGAAAAATATGAGATATAAAGCACAATATTTATTAAAAGGTTTTAAACCATAAACATTTTAATAAAACGTAATATTTTCGCTGTAATTGATTTACAAATTCACCTCCGACAAATATGTTTGTCATCGAAATATAATTATTAACTAGTATAAGATACATCTTATTTGAATAAATTTTGTTTCTTAATATTTATTTCCAAAGATATTTTAAATAAACTTAAAAAATAGAGAAGATCCGCCCCTAGTAACTACTTAAAATTTTATGCTAAGCTAAAATGAATCTTATTGCGATGCGTATACGCTTGGTCTTTGGTTGTGTGCAAGGTTATCGTTTTGGATTGAGATTAATCCCCGCCTTAAGGCAAAGCTGTCCCTAAAATTTGTAGGTCTGTCAGTGCGAATATCGACGTAAAGAACATTAAAATAACATTCATATCAGCGCGCCTTGTACAGTGGCGGTTACGACGCTCGCCGCGTCCTTGATAGGGCAAAATAGGAGAAAATTATACATTTTATTTTGTTAATGACCGAATCATTTATTAAAAAACTATTCCGTTATTTCCTTAGAACTATAAAAAAGCTATCCTTTTTGTAAAACAATAAATATCATTGTCATTGTCATTCAAAATTACGAGATATTCGAATTTGAATTAGTGTATTTTTGACCGACTTCCAAAAAGGAGGAGGTAATACGTTCGGCTGTATGTATCTTTTTTTTTGTATGTTCCTCGATTACTCAGCCGTTTGTGGTCCGATTTTCAAAATTCTTTTGGTTTTGTATAGGGTTTAACTCGAATTTGGTACCATGTTCACAAAAGTGGTGATCTGATGATGGGATCTTTGAGGAATCGAGGGGACTCCTTGAAATTTGTATGGAAACATATAGTGATTTCAATTTTTTCTGAAGCATTCGAGGTAAATGCTACCAAAAAGTAAGATTTCGCACCAGGTTATACCCTGGATCCGAAGGTACCGAACAGAACTTTTGAATGCTTATAGGTACAAGTTCGGGGATTTCGGCGTTGTATAAACAACTGAAAGCATAAGCCAACACATCAATTTGATTATCATCATCACAACTATATATATATATATATATATATATATATATATATATATATATATATATATATATATATATATAGTCCTCCTTATCGATTTCGATAACGGCGACCCCAGAAATTAAGGATTGTTTCTATTATGAGCCCTAATATGACTTGCTAGACCGAACTTAGTTTTGAATGTCCTATCACATGTGCTACAGTAGAGTTGGCCGGCAGAATTGTAAGTATAGATGTAGAAAGGCTTAGGTCTCTCTTTACGCAATTGGCGTTTTGCTTCAAGCGTCTGTAGACGGTCTTTCTCAAAATATTTGATTTTGGTATTGGTCGTAGAGCGCCAAGATATCCGCTCAGCAGCAAGCTTTTCCCAACATGCAGGGTCAATAGCACAGGCATTCAAGTGTCTTTTGAGAACATCCTTAAATCGCAGATGTTGTCCACCTTGCTTACGTTTGCCCTCTGCCAACTTCGAAAAGAAGACGGCTTTAGGCAAGCGGCGATCATTCATGCGAAGGACGTGCCCGCACCATCTAAGTTGTCGCTGCATCAGTAGAGCTTCCATGCCATACGTCTCGGCGCGGCGCAGGACCTCAGAATTAGGTACATGGTCCTGCCACTTTATTTTAAGAATTGATCTTAGACATCGTAGGTGAAAGGTGTCTAGTTTCTTTATGTCTGGCTTATAGAGGCACCATGTCTCAGCTCCATATAAAAGAACAGGTATTATAAGTACTTTATAAACATTAATCTTAGTCTCTAGCTTGAGATCATGGTTCTTCCACACACGGTTAGTCAGTCGCCCAAAATTAGCAGCAGCACTAGCAATACGTGATGGTATCTCCGAGGCTAGGGTGTTGTCGTTGCGAATGAGACTTCCAAGATACTTAAAGTGTGAAACCTCTTCTAGTATTTGTCCATTCAGATACAACGCAGAAGGGCCAGCAGCGGTTTCACCTCTAGGCATTTGCTTAAGAATTTGTGTCTTAGAGGCGCTTATAACCAGTCCGAACCGCTGACAAGCCCCTTGTAATGCGTCAACGTAGCTCTGGAGTTGCTCCATGCTATCGGACATGAGACATATGTCATCAGCATAAAGTATTTCCAATACAGAGATTCTCCGAGTTTTGGATTTTGCCCTAAATCTTGTGATATCAAATACACCTCTATCAGTCCGAACATTCAGTTGGATTTGGTCCTTGCAGTGTTTTAATGCGTCTCTCAATACAGCGGCAAAGTAAATAGCAAACAGTGTAGAAGCCATGACACATCCCTGTTTAACCCCACTAGTTACATGAATCTCCTCGGAAAGGTCGTTTTCATGTTGAACCTGTGCTTTCATGCCAATATGAAATTGGCGAATCAGGTTTACAAACTTCCTAGGATATCCAGATTTTTGTAGAACAAGCCAAAGAGCCTCTCGCGGAACTCGATCTAATGCCTTCTCTAAGTCCACGCAGTACATAAAGGGAGGTCGTTGATGTTCAAGGCTTTTCTCTTGGAGTTGACGTAATACAAAAATGGCATCAACCGTTCCCCTGCTGGGTCGGAAGCCACATTGGCTCTCTGGGAGATAGTGCTCGGCTATTTCGCTAAGGCGAGTGTTAATAATATGAGCAAGGATCTTGCCGGCACTGATATACCTCGATAACAGCTGCAATCGGAGACATCTCCTTTCCCTTTATACAGCTTACATATTACCGCATCCTTCCAGCCCTGTGGGACCGTTTCAGTTTCCCAAGCTCTTATAACTAGGTGGTAGAGAGTATTAACAATATTTTGGCCGCTTTATTTATAAACTTCTGCAGGGAGATTGTCCAAATTTTCGTTCACAAAGCCCCCACAAGGCCCTTAGGCCTGCGCTGTACAGCAGGTGTCGCCGGCCGAGTCCCGGACGCCATGTCTCAGTTACCGGTCGCACTCGGTCCAGCGTGTCGAGGGAACATCGCAGTGTTTTAGTGGGTAGGGCCGCGGCACCTAACATCTTCGCCGCGGCGAGCCCCACATATCCGCAGCGGAAGCCCCCATCCCCTGCGTCGAATGCGTCACAGCATTTCACTGCGACAAAAAAAAAAAAAAGGGAGATTGTCCAATCCTGGTGTCTTCGAGTTTTTGAGACGTTGTACCGATTTTAAAAACTCTTCAAAAGTTGGTGGGTCATCTAAGTGCTGGTAGGCTGGTACTTCCTCGAGCTCATTCAAATAAGATAGCTCTACTCTGAGTGTATCAGGATTTAGGACGTCGTTGAAATGTTCTGCCCATCGCTTCAGTATACTTACTTTATCTGCAAATTTGCATTGCCTATCCTTAGAGTAAATGGGAGCTATTTTCTTGACTTTCGGCCCAAAAATTGTTTGTATTGACTCGAAAAATTTACTAGTTTGGTGAGTATCAGCTAATTGTTGGAGCTCAAAAGCTTTCTCCCTCCACCATTTGTCCTTCAGTTCGCGAATCCTAGATCTCAGCAGCTTTTGAGTTTCTTTTTTAGCTTGTGTATTCGGAGATTTTGAATTAAGTTGTAGTCGATATTGATCTAGAAGCATCGTCATCATCTGATGCGTCAAACCAGTCTTGGTTTTTCTTTTGTACTTTACCGACGATTTCAGAAATACAATCATTTAGATATTTTGCAAAACACTTCCATTCGTCGTCTATAGAAGAAAATTCGGCCGGAGTATAAGAAGCAAACATAGCATCCAGAGATTTACCCAATCCCGGCGAGGCAGCAAGTTTGGAAAAGGCTTGTTTTGATGTTGTTTTATGTGGTGCACGTCGTGGAAATTTTAACTGTAGACGGATATTTGACCTTATCAAACGGTGATCAGTCCAGCCCAGTGCCTTGTATTTGTCAGCGAGGCGAAAAAAGGTATTTGTAATACTAAGATCAAATTCTGCACACAAAGACAAAAGTCGAAGGCCATTTTCGTTACAGTTTCCAAGGCCATGTTTTCCAAGAACACGGTTCCAAAGGTCGTGGTCTGTTCCAACACGAGCATTAAAATCACCCAGTAAGATAAGCTTGTCGTGTCTTGGAACATCTTCAAGGGTTTTTGTGAATATTTCATCTACCTACCGGCTGCCATTATTGATTTTGAGCAAAGAAGGCCTAAAAACACGTTTGTTGTATGGGAGTTCCCCGTAAATATTTATTTGTCAAGTGAAAAAACTTTAGTAAATGAATAGAAGGTAACTTTACGAAGTGTGTCTGTCTGTCTGTTACCTCTTCACGCCCAAACTGCTTGTACCGATTGTTTTTCAATTTGGTATGGAGATATAGTTTGAGACCCGGGAACCTACCTAGTTTTCATCAGAATTTAAATTTTCAATAACTTTATGAAATGACTGATGTAATGAAAACTGACCAACTTAGATCTAATCTACTTTAAGATCTCACATTATTTAAATAACATCAATTGTTATAGATATTCAACAAAGCAAAGAAATAGACTCTGATTTTCCATGGAACTTGGCACTCATTTAGATCTCCATCCTTTTTACGGTGAAGTCCATACGCAAGAATAATGTTTTTATGGAACTTGGCTCTCCATTTTTACATTTATGTTTTTGGTGAGATTGTAATTTACGTAAGCACCTAGTTTGCTTTAAAACCAAAACCTTTACATTACTTCGCTATAACCAAACAATCACAACACGTCTGCCGGCTGGGGCGCCGGGCGGGGCGCGCGGGGGGCGGTCGGGGTGCGGCGACGTCACGTGACAGATGACGTCACAGCCGGCACAGCTGATCCATCCATCAGCGGCGCTCATCAATCAGCCCCCGATCACGTGATCACTGCAGCGAATTAGAGCACTCGTTAGTGGGGGCACTGATTAAGTTCAACGAGATCTGTATGACACTACGAATAATATATGACACTAAGTTGGAGATGTCACCTAAAATTAAAAGTATTAGCTTAGACTTTAGAGCTTCGTAGCTAATCATCAACGTAAATATTTTGGCAAAGTTTTGAATTTGAAAGATAGCTATGAGTCGGTAACTATAAGGGATATTTGGATTGGATGGATTTAACTATTTGATTTGGGAGTAAGAGCATCAGCCAACGCCCTAACTTACTAGGGTTCCATACCCAAACGGTAAACGTGATTTTTATAGCCATTAATTAATGGTAACAGGTTTAATCCTCAATTATATTGTGGGATATGAGTGTGGTGGCTATAAAGGAGATCTTCCGACCGAGCGAGCAAAATTTAAATTTAAGGGGGCTCCCATACAAAAAACAATTTTTGGCTTATTTTTGCTCTATAACGATACGGAACCCTTCATGCGCGAGTCCGACTCGCACTTGGCCGATTTTTTTGGATTATTGTATAAATCAGGATAGCAGCAAGATCAGTGTGAACTTGTGTAGTATGATATAATAAATAAATATAGGGCTCCTTTAAGATTTCTATTAAGCCAGCTGCACCTTAACTCTTAAGATTTCGATCATCTTCCCTTTTATTCCAAGCTTAATAGTCCATTGAAATGTTACAATTTTAGGACCGAGTATTGCATTTATTAGAGGACGCAATTTTATTTTTGGAATATGTTAGGGGGGTCAATAGAAGCTTAACCTCAAGTTTGTGGGGTCGCCACTCTTGTCCCCCGGCCGCCATCTTGAAAAAAGGGGTGACAACACTATTTTCGTGATATCTCGGAAACTAACGGCCGTATGAATAAAAACTTAGCGAGGGTTTTAACTACGTTTTTACTATGTTAAAATCTGTTATAAACCCTCGCTAAGTTTTTATTCATACGACCGTATAAGTTTAACAAAAAAAATTTAAGAACATAATTTGTTGCAAATTATTTTGCCTACAAATATGTTCATATACATTTATACCCTAAATTAAAAATTTAAAAAGTTATAAAGAAAAGAGTGATAATTTTTTTCTAAAGGTTTATTATCGCTCTTTAACTTTGTTTTTTTTAACGGGCTTTGGCCCACCACACATTCCCACCACTGTATCTCCTGTATCGCCAGGATTGACAGCGGTATCCAACCACGAAAACCCTTTGATATGATCTCAGGGAGCCCGAGGGACATGCTAAAGCTGTCTTGGGACCCGCAACGAATTTAATTAGAAGAAGATAGGAGGAGTAGGAAGTGTACAGTTTCCCTCCCCATAAATAGCGGGAGACAGCACAAAGTTGCAATGACCGAAAGTCAAAGAACTAAAGGGAAATCACCACGGGAATAATTAATATTAATTATGACTACTAAGCTAGATCTAAGTTAATGTTGGGATTTGTTGTGTTACACTGTTTCCAGTAATAATTATGACAAAAACGCTTAAAGGCACGGAAGTTCCTTGCGTTGTCCACGAGATCATCGTAATATGGGACTCCAGATTTGCAAAGTATGTTGTTAAGCATTATAGATCTTTCGTTTTGCCAGAGGTTACACTCCCAGAGAACATGATGGGCGGTTTGTTCGAACATGTTGCCTTCGGTCGAGCACTCGCACATGGGTGATTCTACTAATTTAAATCCATAGAGTTTGGCTTTAAAATTACCATGACCGGTCAGGAATTGAGATACGCAATGATCAATATCCATCCAGTGTTTGGATAGCCGTTGACGTATATCTGGAAAAAAGTTATAAAGGTGGCGACCTTTTGTGGAGTTATCCCAACGAGTTTGCCATTCGGACATTAGGTAACGTACTTAATCATCTAAGGGTTCAAACAATCTAGCTATTTTTGGTTTATCGCGAGCGTTTAAAAAGTCCGGGCTGGTTATGTTTTTGTTGTGGTAGTACATAGTCGCACGACGCTGTATTTCAAGGTCTACGGGTAAAACTCCGGCTAGTACGGGTAAAGCTTCGGTACTTGTGGTTCTGTAAGCTTTACACAGGAATATGAGAGAAAGACGTTGGCTTTGCAATAATTTGCGATGAGCCACACCAATAGTTGCTCGGTCGGCCCACACGGGAGCCCCGTAGCATAAAGTACCTAGGAATGTCGCTGAGTAAATTAGTTTGAGAGTTTTAAATGAGAGACCCCATGTAGAAGTGGAAATTTTGGTAAATGAATAAAAGTTACGCTTAGCTTTTTCACCGGTCTGAATTATATGATCTAAAAACGAAAATTTATTTTCTAAGTAAAACCCGAGATAACAGAGCGACTGCTTGCGTTTAACGTTAAGATTATTAAGTTTAATGCTGGGTGTCGACAAGAGGGATCCCTTCAAAAGTATTTGGTAGGTTTTATGCGCGGCAAAATTTAAGCGGTTGCGGTGGACCCAGTCTGAAATTAAGTTTAAACTTTGGTTTGCTTTTGTTTCAATTTCGGAACGTGAGTTAGCCTGAATAATGAGAAAACCATCATCGGCATAGCCAACTAGTATGCAAAGCGGTGGGAGGGGGAGGCATAGCAGATCGTCGAAGCCTACGTTCCACAATTTAGGCGAGAGTACGGAACCCTGTGGACAGCTGCACGTCAGGGTTTTAGCGTGAATGCAGTGACCAAGTTGAAGCTTAGTTAAACTGTTATAAAAGTAAGAACGTATCAAGTAGTAAATGTTTGAGTAGCACCCTCTATTTTTTTATTTTAATAGCAGCATGGGCCACCACGCATTATCAAAAGCACCCGATATATCTAATGAGATGGCAACAACGTATTTTGTTTCTGATAGATTAACTATTTTTCTGACTTCTATGGCCGCATCTACAGTCGATTTCCCGGCGGCGAAACCATACTGCTGACTATGAAATTTAGGGCCACCGGGAAGCAGGCGCGGTACGATAAGGCGTTCTAACAGTTTACCTAAACACGGTAGAAGCGTGATCGGTCGGTAGGATTTTGGATCGTCTGAAGATTTATTACCGGCTTTGGGAATCAATTTTATACTACCGATACGCCAGACCTTTAGAAAAATACCTTCCGCGATACATTTATTATAAACGAGTAAAATTGAAGAGTTCGCCGCTATACAGGCTTGTTTTATCATTAGGTTTGAAATTTTATCCTCGCCTGCAGATTTTTTAATAGGCAAAAGATTTACTATTTTAATAAACTCATCGGATGAAGGCAAGTCGGAAGGCGGTGTATTGATGGGGTCTAAAATTGTACTTCTAATGGCGCGATGGTATTCGTCGTCTAAAGTGGGCTCGTCGTCTGGAATCAAGATGTTCAGATATGATTTAACCGTATCCTCTAGGCCAGGGGTCACCAAATGGCGGACCGCGGTCCGCACCCAGAACGCCGACCCATTGTCTGCGGACCAAGCGGCAAACATGTTCGAAGATGATCTTCGTTCATTTCATGACTTCAACATCTCCAGGATTTAATGTCAATATCTATAGCTTGCACCGCTTTCACTCCAAACTTCAGATAATTATCTACAAAAATGGTTACTTTTCTCATTGATATCTAATACCTTTGTAATTTCAGTAATTACCTTTGTAATTTCAGTAACTACATTTTTTATAAAATGTTTGGACCGCGAAGGTCATTTCATGTCTTAAAACGGACCCCGAGCGAAACTAATTGGTGACCCCTGCTCTAGGCTACCAGTATAAGTGTTGTTTATTTTAATGTTTGAAATAAAATTAGACGCAGAGCTATTATTGGGATTAAGTTCGTGGTACAAAGAGGACCAGGGGCCCTCCTTATCCAGTCTATTCGCGGCATTTTTTAACATATTATTTTTCGCTTTCGCGGCGCGGTATCGTGACCTTGAAATACGAAGGTTATTTAAACTTAATATAAATATAAGTGTCATCCGAACGGTCGATTCCCGATTTACGAAGGTTATTAATTTTACGTCTAGCTTTTCTAAGCTCTCGCCGAAGGTTTGAAAGATTATTGTTCCACCATTTACAATTTTCATCTTTTTTCAGGGGCCTACGACCCAAGGCAACATCGGCACAGTAAATAAAGGTGTTTGTCATAATTTCGGCGCACTCATTGGCGTTCAGTTCCGGGCGAGTGAAATCTCCGGCATGAGCGGTCATAAGGGAACGGAATAATTTCCAATCACCACTTTTAACATTATATTTATAGTCGTTAGAATTAATTACGGAATCACCGACCGCACGAGAAAACTCGTACGCCAGTAAGCGGTGATCACTACATGACGCATCGGGAAGGACACGCCAATGCCTAATCTGGACGTACGCGCTAGATAGCGTGACGTCAATTGACGATTCGCCCGTTGGGCTACTATAGGTAGGTGGTGCATCAGGGGTGTTGTGAATTTGGAGGTTAAACTCCGCAATAAAGTCTTCAACGGCGCAACGTCGGTCGCGTTCTGTGAATCTTAGCTGGCCGTGCCATAAGGGCGAGGATGCATTAACGTCGGCGCCAATAATAATTTTATTACCCGCGAGAGATTGTAATACGCGGCGAAGTTGGTGTAAATGGGGTCCTACGGGATCCGCGTACTGAAAGTAGCAGCTTACAACGTATAGTCTAAACTGAGGACACGATACCTCGGCTACTGCACAGTGCGACGTCGAAAGGTTAGTTAAGGCCGTGACTGAAAATCTAGACTGAGGTGTGTATATACCCGCGCGAGCTAAGTTATTAATTTGTATCATTTTCGACCGCAACGACGCGAGTTGATATTGTTCTTGAACAAGTACTAAGTCTAAATTGTAATCAGAAACTAACTTTTCTAATTCTAAAGTCGCGTGTTTGTTATTATGGAGGTTTAACTGTCCTATGCTTAAACTATCCATATCTAGTAGTTAAAATAAGTTGCTCCATTTTGCTTTTATATGTTGGACAGTCTGGGGAGCCCGTGGAGTGGTCGGAGGGTTTTTTTGTAACGTTGGCAACTACCACAAACCGATTTAAAATTGTCTTTATCTTTATTGGGGCAGCGGACGAGCTCAACGTCGTCCACGAAGCGGCACATCGCCCAATCGATGAACAGTTTTTCTTTTGAATCGATCAGGTGTTTACGCACTACAGGGTCTAATTCAATGCCTATCCATTTCCTATTCTTATAATCTTTATTTAAGATACGACGCCTCACTATTTTTGTTGTGCGCAAAAATTGTTCTTGTGACATATTAATTTCGCCGTTTATATTTTGGTTGTATAGTGCGAGTAAGAAATTATCGTCCGTCATATGTTGCGGTACATCTTTTACTAGAATACGCGGATTACGTCCTTTAGGAAACTCGAGTCGCAGACCGGCCGATTTGAGCGCTTCCACCGATTTTATTTTTATTGACTTGCGACTTCGCTAGTTAGTCGCAGTATTACACCCGAATTGGCGGTTTTTTTGACGCCGTGAAATTGAAAACCGTCGGCCGGGTTGATGACTTTCATCAGAGCTTGTTTAGTCTCCGATGACGATTTTAATTCCGCCGATTTTTCTAGTGTCGGATATGCAATAACGCAAGGTAGTAGTTTTCGCGTCTCGACTGGCGGCACTGACTTCGCTAGTTTAAGTTTAAGCGCGTCCGAGTATGAGGCAGAAGGCGCGGCGGAGACTGGATGTGCGACAGGATTAGTTTTAGCGGCCAGCAATTCGCGTTCCATATTGGCTACCTTGGTTTCCAAGGACGAGTTCTTAATAGCGAGGAGTGAGACGATTGTAGTTATTTTTTGTGTCATACTCATAATTTCTTACTTATTGGCAAAATTATTGCGACGAGATACGGTATCGTTTGCGAACTCATTAATCTTTGCTAAGTATGAGCTGGCTTTGCGGACAAGCTCGTAATAATTGCAAGCATCGTCGGATGCGCGGCTTGTCTCTAATAACGAGGTTACGGGGGACAGCTGCGACTCTTCCCTAGTGGGTTGGTGACGCTTCTCCACAGGTGACAAGGAGGAAGGAGATAATTCCGACAACAAACGTTTACCGGACGAGAATGTCGGAGAACGAGGAGTTTTGTCGCTTCTAGTAAACGGGTTTGTATCTTTATCCGGCGGTATATTATTATGACTCAACATTGTGACTTAATTATAAAATCAGGTGCCGCAAATAACACTATACGTAATTGAAATTAGATACCTAATATAATAAAAGTTAAACTGAAAGTCACAGTCAGCTGATCGCAAGGCCGGCCGGCGCCGCGCGAGCGGTACCGACACACAATATTTTACCTACCTACAATTCCCTACTGATAAAAGTGAACAAAGAAATTACTTACCGAGTTAAATCCAATAAAATACGGGCAAATGTGTTTAAAAAACTTACAGTAAATCTACGTGAGATTACACCGTTACCTAGCTATTTACACACACTCAGCACGAATTTATCGATTTTAAACCACTGAAAATAATTTTTTCCCGGAGCGCACGTCAGACGATGTTAACCGTACGGAGGCCGCGGGGGGAGGGAACTTTGTTTAACACATTTTACAATAAAATTACCTTAGAGTGCCTTAGACCAACCTTGTAGATGATCTTTTGAGAAAAATATCCCCCAATCCCCCCCGATCTCATGAAATTAATATTCTGCAATGCAAATGAAACTGTGAAAGCATTTGTGGCTGCAGAAAAGCAGGCCTAAAATGCTCTACAGTATGCCTACTATTCTATAAAGCATTTCAGGCCTGCTTTTCTGCAGCCACAGTTTACAGTATGCCTACTACACTACATAAACTATATTATAGTATGCCTACCATTATTACTAGTCTGTACATGCCTACTATACTATATGTATAGCATTTTAGGCCCGCTTTTCTGCAGCCACCCACGGTTCCACAGTTTCCGTTGTATCTGCAGAAAATTGATTTCATGGGATCGAGGTATCGTTTTCTCAAAATATCATCTACAGGGTTGGTTTAAGGTATTTTTTTTTGTAAAATGTATTAAAAAAAGTTAAAAAGTGATAATAAACCTTTTCAAAATTTTTATCAATTTTTTGCTTATAACTTTTTAAATTTTTACATTAGGGTAAAAAGTTATATAAACATATTTTTAGGCAAAATAATTTGCAACAAATTATGTTCTCACAAATTTTTTGTAAGACGTGTAGTTTCCGAGTTATCACGAAAATAGTGTTGTCAGCCCTTTTTTAAAGATGGCGGCCGGGGGACAAGAGTGGCGACCCCACAAACTTAGGGTTAAGCTTCTATTGACCCCCCTAACATATTCCAAAAATAAAATTGCGTCCTCTAATAAATGCAAAGCAAATGTAACATTTCAATGGACTATAAGTTGCTTTCCTCAACCTAACTTTCTCCACGATATTTTTCCCCACTTGTACTGTATTCAATATTTGCGCTGATCCCAGGTTAATTGTTTGGCAGCCTAAGCCAAAATGGCCCTTATAAGAGGCATTTTGGCTTGGGCTAGGCCTACATAATTGAGCCTAATATTAGGCTCAATTACGTAGGCCATTCAGTTATCAGTTACGTGGTAATAATAGCTTTCACATTTAATACAAGATATAAACAGTAAATAATATAATATGTAACTAAATAAGTCCGTAGAAGTGTAATCCGGAGCGGGAAGAGTTGGCCTCATGTATATAGATTGCCGTCGACTTGTGACGTAATAATATTATTGATGCTTACATCGAAATACCATAATATAGAGTATAGAACGATAATTCTCTTACTTTGGACCGCAAAACATGGTTCCAGTTACTGTCCTAAATACGTAGCTCTCGGGCAATGAAAATTGCTTTATCGATCCGAGTGTGACCTCCAAGGTAGATGAATGTCTCATCTTGTGCGAGTTTCTTACGCCGGCTTTTCTTGTTAGACTAGTTCCCAAAACAAGTGAAATCATTATTAGTTAATCTACTCAGTAATAAAATATTTGGAATTCAATTTGAATTCAATTAAAATTACACCGAGATGAGCCTTTTGTGGAACCATTTTTGACTGGTTTACTCTTCTATAGTACGTTATTTCGACGGCTCCAGCCACGTGCTCGCTGCTCGCTCGTGCTCGTGGATTGCTTATCAATCTCATTTAATGTAATGTGAAATATGAGACATGAGTTTTGATGCCAACCATAATGTTGTTGTAGGTATATATATTTTATTTTATGGGTATTTTGGGCTTTGTCTTGTCTCTTTAAATATTGATCTAGGACCAATTCAAGACAGGTTGGGATGGAAATTTACGCTCAGATAATAATAATTTATGGCCTAAATTACCACCACAATTAATTCTCGATAACGTAGCTAGACCCTAGCCTAGATATTCCTGTAAAATGAAATGCTTGTAGAGATCTACAAGAATCCCGTTTGACAAACCAACAACAAAGAAAACTGTAATCCACCACGGATTACAGTTGTCCACAGTAAAATTATTATGGTATACCGTAGGAACTAGGATCATATTTAATATCAGCTGAAAACATCCCGAATCCCGCGCGATTACCAACCGCTGGGCATAGACATACACTAATTGGGTAAGACGATAGCTGTAGCCGTAGCACGGCGACCAGTGGAAATGCGAAAGTATAGACAAACTGTGGAGATAAACTTAAGGTGCGGTTCCGATCTTTTTTCGTTCCGACTTTCAACTTTAACTTTATGACAGACTATAGTCCTAAAAATTCAAATAATATCCTACTTTATGGCATATACTATAGTCTGTCATAAAGTGGCATTTTAATTGAATTTTTCGGAACGAAAAAATATCGGAACCGCACCTTAAGTTTATCTCCGCAGTTTGTCTATACTTTCGCATTTCCACTGGTCGCCGTGCTACGGCTACTGGACGTGAGCTAGCCTTGGCAGCAACAGGCCCAGAATAAAAACATAGGTAACATCGCGAAAGCAATTTTCCTATACAGGGTGTAACAAAAATAAGTGATAATGCTTTAGGGTGTGTACGTGCTCCTTGTAGAGAGTTCACTGTGAAAGTAGCAGCGCTGAAAGACCAACATTTTTTTCACTTTTGTATGGGGAAACTAGTGACGCTCGGACCCTTGCCCATACAAAAGTGAAAAAAAATCGTCTTTCAGCGCTGCTACTTTCACAGTGAATTCTCTACAAGGAACACGTACACACCCTAAAGTATTATCACTTATTTTTGTTACACACTGTATATAGTTATTTACCAGAAAAGGCTAATAATTACAAAAAATCTGCTACGAGTTACGACGCTAAGCATTCACACCAAAATGTCCAACCGACTGTGAGCCGCCGAATGTGAGCAGGCTCACTGTGAGCCCCAGTGTGAACGTGAAAATACACGGTATCGAATGTCCGCGCCTACGCCTATAGTAATAGCGTATGGTTGAACGAAAAAATGAATAATGAATATGTATGAAAATACAATAAACTGCGTAACGTTCGCTCACATTCGGCTGCTCACAGTCGGTTTGGTGTGAACACGGCCTAATAACTACATATAATATGACATAGCATGCACACAGATAGGTCCCTGCTTTCGTACGGGGTTAAAATGTAGCCTAGTGTATTGTTTTAACCTAGTGTAGTATTTTAAACTTCAGAATCCAGCGCACATAATATTTTCAGGAAGTGCCGTAAAAATTGTCAATTATCTCTTGCGCTTTGTTTCGCGAGTGGATTAAACCGCAGCGCGTGATTAAAATAGGGGGGAGGGGGTGGGGGGATAGAGGGGCGACAGCGGGGAGGGGGGGGGTAATGAATGTGTCCACCGGCCACTTTGTATAACAGTGAGCATTGTCACGATGTGTAAATGGGTGCTAGGAACCGACTTGGTTATGTAGGTTAGTGGTACATTGAAATTGTTTAATTACTTATTGTGCATATATAAATTATATATTAGCATTATAATAGAACACTCGAGTTAAGGAAATAAAAGTGACGTCACAGGCCACTTTACGTTACAAAGTGAATGTTATAAATCGGGAAGATCTTAATAAGCTTAACATCTTTATGTTGTGTATGTGCACACATAAATTAATTAATTTTGTAGACGTCACCAAAGAGAGCGTAAATGTAAGTGGCGTAGTTACGGCAGGGCCGAGCGCCCACTCCGTGCCCCGCCCGCGTTGCCCCTGCATACAATACAGTCTAATGTAATTAACGAAGAGGACACGTTCCATTGAAAATACTCCAGGAAACTTTGACTGCACTCGTGCTGCACAGAATGTCGCCGTAAGTTTTGGACTACATTTACATAATTAAGTTTCCTTGATTATTATAATTTTCACAGACGTGAAACGAATTGCTTTTAATCTTTTCTTAATTTATGTTCTGCTAGATGACGCCCGCAACTCCGTTGCGCCAAAATTCGTTTATCGCGCGGTAATCGTACATTTTTTCGGGGTAAAAAGTATCCTATGTCCTTTCCCGGGGGCCGGGACTCGAAAAATCACCATACCAAATTTCAGCAAAATTGGTTCAGCGGTTTGGGCGTGACACTTTCGCATTTATTTATATGACGTATTAGTATGGAAGTAAGTTATAACTTACCTATTCATTTTTTTACTGATAGAAGATAGAAGAGCGTGATTGTGGGTGGATAGTTTTTACGGTTGGTATGAAGTTTTTAGTCTATCTTATCCAGAAATTCCAGAAAAGTCTTTTGTAGGCAAACATTTGCATATTACTTACATCATAAAATTAATACAACAATAAAATATATAAAGCGATAATATAATTAAAATAATGGACACGAGTTCACTAGCCCTAATACACGAAGGTTCCTACGGGGCCCCACTAAGTGTTAGGCCTATATTATGAGGATCGAGGCCCCCGTGACCAGTGCCCCACGTTGCTGGCTCCACGCCAGGCGTGACTCACGCTCATTTGTCAGCGCCTGACGCCGGAGCCGATAGTCAGCTGTCAGCCGGCATTAGCGCTGTCGCAATCCGGTAAGTGATACTGCCTAGTGGATACTGACACGAGTATTAATAGCGAGCTGGTCATTTCTTAAGTTTAACGTAGATATACTATTGAATAGACGAAGACTAAAATGAGTAATCTTCAATTTTGAGACTGACAAAATTAACAGATCAGTTTTTTGAGTATCATCATTTTTCACACAAGTCAAAGAGGTGCCAAATGCCAATTGCAGTTCCTAGAGCCATTGGTAACATTAACCGTATATAAAGAAAGTAAGGGACCGTTATTGCTGTTTAAGTGTTTAGTATATTTTTATTCTTTAAATATGTACACGATTCATGAAGTAAGTACTTACAATTAGTATTTTCATTACATTTATAATTGGACATTAATTACATTAATGACTTCAAGGAACAAGTAGTAGTCGGGTCGGGAGTTGCAAACCGCGGTCAAAGTTACTCCTCGTTGCTACATTCAGTTCGCCGACCGCGACAGTCCGCCAGCTATTCTATGAGACATTTACAGTCTTGGTCATTTGACATTTCAATCTTTGGTCCCGAATAATCACTAGTGGCTAAAGTCTAGACTTGAGACTTCAGAGGGTAGAGCTAGACTTTAAAGTCTTATTACCTTTGCTTACACATGGATGACTTCGTGATATATATTATTAGTTCATTCCTTATGGAAATTTTACCTTTTTATATCCATGATGTTTATATTTATTTTTAGTTTTTGATATGTTTATTATTCAAACGATTACAAAAAAGTAAAAACCTTTCTCATTCAATTATTGCTCCAGAAATAAGTTTATTGGGTCTACACTCTACAGAGGCTTTCAAGAATTTTTTTAGACGCAAGTGGCTTACAAACAAGAACCTAAAAGAGCCCTGACCCTTTTATACGCCCACTGTCGATTTATCGTTACATATTTGTAAAAAATCTCTCCCCGTATGAAATATTGTGATTCTTTAACCTCTTTGATCTATTGTTACAACATTTTGCTAAAAGTCTCTTAAAATTTAGTTTGTTATTATTTTTAGCAATATTTCGCGGAATATTGCTAAAAAAAAAGACGGGTTGCACTCCGGGAGTGCCGGCAGAAGTGAAAACTTGATTATTAACGTTGTGCATTTTTTTTAATCCATTTTTTATGAAAATCGATTTTTTTTAAATCATTAATCAAGTTGTTTCGATCAAGTTTCGATCAAGGTTTCGATCAAGTTTTGAACAAGTTTCGATCAAGTTTCGATCAAGCTTCGATCAAGGTTTCGATCAAATTTCGATTAAGTTTCGATCAAGTTTCGATCAAGGTTTCGATCAAGGTTTCGATCAAGTTTCGATCAAGTTTCGATCAATGTTTCGATCAAGTTTCGATCAAGTTTCGATCAAGTTTCGATCAAATTTCGATCAAGTTTCGATCAAGTTTCGATCAAGTTTCGATCAAGTTTCGATCAAGTTTCGATCAAGTTTCGATCAAGTTTCGATCAAGTTTCGATCAAGTTTCGATAAAGTTTCGATAAAGTTTCGATCAAGTTTCAATCAAGTTTCGATCAAGTTTCGATCAAGTTTCGATCAAGTTTCGATCAAGTTTCGATCAAGATTCGATCAAGTTTCGATCAAGTTTCGATCAAGTTTCAAATTGAGTTCGAGTTCGAGTTCGAGTTCGACACAAAACACTACTCTCCAACCGTCTTACGCGTTTTGTATGGTTTTTCGATCAACACGAAAATCTATCGCGAGTTTCACAGTTTTTACCCATCCCACAAGTGCTTAACGCCGCTAAAGAAGTTTTAACTTCAAAAAAAAAATAACAAACTAAATTTTAAGCTATGGATTTCCGCAAAATAACGCCTGATTCCATTAACTATTTAAAAGTCTCTTAGCAGTGATAATATCGTAAAGAATGTGGAAGGTTTGTTACGTCTTATGTGTGTATTGTTTGTTCAATTGTAATTCATAAATCATAGCACAAAATATACCACCCAACTAGATAACCGATTTTATGAATAAGGTGCTAGAAGATTATTTACTTAGTAGTAAGTAATAGCTTAATTTAAATATTATTGAAGTGAAAACTTCTTTAGCAGCGTTGAGCACTTTTGTAGGATGGGTAAAAACTGTGAAACTCGCGTCAGATTCTCGTGCTGATCGAAAAACCGTAAGACGGTTGGAGAGTAGTGTTGTAACATCGAAATCGATTAATCGAACTTCGATTTTTTTCGATTGTCGAGTCGATATTTTTTAATCGATTGTAAGGGTTTCGAATAATTAATACAAATGATTTTTTAAAAATCGATTATCATAAAAAATAGGTTAAAAATTTAATCGATTGTAAGGGTTTCGATTAATTAAAAAAATCGATTTTTTAAAAATCGATTTTCATAAAAAATGGGTTAAAAAAATAATGCACAACGTTAATAATCAAGTTTTCACTTCCCGGAGTGCAACCCGTCTTATTTTTAATTGTTTTTAAACAAGTAAGTTCAAAGCAATAATAACATTTTAAACAAGTACACCCATCACCACAGAATTTAAAAACACAGGGCCCATTACACAGATAAAGCTATTTCTTTACTAAAAAAATACAATATTGATATCACAAGTTGTTTAACAGTTACCATAGATCAGTTACTCAAACTTTGCTAATAATATGTATAGAGAAATTATTTCAATGTATACTTACAATAATAAGTAATAACTCAGTAGGTCCGAAGGCACTCCATGTATTGATAACGTTTTATCATTATTGTAAAAGTTTCACAATATTTGCGAATAAAAAGGTCACCAACTACAGTTTCGAGATATTTTACTTCGAGTTCCTACGAAAGTAACCCTTTTGTGGTTGGCATAAGCTCCTGACTCCTGTCAGAGGTAAAGTATCGGTAAACGATGCTTCATTGTTGTTTTGCTCCAATAAGTTTGATGCTTGACTGAACGCAGACAAATCTTGCCTCGCCCGCGCCCTATCATCGATGGTCCAAACTCCACACACAGTACAAGATAAACAAGCATCGCATCTTCTGATCGAAGGGAATATATTTTATTTAATCATAGTTTGTATTTCGATTTTAGAGTGTTTTTAATATCCTTGTGATTGATGGTGGTGTTTTGTATATAACCCAATTATTTGTAAGTATCGTGTGCTTGCATGCTATCTATTATGTCTTCTTGTAGCTCTAGGTTATGCGGGTTTATTTGTTGATATTGGCCCTTTATTACACAGTTGATTCTACACTTATAGATGCCGAATGCCATTTTAATATCTATGCTAAATCTTTCAGTAAGTTTAAGGAGATAATCTAGTTGTTGTCTGTCGGTTGCGTATATTTTGATATCGTCCATATATAACAGGTGGGTAAGCTTTATATTATTAGTTCTATCGATGGTATATCCATAGGAAGATTTATTAAGAATTTTGGATAACGGGTTAAGTGCCAAACAAAACCATAATGGGCTGAGTGAATCACCTTGAAAAATACCTCGTTTTATTTTAATTGGGGGTGTAGAGAATTGGGTATTAGTTGTTCTTAGAAAAAGTTGGGTGGACCAGGTAGACATTAGATACTGTAGTAGCTGTATTAATTTGTTATTTACTCGATATATCTTTAAAACTTTAATTAACCATGAATGTGGAATACTGTCAAAGGCTTTTTGATAATCAATGTATGCAAAGTAAAGGTTATTACGGTTTTGTTTAGCATTGTTATGTATTTCGGCATCGATTACCAGCTGTTCTTTGCAACCCATAGACCCTTTCGCGCATCCCTTTTGCTCCTCAGGTATGATCTTATTTTGTGTGATATGTGCATTAAGCTTCTGCGTTATGATTGATGTAAATAATTTGTAGACGGTGGGTAGACAAGCGATCGGGCGGTATTTTGTTGGATTTGCAGTATCGTCTTTGTCTTTGGGCTTTAGATACGTGATTCCCTGCGTAAAAAATAAGGGTATGGTTTCCGGAGTATTTATGAGTGAATTAAATATGTTTGCAATGTGGCGATGAGTCGATATGAAATACTTTAACCAGTAGTTTTGTATCTTATCAGATCCGGGGGCCTTCCAATTCAAAGTTTTCTTGATAGCGCGAGTTACATCATCTCTATCCACTGTAATGTCCGGCATTTGGTTTATGTTTTGGCAATCCTGTTCTTCAGACTCGATCCATGAGCAATCGCTATTATGTTGGGCTGGTATAGACCACAAGTTTTCTCAATATTCTTGGACATCGTTTATATCAGGTGGCTGCGTGACTTTAATGGTTTCGGAATTAAGGTTTTGATAAAATAATTTTTGGTTGTTATTAAATTGTATATTGTCTTTTCTTCTAGCGTTACTAATTTTTAGTCGACGTGGACGTTTGGATTGTGCTTTTAGTTTTTGTTTTAAATTATCTAGGTGATCAGTTAATTGATTTTCAGGGAGACTTTTTGGGTTTATTTTCTGTTGCTTTCTGGGGTTGATATTTCCTTTTAAATATTGTGTTAACTGTCCTATTTCTTTACGTAGCTGTTTGATTCTATTTTCTATTCGTATCTGCCATTTTGGATTAACATAGTCTATTGTATTTTTTTTTTCTTTATGATTAACAGTTTTAGTGTGTAGCTTGCTGTGGTCATAGCACCACAATATATAACGCTGTGAACTTCCTCCAAATTGGGTTCTTCTTTTTCTTCCAAATATTTTCCGATAGCATGGTTTAGTACGTTTACTGTTTTGATTACATTGTGGGTAATCTGGAGTTTAGGTATCATAGGTCTTAGATTTGGGTCCATACCACTATATTTTATCAACATTTCTTGAAAAACATTTTCAATCTTTTCAGTTTCTATTGGGTTGATATTTGTCGGTGGTCTCGGGATTGTGTTTATTTGTATTCCTACAGTCTGGGATGAGTTCGGCTGGATAATTGGGTTCGTGTGATGATAACATAGAATGATGTGGCGGCATGATGTTTGTGACAATTTGATCATCTGTTTGTAGGTTACTTGAGCAGGTGCTTAGTTGTAGATCTGCATCGTTTTGACCAATAGATTCTACAAAGGCTTCGGCTATTTCAGCTACAGATTTTTTTATTTGTTCTCTTATATGAGGTGCTATTCTATTATTACGATGGATTACTCGGATTTGATCGGCAAGTCTTTGTTCTGATAAGTGGCTCAGTTCCGGGAAATTGTCAATGAATTTTTGATGAAGTAATGGTCTGAAAGCTGTGAGGTTTGATTCGCACGATGTGACTATGTAGTAACAACGGAGAAGTTCTTTGTTAATTTCATCAGTCCATTTCATCCGTTGTCTACATTTTCCAGCTAGGGTGGTTGGAGGAAGCATTTCCTGCAAAACACTTCTAGTTGGTGTGTTGGTGAGATGTGATTGTGAGGTATTATGGTCTACGGGATATCGTTCATTACTTTGCAATGTACTCGTAGACTGCGTGTTGTCAGCGATGGGCACAGGGTAAGTAGCAGTTGCTTCCCGTGTAACAACGTATGACATTGGTGACTGTGAAGTAGAACGAGATGATGACGATGATTTATCGAACATGTATGATCTCGGCGATGAATGAGGGGATGGAAACAGGCTGATGGATGAAGTAGGTGATGTAGAGTGCGAGTGTGTGTTTCTCGTAGTTGGCACGATGTTGTTCTCTGCAGCAGTACTAGCCTGGGCAGAATGAAGTTATTATTATTATTATTATTAATATGGACGTTTGGAATTGATACTTGATGACATTGTCTAGGGGCGAGGCGCGAGGGTGCGATACGATAATATTATGATTGTGCTGTTTTTACTAACACTTGTGTTTGCTGAGGTTAATCAATTTAAAAATTTATTTTATTTTGTTTTTAGTATCAATAATTGTTGTTATAGGCGGCAAGAGAATAAATATACACAATCTTTCAATTCAGAATCAATTTCAGAAGTCTAGCTAGAGTGGTTCTTGAGTTACAGCCTGGAGACAGACAGACGGACAGACGGACGGACGGACGGACGCGACGGACATCAAAGTCTCCGTAATAGGATTCCATTTTTACTCTATATTTCGAAAACAGAACCCTAGAAAGTAGAAACTCACTGCGCGCCACGCGTATTTTGGCCGTATTCGCATTTCGCTGAAAATTTTACCAAGTTTAGTCAGTACGCGCCGGATTATCGTGAGGGGAGGACGCTCGCGCTCGCCGCCAACTTCGCTTGGTACGCCGCGAGTGTGTGAAGTCTAGTAAATCTGTAGTGAAGTGACGAAAATAACTAGTGGAAAACAACTAAGTGCTTAAACAGTTCACTATAGTGCTGCAACTGTGTGCAACTAAGTTTGAGTGCATCAAAATTTTATGACGTGTTATATCTGAGTTGATTGCCGTTTTGTAAGTATTTGTGACGTTATCTGGGAAAAGGGACCTTATGGTTTTAGTTTCCGAGATAATCGTATTTAAAGTAAAGTGTCGAAAAAAAATCATTTTTTCTTTTTTTGCTCCATATTAATAAACGGACTCTAAATTTTGATATGACAAAGACACAGGTTTTAAAAACGATTTTTTATAGGTTAAAATATATCTTAAAGTTTAGTAAAAAAGGGACTTTATTGTCGGTGCTGCAGTCGAGAGTCGATTGCGGCTTTCTATCGGCACGGTATCTACTGTTATACTACTAGTAATTTGCACCAAGCTGAAAATCGGTAACATTGATTAGAATATCTGGGGGCACGGCAGTGCCCCGCCAAGTAGAGCGCGAAGCAAACACTGCAGTACCATCATTTACAGGAACCATTTCATTGCATTTTAGGCCCCTATTTGAGAACCTCTAGAGGTCATTAAGTTCCGAAGTTAAGCTAAAGCAAAGTTTCTTATTTATGACACTCACTCACTCACTCAAGATCATCAAAATAGAACTAGTACTTCCCATAAACTCAGAGAGCTGAAATTTAGCACAGAGTTTAGGGTTTAATGGCCATTTATAGGAACAACCATAAAAATTTGCCAAGTGCGAGTCGGACTCGAAATTAGATTTTTTGTATGGGAGCTCCCCTTAAATTTTAATTTTCAATTTAATCCTGATCAAAGGTGATCAACCTGCATTGTCCTAATCAAACTTGGAAATAATACGTTTCCAACGCGGGAATCGAACTCACGACCGATATGATGAAACCCACTACTTACGGCTCAGCTTAAAAAATCAATATGCCCACGTTTCTATAAAAAGAAGTGAAATCCCACCAAAAACATTATGTAAAAAAACTAGCCAAGTCTCGAATCTCGTTGGAGCTGTTTGTTTATCTCTAATAAGGGTTCCTTGTTGACTACGGAACCCTAAAAATGTAATGAAATCTAGACAAAGTCGTACCAAGTCTGAGGTTCCTATTAAATGAACATTTAAATAAAATAAAAAATAAACTAAAAATAAAAAATAATGTTACAACTACGAAATTAATAGTACTTTTGTATCTTCTTTTAACTTTGTTACTAAAAATGTAATGACCGACATTAAGGTCCCTTTTAATATTTATGAATACTTCTATTGTAACTATGAGAAATTACATGTTTTTGGTACACGTCTTGTTACTAAAGGATAATTAAAGTTATTTAAAAAATAAGAACTTCAATGTTCATAAAAATGTAATTTGTATTTTTATGTGATATTACTAAAACTTTTAATCACCGACAATAAGGTCCCTTTTGAAAAGTGTTAAGTGTTTGTACCAGCTTTTTACTAAACCTTACCTTGAATTTTAAGACAGAAAAAAGTTACTTTTTAAATAGAAGTTTATATATTTGATCTCATTTGACTATGTTTAAGTGTAGTAAATATATATTTTTGTTAATTTTGACTGATTAATACTTCAGTCGGAATTTCCAGGAATTGCTATTGTATTCTATTGTTGTCGCGATCACCGGTGCTCGCGCGGGGCCTGAAGGATTAATAAGATTAGTAGAAGCACAATGTTTATTTGTTCAATTTTTTTTAATACAATAAACAATGTTGTTTAACATCGAAGACGTCTCTATTTAGTAAAAACTGATCCGTTTTATATTATTCTTTTATAAAATCCAATAGAAAACATACTATAACTGAAATATTTAGTAAAAACCATCTTGGGCATTTTCATTACATCATGCACTTTGGCGTGGTAAACAGCAGGAATAGAGTTATAAAATTATATAATTGAAGTTAAATCCTAAAAGACCATATAACGTACTTCTCAAAAAACATGATATCTATTCTATTCTACAATAACATACTTTTTTAGGATGTCGAAGCTTGAAAGCGATTTTCTCAATATCACCTTTTACGACTTTCGAGTTTAAACATTTTTTTAAAAAATATTTTCCAGACCTACACGCATGTTATTTACATGGTTCGATAGCCTATTAAATGTAGATTATGGAGATACTAATAACTCAATACCGACAATAAGGTCCCTTCACGCTGATAACGTCACATTTTGTTTTTACTTGTGTCACTTGTGTTTAATAATTAGTAGTATTTACTAGTCTAAGGTAAAATTTATGTGTAAAACTTTTGTGATTGAATTTGTGAAAAAAAAAACACAGATAAGACTTAAAGGGGTGACAGACGTACGAACTTAAAGTACGCGGGTTGTAAGTTCGCGAACTTACTCGGCTCACGTCGGTGACACACGAGAACAAATTTAGTTTCTGTTCTGAAGGAAGTAACGAAACAGCCAAGCCATACATACTTACAGAATATATGTATAAGATATGTATCTACAACACGGTCAAATTAACTTGAGGCATCGAAATGTCAAATTAACATGCAAGCTCCATAATGACGTCATCAAACCGTGCGTCTAGTTAATTTGACCGTGTTGTAATTTGTTGGAGTTAGGGTAGGGTTGCCAACCGTCCTGTTTTCCCAGGACATGTCCTGGTTTTTGTAGTGTCCTGGGACGTCCTGAATAGTTTTTAAGCAGCGTCCTGGGTTGTCCTGGGTTTTTAATATTAAAATTCGCGCGCCTCTTTTCACATTTTTACGCTACGAGCGGCCGCACGGCTCGCAAGTAGTTGCATTGCCATTTGCCGCGCTGCCATGCTATTTCAAATTCTAAACAAAGGCGCAACGTGCCACTTGATGATCTTTCGCTCTACTATGGTCGCGCAGTAAATCAAAGCAGTAAAACTAACGCAAAAAATCAAACATCGTCCTTCTCTCTTTACACTCACGCCCGTCTTTCATATGCCAGGTGAAAAAGGACGACGCGGAATCATCGCCAAGTTAGTTTTTTCTTAATAAATAATAACCCGATAAATATACAACGTTTTAAAAATCCGCCAGGTCAGTGTCTCAATGATAGAATTTTATACCATACTAGCTGTCCCGGCAAACGTTGCTTTGCCATAATATATTTGCCATATTATTTTATTGAAGTGACTAAATAAGTATGTCACCATAGCAACGTCGATCGCTATCCCGTCGCACAAACAATGGTCGCCGTCGCGTCAGTCTCAGGTTGTAACAATTTCCTATTATTTATTCAACAAATGCACTTATCAATATATAAAGTACCGAGTAGCCGATTCTCAGACCTAGTGAATATGCATATAAAATTTGGTAAAAATCAGTAAAGCCGTTTCGGAGGAGTTCGTGGACTAACATTGTGACACGAGAATTTTATATATAAGATAAGATGTTAAAATATTAACTTAGTTTAATGCAAGGTTACGGCAAAATATAAAAAATTGGTGAAAATTAGATGCATCTTTGTGATTTTTTCTATCGAGAAAATTTTAAGATATCGTGTTTTCGCTCAAATCAAATTCTTGAAAATATGTATAATGTAGTATCTATGTTTACAAAATGTAACAATTTGGGGCTTTCAAGTACATATGAAAATGAATTATAAAATCGACAATTTTGGGTTAGTCGCCCCCTGTCCTGTTTTTATACTGATTGTCCTGGTTTCTCCAACTTCAAATCCTGGTTTTTTAAATTTGAGGTTGGCAACCCTAAGTTAGGGTCGATAGAGTTAGGCCTCGTAGATTCAGAAGCTTGGCTCTACATTAGGTCTGATGTCTTTTTCACAGGGCGAACCTTTGTGGTCATCGAAGTAACTTTTATATGAAATGTTTTTGGTGTGATTTCAGTCCTTTTTCCTTATAGATTCGTCATGTCTGTCTGTCTGTCTGTCTGTCCGTCCGTATGTCACAGCCACTTTTCTCCGAAACTATAAGAGCTATACTATGGAAACTTGGTAAGTAGATGTAGTCTGTGAACCGCATTAAGATTTTGATACAAAAATGGAAAAATTATTAAAAATTTTAGGGGTCCCCATAGGTACAACTGAAAGAAAAAAAATTTTTTTTCATCTGGCCTATGCATGTGGGATATCTATGGATAGGTCTTCAAAAATCATATTGAGGTTTCTAATATCATTTTTTTCTAACCTGAATAGTTTGCGAGAGAGGCTCTTCCAAAATGGCAAAATGTGTGCCCCCCCCCTCTAACTTTTAAAGTAGGGGCATGATAATTCTAAAAAAAATATATGATATACATTACTATAAAAACTACCAAGAAAAATTGGTTTGAACGAGATCTAGCCAGTAGTTTTTTTTATACGTCATAAATGATAAACCTTAATTTAATTTTCATTATATCAAAAATGAAATATTAAAATAAATCAAAAACCTTATAATTTCATAGAAATAATACTTATTGCTGCTGCGGAACCCTTCATGGGCGAGTCCAACTCGCACTTGGCCGGTTTTTGTAAGTTGCTACTTGCTAGGCAGTCTTTTTTCGTGTTTTTTTATTTTTTATTACAAGTTTTATTAAATTAAGTACTTACTTATATTAAAAATTACAAGTTTATGAATTTTTTTGTTAGTTGTATACTAAACTTAGATTACATACCAAATTTCAGCTTTCTAGCACTTCAGGAAGAAGCCAAACATTTTGATGATCATCAGTGTGTCAGTGACGAAATCGGCGTATTTTAGATATCAATAAAATCTAAAGTATAAAATCTATTCAATTGAGACTTATGCTTAATGAATCTATAGATGACATCATATCCTGAAAATATGAACTATCTACAATGGAAACCAATTCTATGAAGGTTCAAAAAACGGCGAAACACTTCGAGAAAAAGTTGGTACCTAGTGCCTTTGCGCTTCGCTTGGCTCGTCTCGGCGGGTGCACTACCGTGCACCCAGATACACACTATTTTTCCGGTTATATTATAAGTTTTAAGAGGTAACAAATAAACGGACAGAAATACAGTCACACGGTCACACTCTTTCGCATTTATAATAAACTAACGGCCCGCCCCGGCGTCGCACGGGTATAAAATATATAGCCACTGAAAAAATGATTAAAATCGATAGCCTATGATCCTTCACGTGATCTACTTCTTATCTGTGCCAAATAACATAAAAATTGCTCCAGTAGTTCGCGAGAGCCCTTTCAAATAATTTCCCCCGTTTTTTTCAAATTCTCCTATTAGTCTTAGCGTGATAAAATATAGCCTATAGCCTTCCTTAATAAATGGGCTACCTAACACTGAAAGAATTTTTCAAATCGGACCAGTAGTTCCTGAGATTAGCGCGTTCGAGTTAGCCGTTTTAAATAATTTTCCCCGTTTTTTCCACATTTTCCTCTAATTCTTCGCTCCTATTTGTCTTAGCGTGATTAAATATAGCCTATAGCCTTCCTCGATAAATGAGCTATCTAACACTGAAAGAATCATCAAAATCCGTTGCGTAGTTTTAAAGATTAAAGGGTACAAAGGGACGTGGGGGAAAAAAAAGCGACTTTGTTTTATAATAATATGTATTAGGGTTGTTGAGGAAGTGATTATGAGGAAGAGGAGGAGGAAGAGGAATTGTCACGCGCAAATTTAGAGAATGCGGATGAGGAAGAGGATATTTTATGAGGAAGAGGATGCGGATGAGGAAGCGGATAAGGAATAGGATGATAGGAAATTATTAGTGACTGACCGAACTTTCGGTTTCGGTTTCAGCCAGTTTCGGCTTAAGGCTTCGTTCAAACCTACGCGACCAAGCGACTGCGAAGCGGGAGCGTCAAGTTACGTCAAGTTGTCAAATGTGTGTTTTGTATTAGCCGCGTACTGACCAAGCGAGCCGCCTCGCACGGCAGCCTCGCGCGGCAGTTGCTTGGTCGGTCAGTACGTGTTAGTGCGCGGCAAACGTACCGAGGCGCCGTTGAGCATCGACAAAAACCGACAACTCTCGGCTCGGGCCGCGGCACGCTCGGGCGAAGCAGCGAGGCTGCTGGCTTGGTCAGTACGCGGCTAATGACGCTCTCGCTTCGCAGTCGCTTGGTCACGTAGGTTTGAACGAAACATTAGTTTCGGTTTCGGCCAAAATATAGCCGAAACTTTCGGCCCTGCCGAAACTCTAGTGTTCGTGTGTCGTTCGGTAAACTCGTGCTTGCTCGCTGGCGAGATCCCGGCTCATCTCGCCACCGTCCATATTTTAATCATGTTTTGAGGTTATGTTTTGCAAAATTTATTTTGTTTTTCTTAGTACTTCGTTTTATTTTCATCAAATTGTCTGAACATATTCTTATCGAACATGAGAGGGTTGAATTTTATTTCTAGACGACGAACGCACATTGGTGAATTACGTTCTATGTTCTTATTTTAACAATGTTTCCCAAAAAAACTTGATTAAATTGTGTGTGAACTTTGTTTACTAAATAATTTTGTTTGACTATGAGATAATAGGAGGATAAAGCTTGCGAGATTTATCTAGTCAATCATCTCGCCTCATTCTGTTCTTTTTACCACACGTTTTATTTATATTTAAAATAATTAACCTTTAACTATGGACGCGCAGTCTCACAGACCGTTCCTACTCTGCTATAATCGTATCCCCACTTCCCTTGCGGCCCTCATTACACAAGCAGACAAAAATAATTATTTTTCTTGTGCCTGTTACTTAATGACAATTATCTGATTATTTGCATTGAAAATTAACCAGAAAAGTAAATAAAAAAAGAAAGTAGGCTGTTACAGTCTAGCTCTAGGCGAAGATATTAAATAAAAATTTTAGATTTTAAAAGTTCTCAGAGACACTCGTCGTGACCAAGATAAAGGGGTTTAGGGATATTAGAGCTGGAACGGGGAACGGGGGAAGTTTGCCGCTGGCAAGTTTATTGTGCGTGTTTAATTTTTAGAGAAATTATGAGTTTTTTATGTACTTTAGAGCGTAAAAATATCTTCAAAAATGTGTAAAATGGACGTAAAAGTTTTGCTGTACTTGCGGAAAATTATTAAAGTAAGAGCGAAAACTTGCACCGACAAAATAAAAGGATTTATGAAGCCTTTGAAATAAACTTCCAATTAAAAACAAAAAAAAATATATATGGGTGCTTTATATCTCACGTACTTATGAAAGAGGCTGCATGCTACAAGCTATCATCTAAATACAAAAATATAAAATTTTAAACCTTATTTATATATTTTTTTTCTTCTAATTCTGTTTTTAGTTCTGTTAAATTGCAAGTTTACTTAGTAATTTTGTTTAGAACTTCGACCGCGGTCTGTGAGACTGCATGTCCCGTGTTTCCCGTACAAAGAATATGACTGCAATTAATTGTTTTTCAATAGTCTTGAAATAAATTCTGCGCGTTTTTCAGGTTATCCTTCGTTATAATACATTAAAACTTGGAATCGTATTAAAAAACGGAATATGATACTGAAAAGTTTCTAGGGGACATAATATTCAAGTCTAAGATTAATAATATTTATTTTAACAAATGTCACAAAAGTAAAAAAAAATGGTTTGGCGCTTTTTCTTATGTGTTAACAAATGTTACAGAACAGTAAATTTCAATAAATAACCGTCATTTTAAATGTTTTATCAAGTTTCAGTTTCGGTTTCGGCCGAAACTGAGAGCAAGGCCGAAAGTTCGGTTTCGGTTTCGGCTGAAAAATGAGTTTCGGTCGGACACTAGAAATTTTAAATACTAGCGGACAAGACCCAAAAGAATTTGTCCTGTCTGTACATAACAATACACAAAAAAATTATTAAAAGGGCATTTTCCAGTGGACCAAACGAAATTATGAATCTAAACCATTCTCGAAACACACACAATATAGAATAGTAACATACACAAGTCACAAAAAAAAGATGAGCAAATAATACAATTCTCGCGCTCTGGCGTGTGCGTTGCCAATTGCCATGATTGGATACGCGTCGCGCATGCGCAGTAAAATTCCTCATAAATTTCTGTTAAATTTTGAGGAAGCGATATCGGAAGAGGATTTTTTTATTTTTATTTATGAGGATGCGGTAACGGTTGAGGAACCCAAAATATTGCGGAACTTCCTCATTATGAGGAAGCGGAAGAGGAATCCTCAGCAACCCTAATATGTATAGATATAGATAGATATATATGTATAGATATAGAAGTGTAGGCTGTTGTTTCTAATATCTATGTGTAGGTTATACTTTACATGTAATATATTTTACTAAGTAGCTTCTGTGAAATTGTCATGGTGTATTAAATTTTGGCGACAGAAGTGCGACAGACTAATATGAGAGTAATAAAGTTAGTAGGCGATCAAACATAATCCTCCTGCGAGCTGAGCGGAGTTTTATTAGCACTCCTGGGGCCTGTCGGCTTTGTAACAAACCATTCACCACTATAAAATTGCCAAAACCGTGCCATTTTCACATAGCAACGTGGCTATTTAGTTTTTCCATTGAATCAATAAGCACTTAACATAATTTCTTATACTAGAATCTAGATGTTGCCCGCAACTTTATTAGCGCGGGAAGTGTCAAGTGGGAACTTCTTCTGGGAAAAAGTAAAGTGTAGGTATGTGTAATGCTACTTGTACTAACACAATTTCATCTTAAAGTAAATGAGGCCGATACACAGACAGTCGTTGACAGTTACCACTTGCTGGTTGCTGCAACTTACTATTTGCCATGTCCATTCCGGGACTCAGTGTCTCCACAATCCAAAAGTAGAGTGACAGATATATTAAATTTTTGCGATTTAAAAAATAATAACTAGTGATGTTGCACATTTTATTACACTTTCTCTATCTTTAGTTTCTCCATTTTCGTTGTTCAAACTTGTTATTAAATTTTTATGTGTAAAAAGTTCTTTCCAGGACCGTTTTGAGTTCCGGAAAGTTAAAACATTTCTTTCAATAAATTCTCTTCTGTGGTTGGCATAGTCC
The DNA here is from genome assembly GCA_905333045.1 of Lysandra bellargus. NCBI lineage: Eukaryota > Metazoa > Arthropoda > Insecta > Lepidoptera > Lycaenidae > Lysandra > Lysandra bellargus. The sequence continues at coordinate 9,948,855 of HG995344.1, forward strand.
TTTTTTATTGATAGAAAGAACAGAAATAGAAAGAAAAGCAATAATAAAGAACATACGTTCTTTGAAACGACAGAAACAGAAGTAATAAAAGTGGAACCAGTAACAGAAAAAGCAATATTAATGCAAATCAGCCGAAAAAAGCCCAGGAGAAAACAACATCACTAATGAGCGGAGGGTTTCGTTAGTGATGTTGTCTTCTCCTAGGAGATAGGAGCGCCTATTCTAGTGAGCTATCTAAAAGAATTATTCAAAATTGTACTAGAAAAAGAGGAAATACCTTCACAATGGAGCAAATCAAATATAATACTAATATACAAAAAAGGGAATCCGCTTGACATAGGCAACTACAGGCCCATTAGCATTCTGTCAACTATTTACAAACTGTTCTCCTTTATCATTCTTAGACGCATAGCACCAGATATTGACAAAAATCAATCAATGGACAAGCAGGATTTCGGCCACACTGTTCAACAAAAGATCACATCCACACGCTTGAGCAACTGATATAAAAGTTCAACGAGTCCAAAAAATCGCTATACATAGCTTTTGTGGATTACTCCAAAGCATTTGACAGCATAGTTCACCCATCTATATGGACTGCTCTAACTATTATCAACATCAAAGCGCACGGAAGTGCGCAGGCCTAGTTCCAGCAGGTCGCGCGTGTTAGATTGGAGTATAATATATAGATCTAAGATATTTTGAAACAATTTGATGTTACTATGATAATACTAAAATTATGCCCAAGCAGCTGTAGCAAGGTATCTGTGGTTAAAAGAAAATAAACTGTAAGACAATAAAGATATTTATTAAAACAACCTTAACAAGTAAGGGTCGGTAGATATAATTATTTTCAAATTGTATAACAAATTATTACGTAATTTACGTAATCTAGCTAAGGTACTTTCAGTATATTATATTAATAAGATACAACTCAGGAATAACACAGAACTTATAACTTCATATTGTAAAACAACATAATATCAAGCAATTATAAATCATCTAGCAAAAATAAACCATAGGCTTGTACAAAATCTTCTTTATATAAATTACAATAATTACCAAGTTACTTATTACTAAAATCTTTATAACAAACAAATAGGTACATCACCTTAAACACTGTCGGCCAGAATGAGAGCCGTACTAGGTTCGCTAGCTATTTTATACTGGGCAGAATGGATATTCTACCCACACTGAATAATAATTCTGGTACCCACATTTTTCAAAGTTTGGTACTAGAATTATCATTGCTTATAAATACAATTAAACAAAATCTTAACTTAATAATATTCATAAAATAATTAAGAGACAATACTTTAAATATAATACTACCTTACATTATAAGTCTTTCCTTACAATTCAAAAGGTACATAAAAATTACGGCTTAATATTGGTGTTGTCCAATGGAATTATTATCTGAATACAAATGTAATTTCGCCTTAATTCATACATTTTATTCTTTCATCTATACTTATATATATTAACATATCTATTACGGCCATACTGACATAGACTTCGCTCTCGAAGTCGTTAAGAAACTCCCGTTTTTTTTTTTTTTTTTTTTTTTTTTTAGGTCTGTCTACAATGGTTTCTTATGGTCACTTTAGTAGTCAATATCATTTCGTTCGCAAACTTATTTTTTTTTTGCCATCCATTTTTTTTGGATATTTTAGTTTTTTTTTTTTGCCATCCATTTTTTTTTGGATATTTTTTGTTTTTTTTTTCATTGCTATCCATTTTTTTTTGGATACACAGACTAACTGGATTTATACATACAGTGGATTTCGTTAATATCGACCTCGGTTGTAAAGACTTAAAGCGACGTCATTAAGTAAATATATATGTATATGCCAAGTAAATAGGTATACAGTAAGTACAAGATTACTATCTCGTATATATTTCTTTTGTTAGAGACTTCCGGATATAGTAAAGACATTACAGTGATTCCTCCGCCGTCGTTATAACCAAAATTCACTGCACTACTTTTTTTTTTTTTCCAGTTTCATCCTCTATAAAAAATTACCATAACAACCATAGACCAGACCATTTTATATTTTATCTTTCGGTACACTTTTTTCTTTCTTTTTCTGAATTTATAGTTTGTTAAACCAACCTAACCTAAACCTAAATTATATAGCCACCAGATCATTTTTACAGTTAAAAAAATATTATTTTACTGTTAATACAAAAATTCAAAAACGCTTATCTTTGTTTTGCAACGTTAAATTTATTTTATTTATTCATATTTTTATTTATTCAGAAAATTTTGTTGCTCAAGCTTGCCAGTAATTAAGGGCAACAAAGCAAATAATAATAAAAAAAAAGTTTTCACATGTAAATAATTAAAAATGAAGCAACTATGTAACTTTTCTAAAATAATCTTTATTTCGATAGATTTTATTAAATGATATACTTATTGATATAGTTTTTCAATTCAATAATATAGATTCCTTTTTTGTTTAGTTATTGTTTTACTGACATTTAGCGGATTTATAAAGTTTTTTTTTTGAAATGTTTTACTTTATGTACTAATTAGGTATAAAATATTTAGAATTATTTAAAGTGTTACTTAAGTGTTGATTTCTTTATTTTCAGTCTTATTCAGGAAACATCAAAAATTTTACAAAACGTAACTTTTATGTATGAGTGTTAATTATTTGTTGCAATATTGTTTTTTTTTTTTGACAATTTTTTTAATTCGTCATTAAAATAAAGATTATAATTATTTAGGTATAATTTCAATCGTTTCATTAAATTTCAATTAATTTTTTATAATCTTATTCAATCTTACTGTTATAATTTTAAGTAATTCATTAATTATAGCCAACCAGTCGGACGAATTTAACCTAAAATTCCACCTGTCGGATCTCAATAAAAACCAAGTTATGTACTAGTACTTAAATAAAACTGAAAACATAATAATATCTACAAATTAGTTGATTTGTTATTGTTATTCTTCATTGTAACAATTATATCCGATACAACTGCGATAATTGTGATTATTACAAGAAATATTTTTATTTATTCGTTTTTAAGACTACCTATTTCTAATAATATGGTGTCTATGATAACTATTTCAATAATATATTTTGCTCTTTGTTACTTCTTTATTCAACTGTAAGCTCATCACTTTAAATAAGTACATTATATAGAAATTAGCATCGTGATCTTTTTTAAATTATAAATAAAAGTCATGTCAGACTTTACCTCAAGATATGATTTTGGTCTCTGTATTTTTATTGAAGTAACTAAGTAAGTATGGCACCATGGCAACGTCCATCGCAATCCCGTCGCACAAACAATGGTCGCCCTTAGTCTCGAGTTGTAATAATTTACTATTATTTATCCAACAAAATTTGCATTTACCAATATAAAAAGTAGCCAATAGCCAATTCTCAGACCTACTGAATATTATGCATATAAAATTTGGTAAAAATCAGTAAAGACATTTCGGAGGAGTACGGTAACTAACATTGTGACACGAGAATTTTATAATATATAATTATAGGTATAAGACAGTAATCCAAGTACTCGGTAAGTGGCTATCTTCATATTATGAAAGTCTGCACAAATACTATGTATTACCTACCAAATTATATTAGTTTTGTATTGTTGAATATTTTTTTTTATGTTTAAAAATGCTTAGGCTCAACGTTCAAATATTTTCTTTAATTAATGGTGCTTACTGAAAACCAGCGTTACGAACTATGTTCAGTTTTTTTTTATGGTACCTACAGCTTTTGTTTTAGGAAAATAGAATGTATAATGTTTCTTCATTCTTATTATTATTCTTTTTTAAAAGACTTTTCGAGATTATAAATTTACTTCACAAATGGTTCAATTTTCTTATGAGGTGCAAGTCTTTTATATTATAAGATAATGGTATCAACCGTTTTATGATTAAACCCAACAATACAAAATGTATCATTAAGGTGTTGGCTGACAAACAAAGTAGTATTATATCACAGCAGAATAGATTATTAATTATTGTTATCTTACATTATAATATAGGTATTGGAAAGTTTAGCTTAAGTAGCTAACTAGTTGTAAGGTGTATAATCATTATTCATATTATTCATATTTTTAATTACTGTTTTGTTTTCTGCTAAAATAAAATTATAAACAATTTCAATTCAATATTATTTATCTTTATTGTTATTTAAATGTTTCCTTATTTTTGTTCACCATAGCTAGAATTTTTAGAATAAAATTTTATTCATATGACCATTTTGCAAAATTTATTTTAACTGGGCCCACCTGGACCAAACAATTTAGCGATTTTAATATATTTGATACTTATGTGAAAATAAGATTGTTGTTATCAAAATATACTTTAATATGACTTAATGTTTATAATATAAATTTATTCAAAGTCAAAGGCCAATCTTGATTGGACTAAAAGCCAAATTCAGGAAAATATTATGTGTAGGTATTGTTCGACAAGTCTAAGATAGACTACGGGCACAACTTGTTAATAATAATTACTGTTGTAAATTTATTTTCGTATGTAATTGAAATTATTTCCTATTCCAATGTGTAATTATAATATAATGTCGTTTTGATTTATTTCCACCGATTTTTAAATAAATCACTTTTTGCGTTTTGCTCTGCATAATTTTATTCATAGCTATAATAGTAGGTATCAATTATTACTACTAATTCACCTATTATCTTGTAATCTGTTATTAGTTATTACCAGTGACATGCCGTTTGTATGTCCAATTTCAAACGTTAAATGACTAACTTTTCCCTAGAGGTTGTCAAGGATTGTTTTGTTTTAATCTATTTGTATCTATATTCTATTTCACAAAGTAACATTTTTCAGAAACAATGAAACAGTCATAAAAATATATCATTATTGTAATTTGTAAATGTTTTGGCACTAAATCAAATAACTTTTAAAAAAAATTATCAAATTATATTCCTTATTATACTTATTATAAATTTTCAAATTATATAGGTACCCTGGACTAATATTTTAAGACTAAAAGTAGCTAAATCAGTTCAGCCGTTCTCGAGTTTTAGCGAGTCTCAATTTAAAATTTATCGGGAGATCTACTATGGTAAAATTTTCCAGAAGAATTTCGAACCCGCATTGATTCTTTAAAATATACTTCTTACGGCAGTCAGTATTAATTTGACAATTTATTACCTAATCGTAAAGCAATTAATATGTTTGTTAATTGACGGTATTTTTAACTTTTATGCAGTACCTATAATAGAAAAAAAAAATAACTGCTGCTATTATCAAAGACTTCTTCTAATAGCCACATACACTGTTAAGGAAACAGTTTTTTTTTTTACTCAAAACACTTAAATTATTTTATAGAAATAATTTATTGTGGACGTTGAGTTGTTTGAAAATAAACTCCACAATACATTTTAGTCATTTCTAACCTAAAGGATTATGGCAGAAATGTAAGCAAGGACTACCTACCTACATCTACTTTTTGTTCTGAATTTTTCTTGTTTAATAAAATTCATTATTGGTAATGTTTCACTCTACTAGACTATCGAATCACGTAATGAAATAAGCACTTTTTGTAAATTCTTGTTCTTTAAATTACTTTTATACTTTAATTTTACACCAATATTAATCCGTTTCCAATTTTTCCATTTTCGTCAAACTAATTATATTATGTTTCAATTTCCGTTACAATCGTCAACATTTTATAAAAATCACATCACTTGTCACAACTCAAAACGCTCGGTCATTTCTGACCTAAATAAGTATTCTTGTAATGGTCGGTGGCGGTACCTCTAATATATTCTGGTGCGGTAACAAAGCACCTCTGTCCGGGCACAGTTATAATCTCCGGCACTTCATGAAGTAGCGACACGTTGTACTTCCGCCAAGTCTACGGCGCGGCTAAGCGACGTTGCAACTTGCAACACGACGAGACAACGAATCTGAAACTTACAAAAATGTGTTAGTGGGTTGATCGAACACTTCTGATGTTAGATTGGAGTATAATATATAGATCTAAGATATTTTGAAACAATTTGATGTTACTATGATAATACTAAAATTATGCCCAAGCAGCTGTAGCAAGGTATCTGTGGTTAAAAGAAAATAAACTGTAAGACAATAAAGATATTTATTAAAACAACCTTAACAAGTAAGGGTCGGTAGATATAATTATTTTCAAATTGTATAACAAATTATTACGTAATTTACGTAATCTAGCTAAGGTACTTTCAGTATATTATATTAATAAGATACAACTCAGGAATAACACAGAACTTATAACTTCATATTGTAAAACAACATAATATCAAGCAATTATAAATCATCTAGCAAAAATAAACCATAGGCTTGTACAAAATCTTCTTTATATAAATTACAATAATTACCAAGTTACTTATTACTAAAATCTTTATAACAAACAAATAGGTACATCACCTTAAACACTGTCGGCCAGAATGAGAGCCGTACTAGGTTCGCTAGCTATTTTATACTGGGCAGAATGGATATTCTACCCACACTGAATAATAATTCTGGTACCCACATTTTTCAAAGTTTGGTACTAGAATTATCATTGCTTATAAATACAATTAAACAAAATCTTAACTTAATAATATTCATAAAATAATTAAGAGACAATACTTTAAATATAATACTACCTTACATTATAAGTCTTTCCTTACAATTCAAAAGGTACATAAAAATTACGGCTTAATATTGGTGTTGTCCAATGGAATTATTATCTGAATACAAATGTAATTTCGCCTTAATTCATACATTTTATTCTTTCATCTATACTTATATATATTAACATATCTATTACGCGCATGCCGTGCACTATTTACACGAACCGTTTCGACGCACTTTCGACCCCCCTGTAGCTCAGTGCCTATTTCGAGTGCAAAGATAAAATTAAACCTACGTAATTATATACTAGTACTTAAGCAGTATACCCAATTTCATAGATATAGGTTCGGTAGATCCTGAAATATGTCCCTGTAAAAATAGCTAATTTTGGCACTCACTCACTCACTCACTCACTCACTGTACCGGTAATCAAAACCTCTAGGCCACTTCCAATTGTCCTAGCTTTATGAAATTTGGCACACAGGTCGTGTGTTTTATGTAGATTAACGAAAAATTAAGAAATTGTAGAAAATGGTCAAGCGTGAGTCGGTTCATCTACGAACTTCAGAGGCCACTTCCAATTGTCCTAGCGTTATGAAATTTGGCACACAGGTTGTGTTACATGTAGATTAACAAAAAATTAAGAAATTTTAGAAATCGGTTAAGCGTAAGTCGGCCCATCTACGAAGTTTAGCAGGTTTTTGTGCTATACGATACACTTGATTAATTATATAATATTGAATTTTATTAACCTGCCAAGTTCAAATTAGAAGTATTATGGATCAGGCTGTCGATGAAGATGATTATGATCGATGAAGTGCATCTGAACTGGGCATAGGATTGGATTTCAACTCTTTTTTTAGAGCAACAATTAGCCTTTAGGAACTAGGCCCTATTTTAACAGGTATGTTTTTGGTGGGATATATACATAAAAATGTTAACATCATCAAAAACAATAATACTCTAAAAGTGTCAGCAGAGAAACTAGTAAAGCTAGGAGAAGAGAGTAAGACAAGGAGACCCGTTGTTCCCAAAGTTATTTATAGCTGTAGTTGAAGATTTCTTTAAAAATAACAAAGGCATAATATGGATACTGAACCACAAATTAAAACACCTGAGGTTTGCAGACGATAAAGCTCATTAAGTGAATCGGCCGCACACTTAGAATCAATGATCCATACAACATTTCATCAAAAACGGTTCAGCGGCTAGGGCGTGAAGAAATAACAGACAGATAGACAGACGGACAAGCACACACTTCCGCATTTACAATATTAAGTATGGATAATATTGTAATGGATGGATAATGTAGATTTCAAGATATCTTCTTGTAATCGTATCAAAATGGTTTTTTTTTCAATTTCCATTCGAGGCAATAGAAAAGTTTGAACGAGATGCAAAAATAAAATCTCTCGCTTGACATGAGTCGCGAAGTTACAAACAAATTACAACTTTGTAATACAATATGAATAAATAATACTCCAGCCGCAGTTTCTCGCTGCGATACTTAATTAATCATCGTCTTTTTAACTGTTCTGCGGGGCTAAAATGGTAACGCTTAGCAATACCTCCAGAGAATGAATTGTCAAAACTGTCAAACTGACAAATGTCAAATTAGTACAAATTGTGCAAAGTGAGCTAGACATAATATATATGAGTGATTTTTAAATAATCGACCAAGTGCGAGTCGGACTCACGCACGAAGGTTTCCGTACCGTTATACACATATAACTAAGGCTTTTATGAAAATTTCAAGTGTTGTCATCATTGATACCGAGCCAATACAATTAGTTTGCCAATTACATTATTTGACGCCATTCATCGCGAACGAACAACAAACATTTGTTGTTAATTTATCGAATGGTACTCGTGGACTGTAACAACAAATATGTTGCTAGCGGCACGGTGAAAACTGGCCGGGAATTACACGTTATTAGTAACATTAGTTCACATTTTACACTTTATTGTATAATAGTTTGGATGGAAATAATTGTGCATTGTTTTAACTTTCTGACTGCCATACAATATGTTATGTTGTATAATGTAAATACATAAAACATGTATTAGAACTTAGTAAATATGTATAATGTGTTGATATCATGTTCATCAAAATCTCCTATAATATATGAAGTATGGAACTATCGAGAAACATTCTTTAGAGTTTAGGGGAGTGTAAGAGTTAGTTTTCGTTCAATACTCGCGTCTCCAGGGAGCTTCACTTTACTTAGTGAACTCCGCCGTATACAAGGTAATGTTTAACAGATTATCTCAGCAAAGGATTAAATAAGCTTCAGCTTGTTCAGCCTCAATAATATTTAAAGTTTTCAGCGTTTACAAAGAAGTTACTTTGTATTTTTTAAAGTATTTAATGTTTTAAGACGCGTTAAACTTAGTACAGCGGGATCCCTGGCTCGCCAGACAACCCTTATTTTACGTGCTACATCATAGTATGTGACAGAATACTACTATGTATTTTTTTTTTTTTTTGTTCCGTCGGCGGGATTCGAACCCGCGACCCCAGGCTTGAGCTACCAACGTACTCGCCACTGAGCCACAGAGGTCGTCAATGTACTATGTACTGTATACTATTATACGTACTACTTTAACAGTATTTAAACTATAAATAAGGGATGTCTGGGTAGCCTTTGATTTGTAATTATATATATATATATATATAAACTTTAAAGTATAGAATATGAATGTTTGTTTTTTACATTCATAAGATAAAAAAACATAACCCTCCCGGCAGTCAGGTAGTAAACGAATTAAACGAAAATTAGCATGGACATGGATGGACAGTTTTACTCTAAGTTACACGCCTAAAACATCATTCAATCATCCACATATTACACTACTAAAAATATACCTCCTCCATAGAAAAATTGGTTAAAAATAACCCGTATAATTTATTGTTGCACGGGGTTTTCGTTAAAAATAAACCCCCAGCCGCCGTCAAAGTAACCTGAGCTATTGTGTAGAGAAGTGCTTTGGGCACAGTCGTGGACTAGAGTGAACTAAAATGTTTTCAAGTCTTCACGATTAGGGTCGGATTCTCACTTATGTAGTAGAGAAATAAATTATATTGTAGATCGTGATCTATCCACCAGGATTGACGTTACTCTATCAAATTAGGTGGGCCCACACTCTGGGCATCAATTTATATAAAAACGTGCTATTGCCCGCGGCTTCGCTCGCGTTTAGAAGTTTTAACCTTGGGGGTAGAATTGATCAAAATCCTTTCTAAGCGGATGCCTACGTCATAACATAATAATAATTATCTTATCTTGTACAGTGTAGTTACATAATATTATTCTCAAATATTAGGAGTTACGACGATACTTTTAGGGCGGTACGTCGGAACTCAGAAGGTCAGACCACAACGCGTTGTCGAGTCGCTAAGCCGTGGTCGAAAAGCGACAAAATACTGTTATAATACGACGACATTCCGTTACAGAATTTGGCTGATCTTTGCCCTTTTATATTATGATATATCTAGTACGAGTTAACCCTTAACGTTTGGCGAGAGTCGGGACTCGTGAGCCGGGGTACAAATTACAATCCTTTGAACTGCGACTTTGTATAGATCGGTGTGCTCCAAACATCTTCAAACGTATCCTTAGCCTTTGAAAGTTGCTAACAATTTAACAAAATAGACGAATATTCTATATCATGCACCTTTTAATAAATCCTACGAGTTAGATATTCTTCTATAAAGTTATTTAATTAAATTAATTACTTAATTGAATGTGAGTGTAAAATTTTAAATTTTAAACAAATGTAGTGACCTCGGTCACTTATTGTACTATCGTAGAAAAATTTATTTTATTTTGTCCAAATTTATAGTTCCTAAATTAACATTTAAATAAGTTTTAGAAATAGGTTTTTACAAATTTTATCAAAATTGTATTTACAAAATTAGATTTTACATTTTACATATTATTTTATATTTACAAAAGTTATATTTACAAAAATAGTTTTTACATATTTACAAAAGTTGATTTTATATTTACACTTTTTTATAGGTACAACTGTACTTTATTAATTTAACGAGTGATAACATCTAGTCATTTATCTTGTATTATATAATTACCATGTATTATGCCTAAACTACTATTAAACCTAAACTTAGATACAACAAAATTAAAGATTATTTACAACTAGTATTATACATTAAATAACTACTTACATAAACTAGAATAAGAATATTGTAAAGTAGGATTCTAAGTTAAATAAATTATTACGGGCAGCGAACAAATTAGACAAGTCGACGATTACTCGCAATGTATGTTGCAGTGTACAAAAATTCGCACACTAACTGTAACATACCGTGGCGCGCGCGCGGAACCGGTCCGGCCGGGCCGGGCGGCCAGCCCTCCTCGCCCCGCCAGAGGTGCGCCCGCGCAGTTATACCTACGCAGTAGTGGTGTTCCTAACGGCTATATTTTCATAGCGCGCTAGATGCTAGACGCTACATTTTTCAAACGCGCTATTTTTGACGCTACGTTATAACGAATAAAATCTCGATTCGTTCAAGCACGCTAGTTTTGACGCTACGTTATAACGAATTTCAAGCGCGCTAGTTTTGACGCTACGTTATAACGAATTTCAAGCGCGCTAGTTTTGACGCTACGTTATAACGAATTTCAAGCGCGCTAGTTTTGACGCTTCGTTATAACTTATAACAGTTAAAACGAATGAATTCTCGATTCTTTCAAGCGCGCTAGTTTTGACGCTACGTTATAACGAATGATACGTTATAACGATTGATTGGACACGTTGTAAAGTTACCGACGTTATTGAATTCTTTCGCTAATAATAATTATAACTCGGTGGGTGAGTTAATATAATATAACGTGTTTGTTAGATAACTTAGAATAATATAATCGTTTGAAGGCATTATTATTTATTTGGTTAATTTTATTACGTTTGAAATATTTAAATTAAAATGATACAATATAATTGTATAATAATATTATATTGAAATTAAAGGGAATCGCTTTATATAGGTACAATTCTTTTTTTTATAAGTTATTTAAATGGTTTTTAATTATTTTTTTTATTTTTTGGTAATATACTTAAATTATTTTTAGATCTTTTTTAACATTTTATTTACTTACATTTAAAAATATAATAACGTATCCAGATTTAGAAAAAATACATTCAAATGGAACGGAAATTACCATTATATTACAGTACAGTGCTCTTCGGAGCAGGGATTATAAAACATTATAATTTACCTATGCACGCAACGCAACACTGAAAAAATTATGACAGCCGAATTCACCCGATTTGGGCCCGAACGATACGGCAGTCGGCAACGAACCAACGAAAGTCGCGACTCGCGCGCGATCGACAGCGCGAGCGGCGCCGCGCTAGGTCAGTGACCGCGCGATACGTTATAACGTAGCGTCTTGTGCATAGTTTTATAGCGCGCGCTATTCGTTGCGAAGAAATAGCGCGCTACTTTTTTCAGCTATACGTTATATTAACCACCACTACTACGCAGTAGTCTGATCGATGCTTTTACGCCGGACGCATGATTCTCGCTATTTTGCTCCTTGCCCGCTTCGCGCTAAATACGTATTTTATTTTCGCCTATTCTCTCTCGCTTGGCTGTGTAGCTCCTTCTAGCAATAGAAAGGGTGCGGTAATCTACATTTCGCCCACTTCATAAATTATAATATTTATTCAAATGGCAGCGCCCGCCGGGCATATTCCGTTCAACGCGCTATTCGATTTTACTATGCGACAATATTATTTTGTAATCTCACGGAAGTTATATTACAATTTTAACAGTATTTATAATTTTACGGTGATAATATGTATTTCAGACTTTAGATTTAGGTTTTGTTCAACTACGCCAAAGCTACAGCCAAAGATGGAAAGTGACTTATGTTTTTGATATTAATATATCACAATATTCGGAACCATTACGTTCTGAAGCTAATATCATTTACTACAGGCAACAATAAGTAACTTTTCATATTTTATCATCATACATTTTATATTAGCTTTTCTCTGCAACATTAAATACTAAAAGCTATCGTACCTTTGAGCTATTTGAAAGGGCACCTGTATTATGAGTGATGATTGATGAGCCACGGTACAATGCGGGTTTCGGGCGAGAGCGGGCAGAAAGTCGTGGTACTTATCCCGCAATCTCACCGCGAGAGCGGCCATTTGTAATGCGATATTGTATCGGAATCAATGGAGCCGGTAAGGCTACGTCCACCTTTGTAGCATTATGATCGTTGGATGAGGGATATTGTATGGCGTGGATGTATTACATAGTCTGTCGTTTTCATATTATGGCTTTTAATACCAGATACTAGGTTAAAATTCATCGAGACACTTATATGATATAAATCTACTTTTACTTGGTACAACTAATATATATTCTGTGCTTTTACTAACCGAACCCTATGGGGGTAAGGTTGGCTACCGCAGCAATTACTATGCTTAAAAAAAATTATGGGCTCTTTTGTAAAACATATTCTTATAAAACTCAAAAGTATTTTTTAAATCGCCTATTTATCTAAAAACATAGCTAACTGGCAAGGGTTATCTGTATCAATGACTAATGTGTTTTTTCAGCACTTGACCCATCACTGGCTGACTGGAGCCAGCGACTGGCTCGAGTCGCTGGCTCCAGTCTGGTTCTCGTCACTGTTGATACTCGGCTTAGAGTATCGCGTTACCAAATAGATAATGTTTCTTTGATACTCTTTCTGTAGAAAAAGTATTTAATGAAGTGGTAGTAGGTAAAAGGAGTTACTACCGCGGATTTTCATGGAAAATAAATTGTGATATTTCGCTCCAGCTGTTTAGACGAAGAAGTAACAAACACACAAACTTACAAACCTTCGCCTTTACAATACTTATTAGTGTGACGTAAATAAACATTTTATCGTATGCATAAAGTTTTTAAAACCTCCCAGGTAAATGACGGAGTGCCTAAATTATCTATCCACGTGTCTCCATTTTGCTACGTCCACATCGATATCAAATATCAATGACTATGAGTGTATCAATTATGGAACTTACAAGACCTCTTCTGGTTTAGCACAAGCAACCGTAAACAACCTATTCGCAAAGCAAATAAAATGTGCAGAGCTCTACATTGCATAGATGACGTTACAATTTTTAAAACAGTTCTTATTTGGCATGGAATGTATATTAGCATTGATGACTCGCAGCAAATCCATACTAGGAAATAAGATCACAGTTAAGATATAACTCCGAATACAGTAGGAATAGATTATAGCATCCACAATATTAGAAATAAGACATCAACAAAGAGGTTTAAGAGAATTCGCGTACCTTTTGTGAGATAAAATGTCATCCACAAAAACATCCCATCCAGATTTGAAATATTAATACGCCCTTTATTAAATCCACGTCTCCGAAACCTTTTTAAATATTCTCGACTTCTTTCTCCGCTGAAATAACATGTAGGAGCTAAGTTTAAATGTTTGAATTACGGTTACCGATTTGAATAACATTATTCTTTTATTTTTGGTCTAAAATAATTTTCAAGACAAAGAATATTATAATATTATGTATCAAAATATATAATGTTATATACTTAGGATTAGGAGCATCTATTTGACAGTTAAAGCTGGTGATTGTTTAAAATTGAAATCAAACAAGGCTCCAGGACAAATTTCCATTTAACCAAGTACTAGATAAATTTAACATTAAGGACTAACTGCCACACTCAGAGACGCATAATATTAATTACTTACTGTAAGTACCTCTTATTAAATGATGGTTTTGACTTATGGCCCATACAATATATTATTATCTGTCAAACTTTTGATTAAATTAAAGTTTGAATTTTGATCATCAATAATATTAGTCTGAGTGCGGCAGTTAGGTATCTCTATGATTTAAATTATTGGCTATGATTTAAATTAGTAGAATCACCCATGTGCGAGTGCTCGACCGAAGGCAACATATTCGAACAAACCGCCCATCATGTTCTCTGGGAGTGTAACCTCTGGCAAAACGAAAGATCTATAATGCTTAACAACATACTTTGCAAATCTGGAGTCCCATATTACGATGATCTCGTGGACAACGCAAGGAACTTCCGTGCCTTTAAGCGTTTTTGTCATAATTATTACTGGAAACAGTGTAACACAACAAATCCCAACATTAACTTAGATCTAGCTTAGTAGTCATAATTAATATTAATTATTCCCGTGGTGCTTTCCCTTTAGTTCTTTGACTTTCGGTCATTGCAACTTTGTGCTGTCTCCCGCTATTTATGGGGAGGGAAACTGTACACTTCCTACTCCTCCTATCTTCTTCTGATTAAATTCGTTGCGGGTCCCAAGACAGTTTTAGCATGTCCCTCGGGCTCCCTGAGATCATATCAAAGGGTTTTCGTGGTTGGATACCGCTGTCGATCCTGGCGACACAGGAGATACAGTGGTAGGAATGTGTGGTGGGCCAAAGCCCGATTAAAAAAAAAAAAAAAGTTAGGTATCTCGTGCATGCAGAGTTAGATATTCTGCGCTCCTAATAAAGTTTTATTTTGAATCACAGTCTGGAAAACAGTAGCAATGCGTTGCTTATTCTGGTCTTGCAACTCCGTCGAATAATTCCAGCTAAATAGACATGCTAGACGTTATATCTAGTCTAGACTAGACTAAGCCGATCCGTCAGTCGTCACGTCTGCAGTCAGTTATCTCCGTAACCCACTTGTGTGTGAGCCGCCGCTTGATAAAGTGCATACCCGCATTAGCTCGCCGACGTGGTGAGCTGCAGCCGAATGTAGCAGAGTCTCTGTGAGCTCTGAATTTTGGTATTTATGAGGTCCGAAATTCTTGTTCTTTATACATTCAGTAAAGTAATATAATGCAACTGAGTGTCGAATTCTTCCAAAAATGCAACTTGAGTGTCGAAAAGTCAGACTTGACTGACTTGATGTTTCGATTTTCAATTCAATGTTTTGTTTTACAAGAGCTCTCCAGACTCCAAGCATGTCTGGTCATGGTCAGCGGAACGGCTCCAAGTGTCTTCAAGCATTCCCTCAAAAGTCGTCAAAGACCAAACATCATAAAACCTCCCGAAAATATGTCCTCAAACGGCACCAAACCGCCCGGTGACCGCGATAAGGCTGCACCGACCAACTATGATTTAATGCAGGATTTATAGCGGCAATTTGAGAACTTACTGTCTTAGCATCACGAGCCTGCAGCTATAACTTACTACAATAATTATTATCCCTTAACACAGAATATATAACATACGAGCTTTTGCCCGCGGCTCCGCTCGCATTTATTAGTATTATTATTAAATACAAACTTTTATCCCCTATTTTAACCCCTTGCGGGTAGAATTGATCAAAATCCTTTCTTAGCGGATGCCTACGTCATAATAGCTACCTGCATGCCAAATTTCAGCCCGATGAGTCCAGTGGTTTGGGCTGTGCGTTGATAGATCACCATGTCAGTCAGTCACCTTTGAGTTTTATATATTTAGATTAGTAGTACCAACCCTTAATAACATACAGTACACTGTACGAGTAAATAATGAAGACGATATTGTATGCAGCTAACAAGCGATTCCTTGAGTATCTTGTTTCAAGAAATTTTTAGCTAGCTCGGAACAATGAACTCTAATAGGGAATATTGAAACTATCTTTGCGGATAGTTGTAAGTCGAAGCACGTCTGCCGCTGCGAGTTTCGTTACCGCATACACGGCAACAGGTACACTAGAATCTTATACGAGAGTTCGTCTATAGAATCAGAAATTGCAACCTACATAATAGTAACGAAACGTATTGTGATTTGTGCCGGATGGCAAACGGTGGTAATAAGATAAACGCAAGCTTTTACAGTGATTGATTGGGGATACCTGCTCGTCGGGGACCGGGGCAAAACTCCCCGAGAGCGGTAGAGCAACACTCCCTGATTGTGGCGCGGGGCAAAACTAACCAAGAGAGAGCTCGGGGCAACTCCCCGAGACAGAATCCGGACAAGATTTCCCGAGAGGTGCCGGGCAAAACTACCCGAGAGACGCGGGGCAAAACTATACCCGAGAGACGCGGGGCAAAACTCCTCAAGGGGCAAGGAGTCTTGAGTAGGCCGGCCAATTACAGAAGTGTCCCGCCATGTATTATTCAGGGCGCGCGCTCTCTCAAATCAAATATCCCAGCCCGTCCGGAACTAACACGATAAATATTAACTGCTTCAGGGTTATAGCGATTTATTACGGGGATATAACATATCGACGGATTACATGTCACACACGTGAAATATGTTTGAAACGCGACATCAAACATTCAAAATAGTATGTAAAAGATATCTACTGCACATGTGATGATAAAAACTATATTTTCCTGACTATGCTTTGTCTAAATAGTCTCCAGAAACTATATTCTAATAACTTTTTACTACGGTTCTTTCATACGAGTAACACGTTATTTTACAGTTGAAATTAAATATTCTTCGTATACATTAAACTCTAAGAAAAACATGGAACTAGGACATCGTTACTCTTACTTGTCGAAAAACTGTAGTAAACAGTTAAAATACTCCCAAAGTATTTTCATTTCGTTACGTATCACGTATGCGATACCGCCGACGCTGCAGTCGGAAAATATGGGAAAATATTCATTTTCAATTCGAGTGTCGATACTTAACCTACAAAATATGTCTTTTAAATTCAATACATTGTTGTAATACTGTGTACTTATTTAAAATTTTATAATACTGACACAAATACAGTGAGTTATTATTTTTGTTGCTTTCCATCGAGTAGTCTCAAAAAATCTGAACCCATTTTGAATTTAAGGCATGAAATTGATTAGTAAGTAGACCCTGTTACGTACTTTCAAAATTCGACACGACCCCAAATCAAGGCAAAACGGACGAACGGTTCTTGTGGAATTTAGTATACTTATACGTATACAGATGAGATCGTTTATATTATATTCTGAAGGACGGATGTTTTAACATTATAATATCGGTGCTTTAGGAGTATGCATTATATCTACAGAACGTTCACTGACAGGGCTTTTATATCAACACAATAAGGACTATCCTCGCAGTATATCCGAGGTAAGATAAACGTGAACGTGCTATAGGTGGATGTTTGTCGCCGACGCAATATAGTTCGGTTATTGCATTTCGCCCGGTCGCCGACGACGACGAAGACTTTTATTAAACGACGAACAATGTCGTGCCGGCACAATAACTGTTGCCGTATACACGATGACACTTACCGTTTATGGGTATCGGACGCTTAACCTTATCAGCGACAACTTATGCCCGATAAAAGCGTGTCTAAATTAACTCTGCGCAGTTCGGCCTGAGCTATGAGAGATAATCGTAATTCGTAAAAGATGCTTGGAAAATATGTCCAGATTCTAGCGGCTTAGTAAAGAAAATGCCACTAATATTATAGGTACTGTATTGTCTAAATTGTGACTGAATTGTGCAATCATAATATTGTACTTCAGCCAGAGGCGTGCACAAGTTTTTGACATGGGGTAAGCAGCGGTATCGGTTTAGTAGTTTTGGCGTGAAAGCAAAACAGACAGACAAACCGACAAAAAGAGATATTTCTGCATAAATTGTAATATTAGTGTGGATATAAATTAAAAACTATGTTTTCTAAACTATTATAATATATGAGTACGTTGTGTTATGAAGAAACAAAAAAAACGCCATCTATTGTCACGTGTTGGAACTACAATGAAAGTTCATTTGCGTTCACATGTGTGCTAAGCTAAAATAAATAAAAACGCCATCTATTGTTATATATTAGAAATGCAATGTGAATTCATTTTCATCGATATTTCCATGGAAATTAGATACATAATATATTTTTGTCTTATGAAAATGTAGCCTATGTCATTTCTCAGGCTCTAGACTAACTGTGTACAAAATTTTATTACAATCGGTTCATTAGTTTTGGCGTGAAAGCGACACAGACAGACAGAGATACTTTCACATTTAATATAAAGTATATCTCTATACTTATTATAAAACAAAGTCGTTTTTTTTCCCTCATGTTCCTTTGTTCCCTTTAATCTTTAAAACTACGCAACGGATTTTGATGATTCTTTCAGTGTTAGATAGCCCATTTATCGAGGAAGGTTATAGGCTATATTTTATCACGCTAAGATTAATAGAAGTCAAGAAATAGAGGAAAATGTGAAAAAAACGGGGAAAATTATTTGAAAGGGCTAACTTGAACGCGCTAATCTCAGGAACTACTGGTCCGATTTGAAAAATTCTTTCAGTGTTAGATAGCCCATTTATTGAGGAAGGCTTTTGTTTTATTAATTATCACGCTAAGACTAATAGGAGAATGTGGAAAAACGGGGGAAATTATTTGAAAGGGTTTATCTCGCGAGCTACTGGAGCAATTTTTATGTTATTTGGCTGATATAAGAAGTAGACCACATGAAGGATAGTGATAGGCTATCGATTTTAATATTTTTTCAGTGGCTATATATTTTATACCCGTGCGACGCTGGGGCGGGTCGCTAGTAATATTATAAAATGATAAAATAAATTAGTACATGAAAATGAATAACATGAAACTTTCGAGTTACTTACATTTCATTTTTGTTGCTGGTTTAATTGTTGTAACTCAGGTACACGTACCTACCTTTCGACACAAATCACAATTAAAATCTTTTCACTGAATGACAATTGTGAAAAGTTGTTATTTTTAATTTTTAATAAACACATTTTCACACAACACAAACCTCACAGTCAAATAACATTTTTAAGAATTCAAAAAACGCACTAAATATAGAAATTAGAAACTCAGTAATAACTAATATCTAATAAACTGTTAAATGTACAAACTTTTAAATGTTAAAATAATAAAAATCTTCTAAGAAAACTATAAATATACTGGCGCAAACAAAAATAATATGTTACAGTGCTCATCACATGAAAAAATGGCCTCCCTAAATACAAAACACTTCTGTAATGTAAACAAATATAAACCGTACTAAACAAAAATGCACTATGTGCATATGTGATTAATTAGATTTCCGTCTATTATTTTTACTTGGGTTATAGGCAACGAACATATCCGATTACTTCCGAACGCACCATTCGCGCCGGCTCATGCGGCAGGGCCTGGCATACTAAATCGCACACGCACACACGTTTGCGAACAGTGTACGAATACGAAAATCTTAACTCACACATATAGGCGGGGTCTGCGTGACATCGAATGCTTGTAACCACAGATATGTACCTATATAGTATAATATTGGTGCGTACTGTGTACCTTCGCGCGGCGCGCCTAGTTACCACTTACCGACTTATGTTTAAGTAGTTTTGCAAATCAATTGGTGCTATTTTATAAATGTAGGCGTAATGTGTATTCATATTTTTACTATTAATAATAATTAAAGTCAATCTAAAACGTACGAAAGTTAAATTAAAATATGTGTATAGCATGTATTTATCATAAGGTAAGCACTGCTTTTATGCCTTCATACTATGCACGCCCATGACTTCAGCCATATCGTTCATGCTTGACAGCCACGTCGTGACGTCTTTGGAAATCGCCAAGTTTTTCGTCCATCATTTGGCAAATTTTACATAATTTCAACGCCTCGCCAAGCCTGCCCATTCGTGCCGACTGCGTTAAAGTCAGCCTCCATTAACTCGTGAGGCCACTCGGCCGCATTAATTAAATCACATAGCTCACACAGACGGAGTACTCGTAAGAAAGTATGTCAGCTCGAGAGGAGCTTTGGGTAGGCAAAGAATGTGGGCAAATTGGATTACTGCCGCCGCCACTTCAGGGGAGAGTGTAGGAGTGATTAATGTGGTAAGGTGCGTTTTTAAACTTCTTGTAGTTTCCGTGTGTGTAGTTTTCAAACTCGCGTAATGACGACGCACCGCATAGAACCAGGCTGGATTTTGAAATCTAGATTGGATGAGGAATTGAACACTCTTTCACACTCGACTATACCTTCCTAGCTTTAAAAAGTCTATCTGAATGGATGCATATCTAATGTTTTAGGCAAAAAATTACAAACAGATTTTAATTTACTTCATTAACACGAAATCAGTAGACTTCGTCGAAAAAGTGTAATGTATCCGTGGGCGGAACAGCCGCTACTCGGCTTTTCTGCCCACTAATTATTTTGTACGTTGTTTGAAGTACAAAATATCAAGTCTACGGAAAACATTCAAAACGTGAGCGCGTGTCTAGTAAATTGTCGTTAATTAAGAGTTCGCCCGGGCTCGCGGGGGCGGGGCCGGAGTCTTAACAAACGTAGCGTTCCGCCCGTGTGATTGCCGCTTTGTTTAATTAAATTAAATTACGACGTCTTTTAAAGTCTTTGAGGAGGTTTTTGTGACATGTCGGGAAATTTGGGAGCAGGGGATGGGGCTGCTAACAGTTTTCCTGATTGTATCGCGCCACCACACCTGTTGATACGACACTAGCACGCTTATCACGTACGATCTGTTCGAACTGAGAAGGGACCGTGGCATGACAGTGAAAGTTACAATAACCCATCAAGCCCCGTAAGGCCCATATGGGCCGCGATAACAAAAGATTTCCAGGAATAATATGATAGAGCTAATCAGGGTATGTTACGGTTAATACAGGGTAAGTCCGGATAGTTTAAAAACTCAAAGCATAATATTTAAGTCAACTTGACTTAGATATTTTGTTATATAGTACCACTATTCGATATTATAATAAGGTAACAAAATACTACCCTTTTTAGAGTGAGCTCGAACTATCCAGACTTATCCTGTACTTAACACTCTTAATATAGCCTTTTGTGTAAAAAAATGTGCAAACGTTTTTGGCGGAGTTTAGTTTTAATGCTTTCGGGCAACAGCTATTAGAAACATAAACACTTGCTACAAAGGTAAGTTGAAAGGTAATTTTAACATAATATTATGACAATGAAATGAGTTGTGAAACTAGGGGTCGACTTATAATTCGTGGCTTGCGACTCACCTGGCCCGGTGGGACATATAAACGCTCACTAAATTATTCCGAGTTAAGCCTACACTATAACTTTTTGCCAAGTTTACAGATGTTGGAATAAGGGTTAACATTATATTCTACTTGTTACTAGGAAAGACACCCAAATTTCGTGATCATCTGTTCACCGAAGAAAGGATCTAAAGGATAGGAGAGGGTTTTGGTTTTTTTATCTGTAAGTAATTAGGTACTCCGTACTACGTGATGGAAGATAGGAGGTCTCAGAAATCAGAATGTGTCACATAGTATCGTGAATTGATCAGCCAAAATCATGAAATAACCCAACCGATGGTACAAAACCGTAGTGTCTTTAACAAGTATTTTTACTTAAAGCTTGCATTAAACATAAACCAATCCGCCAACGTCTTGTTCTAAATGACAGACGTTCAATCGATGGGGAAAACGAGGGTGTGACGAATGTGAACAATTTAAGTGAGACGGAGCGAAGCCGACACTCGACTCAATAAACATCCTATCACACGTTTATCCCGAACGTTCTACATATTCAGTGAAAACACCCACTTTTCCGCCGAGAAAAACACCAGCTTTGTTCTCCAAGGTCGTGTTTAATACGAAATCCCCAGTAAAACTGAGGATACTAGAACTAGAACATATTTTTGGCCCTTTGAAGTTTATAATGTATTCTGGCGATACGCGAACATATTGGAATTCCAGCGATCCTCGAGAGCAGACAAGATATAGGATCTGGCCCCTTAGACAAAGTCCCTTTCGTTAAAAACGATGACTAAATTCGTTATCCAAATGTATAGGATTTGACAATAGTTTTCGTCTGTGAAATGTCATTTAGCGATGACTTATGTCAAACTGCATACATTTTGATTACGAATTACGACATCGTTTTTAATGAAAGGTACTTTGTCTAAGGGGTCAGAGTAGACTAAGATGAATAATTTGCTTACATCTTGCTTCAGTAACTAGTTGTGAAACATGTGAAAGCGTCTTTTTTATACACTTTCTACGATTCTCTTGTTAGTTGTCTCTATTTCTCTTCTTTTGATGTTTCTAAGGCCTATGTTCAGTGCTAAGTTTCTTGGTTAAAATTGTTAAAAATCGCGTTATCTCTTTTGTTTTCGGTACATCAATACAATTGTTATGTCTGTTTAACTGTTTAAACCGATTTAGATAAAATGAAGGTCAAGAAATACGGAGAGCCTAAATTGAGAAACTACCGCGGTTTCCATGGGAGTTGGGACACTTAACTATTGCGAGCAAGTCGCAGGCAGAAAAGCTGGTAGCGTCATAAAGTAGGTCAGTTTGTTGCAATAACTCGGCTACAACGTGATAAATTGTCCGTTCAGATTTTAGACATTCCAATTTCCAACAATGTAGTGGAATTATAAATAAAATGTCTGCCTCGTGCGGAATGCCGGCTATTGAAGATATTCCTAGTCTTTGAAAATTTCTTATCCAATTAATAGTTGGGAAAAACGATGCTTGCCAATGTTTGGGTTCAAATAATTTGTCGTCGCTGTCATGTATCCTTCGATCGTGGATTCTTGGAAATCTATTGTTATTCTACTGTGTCTCGCTCACCGGTGAGCTTATTGATGGGTTAAGTAGATAGCGAATGACAGAGATAGAGGTCAATTTAATCTTAACAAATTCATATTAATGCTAATTGCTATAGTACCCTCTACCGTAATTCGTACGTATGTAGGGGACCCCCCGCTCTCCCGCTCACGTTGTTACAATTTTTAGATAGTTTTTAATATGACAAAAGCTATCAAATAAATTATACATTTGATTACTTGTAATGTTAGTATGTATATTTAGCTATAAAATTATGGCTGAAAAATTATTAAAATTTTATGTAGTTTTTTCACAATGGAGAATTTAACAAAACAAGTAGATTGTAACATCTTACCCCGGAATCGGGGCTAGTTGTTACATCATCGGGGCACGATGTTACGGTAGATAAATAAACAAAATCATCAGTGATACATATTTTTTTATTAGTAATTCAAAACGATATAAGCAATAGAGATCACTTTATACAGTCTTCTAACATTTATGAGTAATTATAATGTCTATTATGGTAATTATTTGAGTTTTTCTGCTGCAGCAGATTCATTAACTTCTTTCCTGGTTGTATCTCGTTCTGTTTTTCTTTTATAGTTTCTCATTCTGGAAAAAACAAAGAATATGTCAAGTTTTTAAAATAAGAAAACGAACGGTACAATACCAGACATGGTAATATTTTTGGGGTAACATATTTGTATGTAACAACTTACCCCAAACAATTGTAACTACTTGCCCCATGGCACGTTTTTTAATATAAATTGAAGTCATTAATCATTATTAATAGATATCGATAGTAGAATAAAACAATATTGTAAATTGAAGGTAGATATATTATGAACGTTCAAGGTTAAAAATGTTGACAAAATAAAAAATATAGTCATCAGGAATCAAACATTTCGTAAAGGATTTTTTTACTTACTTGATTGAAATCGGGGCACATGCTCAATACCTAGCAGCTCAGCGCTTGGCGGATCACTGATTGTTTTTATATAATGCACGATGTTATAAGAAAACAAATGAGTTTAATCATTTCTACCAAAGATTTTAAAATCCCGGTAAAAAGCGCGTGTAACTTCTTACCCCTGTAACAACGTGCCCCCCGCTCCCCTACTTCCCTCTACCACTACCGCGCTAACGTAATGGTTAAATGTAGCAAAGTTATATAATAAACGTAATAATATAACGTATGACTTACCGTGTACAGAGATAATCCTATAAATTACCACAGTACATACATAGTATGTTTAATATTATACAGTAGAGTAACTAACAGCTCCTGAAATTAATCTTACACAGAAGCTCTACGCTTTTGCGATGTGATACTGAAATGTTTCCCTAGTTTAAGTTACCTGAATTTACGCTATTGTAAAGGTTGGTACTTCTTCAGAGGTAAGCTCTAGCTTTTTTGATAGGTAAATAGATACAAAGTACGGTCGCATTCAGACACAGATTATTTAACTTTAATTTAACTACTAAGAACAGAACTTTAACTAGAATTTGACAGAAAATTAACTAAGTTTAGATGACGATCTGTTGGTTGGTTAAAGGTGGCTTTCGGATCTTTGCCGCGAGCGACCGCGATCGGTAAAAGTTCAAATAAAATGATACTTTATGATATAGAATATAAGTATTATTTTCTACTGAAATTTACGTGGCGAACCACGCTACCGCCGGCGGCGGCGTAAGAGCTAGAGGTAGAGTAAAATGAAAACTATAGCCTATGCCATAAAGTGGCATTTCGTTTGAATTTTCGTCGGTTGCGGTCGCTCGTGGCAAAGATCCGAAAGCCACCTTAAGAGAAGCCTAATAGTTTTAGGAAGCCCATGCTAGTGCGGTGTAGTATTAAGTTAGACTACCGTATGTAATTTATATTGTGACAGGTAAACGTGACGCAACTCGCAAGCAATGCTCGTTCGCCGAGCGCTCCGCCGTTTAACGCAATTTTATTACAATTTTCATTCGATCGTCGACAAATGAACAGACTCAATAGCGGGGACGTGATGCCGCGCCGATATTGCCTGTTATTTAACATACAACCTCACACACACACCCTCTCTCACATCACATACACACGTCCCCCGTTCGTACGTGACGTCACACGTACACGTACAGTACATACTTACTCAGTACCGAGATACACGTACCGGGGAGACTCGTCGTCGGAAATAATTCGGCTTACCCGCCCGAAATTGAAGATTAAAGACTCCCATTTCATATCCCTGTAATTCACGAGAATATAATGTATCACCGGCATTTATTATGGAGCTCGATTTAGCTTATTGTGCAACAGCGCAGCCGGCGACAGCTTTAAAAATGTTCCGCCGAGCGCCACGGGAGGCGCATTAGTTTTGTTGAACCCCGCCTGATAGACACTTCACCAGGAAGGGGTTATTAATACCTCGAGTCGACGGCTCCGTAGCGGATGGAGCTCGAGAAGTTAATGGAGTAATGTTTGTATGCGACGTGTGCTTGAAAGGATAGTGCACACTTTGCCGAGCCGCAGCGTGTCGGGCCGCAGCGAATCGCATTATTGCGACGGTTTGCTTCCATACGATGCGGATCACCACACTGCGTTAACCACTGTGCAATAACAAACGGATTCTGAATGTACAGTGTATTCAAGATCTGTCAATGCGCTGTGCTTCGCAGTTCGCCGCGAAACGCTGCGGTCTGCGACCCGACTTAGTATGCATGAGCCGTGAACCCTAATCCGGACGCAATGCACCACGATTATGTCCCGCACGCTGACATGTCGCGCCGCACGCTGACGCGTCATTCCGCATAATGACGCATCGCAGCGCGCGATGCTGAACTAATGTGCGAATTTCGTGGAAATATTAAAGCTGTGCTTAGTTTACGAGGCGAGAATTTGTCACAGTGTTAAATGTAGCCGCGAGCGCCCAAAATATAACACGAAACAGACCGCGTTTTACATACATGACGCATTAAAATGTACGCGACCGTGACGCGCTAACTTTACTATGACTAGCTGTTACTACTATTTTGGGTAGCTTGATCGTTGAAAAACTACTGAACATTTATGTTACAGGATTTTGTTTTTATGTCTCTAATAGGATCTCATTTTCTGTCCGTCCTCCTTATAAACGATTTCTATTTTCGTAACATCTATTAAAGTCAATGCACCCCTTTTGAGTTTCAAAAACTTTGACCGTCGCCACTGAGCTTAACTTTTGTCATGACTTGACAAAACCTTCTTTCATGAATCACGGAGATTTTTCTCCAGTGTTGACGATGACGCAGGGAACTTGCACATAAAGTAGCGCAGGTCTCGGCAGTCACGTCCGCGAGAGTGCCATTATTTGTTCAGCTAATGGATCACAGTAATGGCTGCACTCCGCCGCGA
Organism: Lysandra bellargus; assembly: GCA_905333045.1. Classification (NCBI taxonomy): domain Eukaryota; kingdom Metazoa; phylum Arthropoda; class Insecta; order Lepidoptera; family Lycaenidae; genus Lysandra; species Lysandra bellargus. The sequence continues at coordinate 9,975,342 of HG995344.1, forward strand.
TCGCAACGCGCGTGTTTGTCCCGCCCGCGCCGATAGCTGAGTTATTACGCGCAATCATTTCCATACGTGCGTCGCGTTAAATCACTGCCGTTTTCGAGTAATGCTAGCTTCAGTTTATATCCGCAGATTTCCTCGCCAACTTCCCTGCCAACTCCGAAAAAGGAGGCACTAAACGAGTATGTCGTCCAAACTTCATTTTACGGCTTTCTAAAAGTTTGGGCGAAATCGTTCGATTTAAAATTTCGCGAGCTCGCGTGCACGAAGTTTGAAGTGCGCTATCGGGCGCGGGCGGTGCGTTTGAGGAGGGGGGAGGGGAGGTTAGGGCGTTATTTTCAGTGACATTTATTTAGCTTAACTGCGGATTAACATTTAACTCTCTATACAACGTAATAATGCTAGAGTTACAAAGATAATGTGTTGCGGAAATTTCAAAGCTAAAATAAATATCGAGGCATAAATCTTCACATAGAGTAGCAAAATATTTTGTATGAAAATAATAATAGTTTGTCTCCTTGAGTCGAAAAAGTGCGATATATGAACAAGTAGATGACGCCCGCAACTCCATTGCGCCAAATTGCGTTTATCGCGCGGGAACCGTACACTTTTCCAGGATAAAAAGTATCCTATATCCTTTCCCAGGACTCAAAGTATCTTCATACCAAATTTCAGCAAAATCGGTGCAGCGGTTTGGGTGTGAAGAGGTAACAGACAGACAGACAGACAGACGGACAGACAGACAGACGGACAGACAGACAGACACACTTTCGCATTTAACTAATATACAGGGTGCAATTAATCCTTCCTGCCAAATTTTTCCCAGGGCTTAGGTATCATTAGGAGAGTCCATTTAACCAAAAAGATTGGGTGTAATTTTTTTCAATGACATATTTTATCCCATTTAAAACGTTGCATAATGGTCAATCGCGGCGCAGGGGAATGATCGGGGGTGACGCGGGATGAGGCGCGCGCGCGGGGACACGTCACGCGCGGCCGGCGCATCGTGTCCATTAATTGTAATGTTTTTTAGGATAATAATAATAATAATATAATAATAATATCTATGGACGCTTCACACCACGTCAGTCTGGCCCCGTGCTAAGTACCTGAAGGACTTGTGTTACAGGTACCAGACAAGGGAAATATATTTAATATTTTTATACTATACATATATTTAAGATTTTTATTATATGATACACATATTTAATACACATCCATGACCCAGGAACTCTTTTAAACTTTTTGTTCCGTCGGCGGGACTCGAACCCGCGACCTCCGGCTTGAGCTACCAAACCAACGCGCTCACCACTACGCCACGGAGGATAACTTTCAGAAGCTTTTTTTCAACATCAATCAAAACAATATCAAAATTTGACATGAAGGTTTAATTGCACCCTGTATAGTATGGATTTCCTGTTCACTAAACTCCTGTTACTGTGTGCGAGGTCCCTAGCCGGCGCCGCGCGGTTTGCCGCCTGCTGACGCGCGGTATTCACGTGTTTTATATCGCCACAAATCTGTCGCGAGTCGCTGCAATCTGCCTCGCTCGCCCGGGGGGCTGGGGGGGGGGGGGGGGGGGGCTTGGGAATCGACAGGAACAATGAGTTTTATTGCTGCCGTATTAAATTTATTGCCGTCGAACTGTTATACGAGTATGTTCCGGAAGCGCGCGACTTTGTATGCAAAAATAGTACAAAAGTTAAAAGTATGACACGAATATACTGACATTAAAAGCGTTTTCTATTTTGCGTTTGTTCGCTCTGTCATGTTCGACGAATTGAGCGGGTGTTTCGTCTTTTGGTTTACGATGTGCCATTAAATGAGTGTTTACGATCTGCCATTTAGAGGTAGGGAGATGCTTACATAATTTGGTTGGGTTTCGTTAAGTATAGTTGTCAGATCAAACTTACATTGACTTGTCCTCAATCTATCTATGAATTATCTCATGGTACGTCAATTGAGTCTTGCACATGCACCAGTTTGACGTGACAGTATGACGCAGCTGACACGGCACGTTGGATTTTCACGCTCATAAAGTTCGTGAAACAGATTGGCGCAATAATTGTATCGATATATGCCGCTCAGCCAAATCGTCTATAATGTAAAATATTACTACATCATACTGGGTCATTTGTAACAGTCACCTTCAATCTTTTACAACATTAGGTTGCGTTAAAACTTATTAATTGGGACTTAACGCGACTTATTTAAATAGTAATGCTACTACGAGTACATACTTTTTCTCGACGTTTCGCACTGAACCTACTGACTCTGAATATACTGGAACACAAATGTTGGACAACTCGAGGGTAGTCGTAGATCAGACGGCCCGGTGCAAACGAAGACGTCGCGCTCCTGCAGTCCCCTCGTGACCACGGCCGTTGCAACACGGCCGAAACGTCGAGAAAAAGTATGAACTTGTAGTAGCATTACTATTTAAATAAGTCGCGTTAAGTCCCTATTAATAAGTTTTAATTATAATGCAACGCGAAAGTTTAAAATGTTATATTAGGTTGCGTTTCCACCAGAGATTTGTTGCGAAGAATGTGTGTTTAAGATCCAATAGCATCGCCGCGCTGAGCGAGGCGCGAGATCAAGTCAATGAAGCGATTCTATTGGTTCTCAAAAACACATTCCTTTTGAAAATAGGGTGTCAAAAGGATTGTGTCAGTCTGACGCGTCAGTTTCTAGCGTGGTTTATTTTGTGAGGTGGTTGTTGCAAGGTTCAGCTTCAGGTAAAGATTTTCTCGTAGGCGACATAAAAATTAGGACTGATATATTTCTACTAAATTCGTACCAAAACCAGGTTATAAATGTGATGTCTGCATCTCTGTTACTCCTATTATAACTAATAATAATAATAATAATAATATCTATGGACGCTTCACACCACGTCAATCTGGCCCCGTGCTAAGTACCCGAAGGACTTGTGTTACAGGTACCAGACAACGGCAATATATTTAATACTTTTATACTATACATATATTTAAGATTTTTATTATATCATACACATATCTAATTCACATCCATGACCCAGGAATATTGAAAACTTTTTGTTCCGTCGGCGGGATTCGAACCCGCGACCCCCGGCTTGAGCTGCCACACACTCTACCCAATGAGCCACAGAGGTCGTCAATAACTGTTGACCCGATTTTGATCACTTTGGTCCATAATCATAATCATGATTTTATTTGCTAGAATATGGTAACTAATAATTGATCTTAGCATTAAATATTAGAGAACAGATATTCTGATAATACTTTGAGTTGCGGAATAGGCATAGAATAGTTTTTATTCTAAAAAAAAATATACGGTGTAAGAGGTAAACTTTGGCGAAACTTTTTAAGCTATTGTATAGCTTTTATCGCGGGCTTTGAGCGCGGTGACCGAATCAAGAAATTCCGTAACGAAAGAAACCTAATGGTACGTTTGTGCGTGTAACGGTACGTTTCTATGTATGATGTGCCTGTTAAATGTATCTAGAATCCCAAAGATGTTAATAGTCGACACAAGTTCGGTGTCCACCGTGCTTGGATGTACGTAATACACTGACGCATTCACAAGCGTGTAAATGACTTCCAAATGAAAAACGAGATTTGTGGACGCTTGTGCCTTGTGGACGCTTGCCAAGCCTCCGCAAGCGTAGAAACGTAGCATAACACTTTCACTCCGACCAACACAGCGATGCGGCTTTGCCAGACTTCGTCACAGTGTTAAAATAATAGCATAAGTTTTTGAAAAATGCTATGCAATACCTTTACCGCGGCGGACTCTGAGTGCCACACGTATTTTTTTTAAACGACGTTGCTGGCAATTTCCAGCTTATTCATCTCTAACTGCCGACGCCGTTCGTCTTGTGACGTCAGTCGTCGCGGTGTATGGTCACATAATACGCCACGCCCACCACATGACCAAGTGGTCGCTGTTAAGCATTTGTGTCCCAACATACAAACAATTTTTTGTTAAATTTTGAATACAGTCTTGTTCTAAATAATCTAAAGGACATAACTGCATTCGTAACCCAATTCGTAATTTTTTGTGAGTTAGTACACGAAAGCCTAACAGTGTTCAAGTGGCGTCCGGACACCGGTGTGCTAGTTAAACAGTTAAAGTGTACTGAACATTTTTGCGAAGATGTTAGACCGATAAGCGGTACCTTAGATGGCAATAAAAAAATTACCGCGTTTACACAGGTTGTTAGGTTTAAGGCGCTATATCGAAAGTAATTTTACCGCAAGGGCAATTTTATATTTAATTTGTATGACTATAAAGTCGTGAATACGCTGCGGCCAGAAGCTATCGGCTCGCTCGGAAAACATGCGAAAAAACGTAATCATAATCATTTAAAAAATAACTAGGAGCATTTAAGCAAAATGCTTCTATACGATTTCGAGTTGCAAAGGTGTCTATTAATTAGACTAATTTCCTATAATACATCTATTTTCGTTTAAAAATAATCTTCAAATTTCGTATTTTTAAGAGGTCATTTCGAAAATTAAATGTATCGAGGCAAAATACATTAATCGTGTTTCTAGTTCTTTTCAAACCTTGATAAGGCTATGAAGATATGTATATCTCATTACCAGATTTGTAACATTTCTGAGGGTCCTATAGTATTACGTCAAAAACAACAATTTTTTCAATATAGCGCCTCAGCACCGTTATCCTTAAAACCATCAAATGAGGACGCCAAAATGAACAACTTTTTCTATAAACACCCTGTATAGACATAGGATCGAAGCTGCGTTTCCAGATGCAAACTATTCTAGATATAGGATAAGTAATAACGGTGTTTAGCTGAGTATATGTAGACTGTAGTACGCTATGTCGGCACACCTACACTATGTAGTGTTATGCAGCTATAACAGTACATTAAACAGGCGGGCTGCGTCAGGCACGGCGCAGTCGTTTGGCTATTTTATGACCAAAAGTCTTACGTCTTAGTACCCACGTTGGTTCCTTAAATATTATTTTTAATTTTAACTTGCGAAAAAACCGAAAGCGGTACTCAACTCAACGCGTAACTTAGGTTTAAATTATGTAGGTATAACCTTTACGTACTACGGTAAAGCTAAATATCATGTCATAACTGACTAAATTCAAAATCAAGTCCAAAATGGTTAATATTACCCGCGGGCTGCGATGATCAATTTCTATGCCAACGTTCACAAACTCAAATGCACTGGCGAATGGCAAATATTCATTTTGACATCGTCCTCCATATTCAGACCCTATTACTAAAACGATAAGGCTTGAAATGTCCGTAGTTGTAAATTGTAACCATATTTTGGAATGATTAGTGAGAAAATAGGGTTGGAAGTGTTAGCGGTATGAGTGCAACTGGACGGGGCATGTAAAAGTGGCCTAGGGCTAGCTGTTGATCATCACATAGGGCTCACGTCGGGCTTTGAGTTAGATAATGTAGTGGTGATAGCGTATGTATTATCAAATGTGTGCTTCATTAAGCTGGCTTCTCACGGCGCGTAATATCACGACTCGCGCTCACGTCTCGTGCCTACGCGCCGTGTGAAGGTAGTGGCTCGAGGTGGTGCGAGCTGGCACATCCGATCAGATTGAAGTCGGTAACTTCAAAGGCATTGATGAGGTCTCTACAAAGCAAACTCTATATTCTTAAGTAACTGTAGTTGGCCGCAAATATGTGTTTTCCCAAAACCAACAGTGTACAAGTGCCTTAAGCTTGTAGAGGCTACAAACGTAGATATACACTTATACATTTATAATAATTTGATGGTGAGGTACTGATAATACGACATAAAAATAATAAGTAAAGAATTTCTTACTTTAGTACGCGTTCTCTCAGAAATGTTTGGTAACGTCTCTGAGCCGTAAATAGATTACATTAAGGGCCTGTTCCACCGCTTCCTGATAAGGCTATCCACCACTTAACTTGACACATAGAGTATGGAGAATCTGTCAAATAAGCCTATCTGGCACCTTATCAGGAAGCGGTGAAACAGGCCCTTAGTATAATTCACGTAATGTAACTATAATAGGTACTGAGTGCTCTCTCCTACCCCAAAAAATTTCAAACATTTCGCAGTTTCCTCAATACATGTGAGTGTTATTTTATTAAACACATTACGATACTTCAGGGCTGGGGTCGGGGGATGGGGAGCATTTAATTTAGTTCCCCGCTCCCCATAGATAATACGGGGGTGTGAAATTCTTTGTATCGAAGATTGCGATACATTATCGAAACGGGAAACCTATTCGGTACATTTTCCCGTGTTTAATCATATTCTGAACACATGAGATTCCACGAAAATGTAATGAATGTTTTGTTTTTAGGGTTGGAAGAAAATTCTTTGTAATATCTCATACTGAAATTGTGTCACAAACTTTTCGTCCTGTTATAAGAACGTCAGGGTTTACGTATTTGACAGATTCGCAAGACGTCCGCGCATTTGAAATCTGTCAAATCCATACAAATTTATAATGCCACGCCGCGCCTCGCCTCGCCTCGTCGCGTTGCGGTCTGAATCAACCCTTAGCCCTCAGTCATTATAGTGTTTTGATTTTCGATAAAAGATTAGGAAAAATGGAGTCTACTTCAACATTGAAGTAGACTTTTTCTCTACAGTCTACAACTCTATATAGTTGTCAGTACAGTTACATAACTGTACTGACAACTATATAGAGTTGTAGACTGTAGAGAAAAAGACTTAATATAAGCTAAAGTCAAACATATTCTGAATGAAAATGGTGAAAGAAAAAATCCCGTGTAGCACGCATGGTTTGACTTCGACAGTATTGAAAAGGTTTCGCCTGCTACACGACTACGGCGTAGCGGCGCTACGGCGTAGCATCTGTTGGCGGTAATCGCTACGAGTAATTGAGACAAATAGTAGGCGCTCTACCAAAGTGGCGCTATTTGTTCCGCTTAATCGAAAGCCGCGCGCTGTACAAATAATTATAATTTACACAATAACCAGAATTGTTTCCGCGCGTTATTAATGGCGGGGCCTGTCACGCGATTGTCGCCCTTGTGCCCGCCGCGTAGAGCTCACCCACCTGCGGTGATGGAACACGCTAATTTAGCTCGTAAGTCACGGTGGGAGGGGCGGGAATTGCGCGGGAAGGGGCTAATGTACTAACAAAGTGGCATGGATTGGGTGATTATGTGCACTTAGCCCGGAACTGATCATTGCCGAGCTCCTTGTGGTGGCGGTGATGTATCGGGAGTGGTGTACTCGCACTGACTCTAAGTGATTTTGCTTAGAGTGAGTGACATATTAAGGGCGTTTAATCACAGTTGTTTGCGTGTCAAGCGTCATTGTGATGAGATCCTTTGATCCGTAAATACCTAGGTAAATACTAATATTTTACTGTTAAAAACATAGAATTATAACCTTGTAAAGTTGTAATATAAGTATTGATATCGTTGGTTAAAAAGACAAGACAGACTAGGACAAAACATTGTACACCTAAAACATTAACCCATCAAGCCCCATAAGCTCACCGGTGACCGAGACACAATAGAATAACAATATATTTCCAAGAATCCACGATCGAAGGATTAATATACGATATCCTGTTATTAGTAAGGGATATAACTGTATAATAATAACTAGCTGTCCCGGCAAACGTTGCTTTGCCATAAATATTTGCCACATTATTTTATTGAAGTGACTAAATAAGTATGTCACCATGGCAACGTCGATCGCCATCCCGTCGCATAAACAATGGTCGCCGTCAGTCTCAGGTTGTAATAATTTACTATTATTTATTCAACAAATGCACTTATCAATATATAAAGTAGATGTTGTCCGATTCTCAACCCTAGCCGATATGCTCGCTAAGATTCACGAAAATCGGTCGAGCCGTTTCAGAGGAGTTCAATTACGCACGCCGTGACTTGAGAATTTTATATATTAGATATAATGTACCTAACAAAGAGCCTTACACTAACATTAGTTACCTCACAAGTTCCAACAACCGTGAATCAAAACTCAATAGAACGTGTGCGATATATCTACCAGCTCTACCACTATACATCCTGTGTAATTAATATCACAACTTCAGACAACTTAACTGTCTTAGTTAAAACTAACATAGTTTAGCCGTTTAACTTAACTGTTAATAGTACGGTATTTATCAAAGTAATTAAATTTAAGATTCTCTATGTGTATATTGTAAGATTTGTAAGAAAATAAATAAACAAGTAATAACCTTTCTATGAACTTATTTTTTGTATTTTAAAGTAGGTAACTATATTTTTTGTTTATTAATATTGTAATTTATTTATGCAGATGTGTTAATTTTTGTAATATGTACTGGAACTGAACATTTTTCGAGTTACCTAATTACCTAGTAAAAAAAGGCCGGCAACGCACCTGCAGTTCTTCTGATGTTGCGAGTGTCCATGGGCGACGGTAGTTGCTTTACATCAGGTAACCCGTTTGCTCGTTTGCCCCTTTATTTCATAAAAAATACTAAATAGTAGCTAAATAGTAGTTTCGATAGCATCTCACAAGCTTAAACTGCATTTGCTTTATGTATCACAATATTAAGGTTATTATCATAATAAAATTCGTAATTGTAATCCGAATCATTGAAATGAGAGCATAAAAGTTCTTACGAGGGGTCCTATTCTGTGCGAGTGATATTTTATCGCACACTCGTCAGTGCACATAAAACCAATCGCAGGCGATATCGTCGTGAGCTCCCCACGCTTATGTTAATGTATGAGTTTAGTTTACTGATGCAATCTGAGGAATATTATCTAAATGGTACGATGTAAATAATGGTTTATTGAAGAGTGGATTGATTTAAAAGTATTGAAAACTAGATAATGCGATTTTGTTTGCGCGTACAAGCCAAGAAAGAACTGTTTTACCCCGTAGTTTATTTTTTGTCTGTGACTCTTTATTGATATAATTAGTCTGTTGTCATTAATATCGGATATAATAGTAGAGGAATATAATTATAATAACTATATCCAGCTAATGCGTTACCTGCGGGCTGCGTCAATACTTCGAATCTTGAAAATGGATACCTCGGAATTAAAATTGTATTAGTATTAAATTATGTAGAGACTTTAAAGTACCATTACACAAAAAAAATATATAGAATGCCAAAACACCTGCCTTTTGTTTTCGTCGGTTAGAACAACAGATGAGTTCTCCATGTCGAAACTTACTTTATATTTTTATAGTGTAGCCCATAGGGTATAGAGTATAGACGTGGTATAGACTATAGAGTATAAACTATAGAGTAAACATTTTGCACCGAACAAAATTGTGGTCTGTACAATAGCGACAATGTTTCTCATGTACATTTAAAGTGAAGTTTGCAATAATATTTCATAGGCAATTAGCGCAGTGTTGTCCTTACGTTTATCTTAATGGTCCGGGAGCCAGATGCCCTGGAGTGCGGCGGTATTAGCATGGTTGGCTCCTGCACTATAAAATATAAACTACCCACTTATTCAATTACTTTTATTGATATTTCCTTATACTTCAGCCACTAGAAAATTCTAATACCTACTAATATTAAATGTGAAAATATATCTGCCAGGTTATATCTTCTGCGTGAATAAAGTTGCAGGGAACAATTACTTCTACTCAAATGCAAAATATAATATTTTTTCTTTATCGTCCTCATTATAATTTCAGAAGTTCTGTGAAGTATTTAGTTTCTTTAACTTTAACAAGTAGATTTGATTACTTAAAAACAGTTTTGGAAACAATTATCTACTTTATATTATTTTACCTAAAACTAGAGATAAAAGAAAATTAAATTTAAGTTTTATATTTTCATAACGAGATATCTCCCATAAAATATGAGTGCTGTTTTATATTGTACCATCTTACATTTAAACAATATGCTATATTTTTGAAAATAAACGTTATTATTACAATTCTTTGAAAGTAACGCAATGACCAACAATTAATTATTTTAATGATTCTACCATTTTAATGCAGCATTAATGAAGGTAGACGTTCCTTATTATTAGATATAGTCCAAACAATGTCGTTGGTTTTAGGCTTCTGCCAAACCTACGCGTTAGTAACGCGGGACGCGGGACAGGAGCGTCTGAAACGCGAAACTGGTGTGCACACCTGCGCGACTACGATGCGAAACCGTAGATTATTCCCGCTTAGCCGAAGCGAACGTCCCGCGTTGCAGACGCTCCCGCTTCGCAGTCGCTTTGGTCGCTTAGGTTTGCCTGAAGCCTTAATATTTCATGAGAATATCATATTCTAATTTAATAGGATTTGGACTAGGTCAAAATAAGAATGAAGCTGTGTTGCATTAAATACTATAATCAGGGTTCAGAATTGCTCGAATAGCGCGTCTTAAGCACCTTACTCTACAAGTCATAATAATGCGTCTCGTCTCTTATATCGTTTTGACCCGGACACCCGGATACCCGGACAACCGGACATGACCCGGGTATCCCGGATCCCGCGGGGTTTCCCGTTGCTTATACACTTTGCTTGTCTTATTACAATAAACTTAGCTTTAACATTTGAAAAGGAATAATATTTTTAGCATTCTTGTGTAAATAATACATGAGCTGGAAAAAGTAAAGTTGTACAATGTAGGTACAGTGATGATATTTAAATAGTACATTACGCACCTAGGGCAGGAAAATAAGAAATGTCTCAGGTCACATGTAATTGTTGGCCGAGGCGAAGCCGAGGTCAACAAACATATGATCTGAGGCTTTCTTATTTACTGCCCGTGGTGCGTATACTATTTTTCTCATCGACGGAGGCGGAAAACGACAACATCAGTAAGCGCAGCGGGAAGAAAGTTGACGCTTTCCGCCCGGAGGTGAGAAAAATATATTTTATTTTACCTTCTTACTAACAAAATATAATATACCTCTATAATATACTACATGAATCCTGTAACTCCATTGCGTCAAAATTCGTTTATCGCGCGGGAACCGTACATTTTCCGGGAATTTTTTTTTCATAAACCCATTCCTGGGACTTAAGTATCTCCATAGAAAGTTTCTGCAAAATCGGCTCAGCTGTTTGAGCGTGAAGAGATATTGCAGACAGATAGATGGACTAACACACTTTCGAATTTATTACATTAGTAAGTGTGGATTATGAGCACCTGAATGTACACAGTATAATAATTTAGAGAAAAAAATTTAAAAAATATATTGAAGAATGTAGATCACGCTCGGAGGTTTATTGCGTTTGGAACCGCGCAGTATAAAAGTGATAAATGTAGATATTATCATAAATACTAGATGTAGATCAGCACATTACATTATGGTAATGGCCGCGTCTCACATCGCTGCCAACACCACATAGCGGCTCCTGCACTATTGCTCGTGCTAACTGCTGCTTACTGCTCGTGGATCCTGGACTATTAGCATAGAATAATTATACAGTAGAATAAATGATTTCAAGTATACTTAAAGTTGTGTAGGTAAGTACTTGAAATTAACGCAACAGTTTTACAATAATTTACGTGTACATGCGTCTTACTATACTAAAAGGTATTCTATACCTTTCCCCGTGATCCACTCTATGTCTTTGCCAAATTTCATCAAAATTGGCCTAGTAGTTTTTTTCTCGGCCTATAAATCGGCCTAGTAGTAGTGTTTATAATATGTGTGTTTATAATATATGCTTATAATAATCTATACATATCTATACATATTATAAAACAAAGCCGCTTTTTTTTCCCTCATGTCCCTTTATTCCCTTTAATCTTTAAAACTACACAACGGATTTTGATGATTCTTACAGTGTAAGATAGCCCATTTATCGAGGAAGGCTATAGGCTATATTTTATCACGCTAAGACTAATAGGAGCGAAGAAATAGAGGAAAATGTGGAAAAAACGGGGAAAATTATTTAAAAGGGCTAACTTCTAACGCGTTAATCTCAGGAACTACTCGTCCGATTTGAAAATTTCTTTCAGTATTAGATAGCCCATTTATTGAGGAAGGCTAAATGCTATATTTTATCACGCTAAGACTAATAGGAGAATGTGAAAAAAACGGGGAAAATTGTTTGAAAGCGCTTATCTCGCGAATTACAGGATCAATTTTTATGTTATTTGGCACAGATAAGAAGTAGACCACGTGAAGGATCATAGGCTATCGATTTTAATCATTTTTTCAGTGGCTATATATTTTATACCCGTGCGACGCCGGGGCGGGTCGCTAGTACATATTATAAAACAAAGTCGCTTTTTTTCCCTCATGTCCCTGTGTTCCCTTTAATCTTTAAAACTACGCAACGGATTTTGATGATACTTTCAGTGTTAGATAGCTCATTTATCGAGGAAGGTTATAGGCTATATTTTATCACGCTAAGACTAATAGGAGCGAAGAAATAGAGGAAAATGTGGAAAAAACGGGGCAAATTATTTGAAAGGGCTAACTTGAATGCGCTAATCTCAGGAACTACTGGTCCGATTTGAAAAATTCTTTCAGTGTTAGATAGCCCATTTATTGAGGAAGGCTACAGGCATAACTTTTTCAGTGGCTATATATTTTGTACCCGCGCGACGCCGGGGCGGGTCGCTAGTATATTATATAGGTGAAAAATATTAATTCTACGTGTTTCTGCCGCGCCCGCTTCTAGCGTTCTAGTATAGAGATAGTCTACTGTTTGATATTTATGCTGTACTATGATTTGGAACTGGGATATTGCTCGTATACTATGATTGCTATTATTGCTATTCACCACTAAGCCACGCCGAATGATCAATAATATCTATGAATGTTATGCATAAAATATTTTATGGTTGAACTAACAGCCGCTATAAAATATTTCGCCCATATAACCCATACTTTTATATTTTTATTATAGTTTTAAGCATCCTAAAAATATATCAATTTCATCCGCTTTATAACAATAATAATAATAAACATTAGATTGCAATTAAACATTAAATAAAGTTAATATTCATATTTGTTAACAAACTGTGCGAGTGCGACGCAAAAAGTGCATCTTTTTCGCGAAAGTGAATGAAAAAGAAACCGAATGTATCTTAAAATGCTATTTCGGCAAGGCAACATCCATGCATAAAATTGCTCGCGCTCGAACAACTCTGCTGATTTTTTTATGAAATGTAATTCAGGAAGGATATCCTGTTTTATTCGAAACATAATATACGGAATTGCACGAATAAATAAATAAACGAATTTGGAAAAATACGGATAAACGAAAAAAAGGCATAAAATTCACATGTTGTCCGCGATGGGTTCCTAAACTACTTAACCGATTTTAATGTTTTTTGTTTTTTAATGTGTGCTTTTTTCCAACTTGAGAGATAGGATAGCTTAGATCTTTAATTATAGTCGCAATTTTATTTTATTGCAAATTATTTGTCTATAAAGAGCGACCATTGTTTATGCGACGCGGGTCACGGGATAGCGATGGACGTTGCCATGGTGATATACTTATATTTTAGTCACTAATTCAATAAAATAATACGGGCGATATACTTAATATAATATGGCAAAGAAACGTTTGCCGGGACAGCTAGTATTATTATAAAACAAAGTCGCTTTTTTTCCCTCATGTCCCTTTGTTCCCTTTAATCTTTAAAACTACGCAACGGATTTTGATGATTCTTTCACTGTTAGATAGCGCATTTATCGAGAAAGGCTATATGCTATATTTTATCACGCTAAGACTAATAGGAGCGCAGAAATAGAGGAAAATGTGGAAAAAACGGGGAAAATTGTTTGAAAGGGCTAACTTGAACGCGCTAATCTCAGGAACTATTGGTCCGGTTTGAAAAATTCTTTCAGTGTTAGATAGCTCATTTATTGAGGAAGGCTATAGAAGCTATATTTTATCACGCTAAGACTAATAGGAGAATGTGGAAAAAATGGGGGAAATTATTTGAAAGGGCTTATCTCGTGAACTAACTGATGGAGCAATTTTTATGTTGTTTGGCACAGATAAGAGAAGTTAACCACGTGAAGGATCATAAGCTATCGATTTTAATCATTTTTTCAGTGGCTATAATATATTTTATACCCGTGCGACGCCGGGGCGGGTCGCTAGTTTACATATAAATAGTAAATATGAGATTTACTATTTAAAAGTTGACTTACGAACTGTAGTGAAGATGAAGGATAACTAAATCCTACATCTCGGTGTCGGCTCTGATTCCGTCACATGTGGGTGCGTTACCCTTGACATGCCGCCGCCCGCCGCGTCGGTGCATCCGCAAATAGATGCTACCTCGACACTCCACACTCGGCACTCGACACACGAGTCAAGAGAGAAGGCAATATAATCTATATCCATATAATCTTATATATAAAATTCTCGTGTCACAATGTTAGTCAGCGAACTCCTCCGAAACGGTTTTACTGATTTTTACCAAATTTTATATGCATATTCAGTAGATCTGAGAATCGGCTACGGTACTTTATATATTGATAAGTGCATTTGTTGAATAAATAATAGTAAATTATTACAACCTGAGACTGACGGCGACCATTGTTTGTGCGACGGGATAGCGATCGAGGTTGCCATGGCGACATACTCAGTTAGTCCCTTCAATAAAATAATATGGGTGAAATACTTTACATTATGGCAAAGCAACGTTTGCTGGGACAGCTAGCAATCTATATACTTATATATAAAACTCAAAGGTGATTGACTGACATGGTGATCTATCAACGCACAGCCCAAACCACTGGACGGATCGGGCTGAAATTTGGCATGCAAGTAGATGTTATGACGCAGGCTGCAGGCATCCGCTAAGAAAGGATTTTGATAAATTCCCACCCCAAGTGTTAAAATAGGGGATGAAAGTTTGTTTATAATAATACTTCTTAACGTGAGCGAAGCCGCGGGCAAAATCTCGTATTATATAAAAACTAGCTGTCCCGGCAAACGTTGCTTTGCTAAATAAAGTATTTCGCCCATACTCACCCATATTATTTTATTGAAGTGATTAAATAAGTATGTCACCATGGCAACGTCCATCGCCATTCGCCAAATAATAAAATTTGGTTAAAATCAGTAAAGCCGTTTCGGAGGAGTTCGTGGACTAACATTGTGACACGAGAATTTTATATATTAGAGAGATAGATGAATCCATAATATTCGCGTGGTCACGACATCACGCGTAAACGGCTGGACCGATGTTGCTGAAATTTGGTACAGATATACTAGAAGACGAACATAAGAATCATTTTGTCCCGAAAAAATGTACGGGTACTGCACAATATACTTTTATGATTTGCGCGTAAACTATGCAATCGATTTTGATGAATTTTGGTACGGATATACTTTGAGTTTCGGGAAAGGACAAGGGATACTTTTTATCCCGAAAAATGTACGGTTCCCGCACAGTAAGCTTTTATGATTAACGTTTATCATCATAATAAGACAGAACAATTTCTGTCGGATCAGCTAGTACTTTATATTAATAAATAAAACGAAAGTATGTCTGTCGCAGGATAGTTTTTGATAAGACAGAAAAATGTACGGGTTCCGCGGCATGCCGGGTGACATACAATCTCTGCGCGAACGAAGTTTGTTAAATCTGTTTACGATTGGCGTTTAAAATAGAGCTTGCAAATTGAATTTGTTTATATTTCTATGATTCAAAATACGTAAGGGTCATGCTTTCTTGGTTCTTGGAGTCTTTTGAAATATCTTGTGATTGAAACAGATAGCTATAAAATATAAATAACAAAATATATACTGCTCAGGAATTTACTGGCCGATTTAATGGTGATGGAAGCAGGGACGGTAACGGATTCCGTTTCGTCAGTCCGGAGTCCGGGCTGCGGGAAACGTCCAATAATCTCAGGAAGTGAGCTGGCGCGTAACAAAACGACGATAAATCCGGACTTTAATTGCACGAGTGTTATCCAAATCGATACATCTGGGAATTTTATTACGGCCCGACGGTTGGGACGATAGTGAGTTTTAACGCCCGGTGATAAGGTGCATTGTCGCGTGCGGGTGGGGGTGATTTATTTTGACTAGTTCACGCTATTGATCTATTTGCGGCAAACACACCGACAGTCGTGACGAGCGCCGCTAGGTGCAGGGGGGAGGAATGCTCGCTCGCTGCGATCGGAGAATCAGGGGATCGCTCGCTGCGCTCTTGTGGGGGGACGGGGAACTGCTCACTCGCTGGGCTCGTCAGCGCCGACGGCGGACGACAGGGGATAAAACTAACACGTGGTGTGTGATTGTTGACTGAAAAAACAATTGTGTATTACTGTAGGTGAATAGCTGCTCATAAAAACAGATACGCCAGTTATACTCGAGAATGACTGTAACAACAAAACAATGTACTTTTATTATTCACTGATACGGTTGTAAATACATTTTGTATAAATTATAATTGTATCAAAAAGATCTATGCAAAGGACGCATATTTTTGCTTTGCATAATGTTTTCTGCCCATTCTCTACAAAAAATAATAAATATGGATATTGGTTAGGACTGGAAAAAATACTAGAGTTTTTGTTTGTATCCGATCTACAAGAAAATATTCCATCTAAATTCTTATACAATATTCGTAGACCATGCATAGTATTATAGCCCAGTATAGTGAGCACCAGCTGCAGACAACAGCCTTCCTACATTTCATATTCAGAGCTTGCATTCCACATCCCACACAAACAAACAAGAATGTCACAATTCTAGGATGGCATGTGACTCCGCAAATAATGGCCCGGGAGCCAGGTAAATTTTTGGTCAATGATTTCCTCCCGGGCGAAACTTTGTAAAATGCATAAGGGACTTATTCTATGAATACTAGCGACCGTCAGCTGCGACTCCGTGGGTGGGGTGGGCAGTGGCAGCCTCCCAAAGATGAAGAAATAAAAAAATTTTCAGTCATTTCATTCAGTCAGTTTATGTTGTATTTTGAAAGAAAAACATAGTCAGCTGACCATAACACGGTGGATTATACGTCAGCTGGCTCCTTGAACATGAATCATTGAAAAAAATAATATTTTTTTTCAATGATTTCCTCTCAGCTAAAAATTTACCTGGTGATCGTTCATATGCTACTATGAATGAAAATTTATATCAGCTTGCTGTATCTCAGTGGAAAGTTTGTCAGCTGGTTCCTTGAAAGTTGTAACGCAACAGCATCTATGACCTACTGAAAATTTTGCCGCGTCGCCGAGACCCTATTTTTTTTTTACTTATCTTAGTTTAAAATTGACCTAAAAAAAATTTAAAACGTGGAATATGTAGTTTATGATATTGTCGATCTATTGGCGTGTGTTTCAAATAACAGTAATTTGTAAATACTAAGGAGACGCTGGATGTATGCTTGAATTTTAATAAATCGGTTCTACTTTGGAAGCTGATATCATTAGTATAATAAACAAAAATACTAAATTTAAAACGTGGAAAGGAATGTTGATATGCTGAAGGTTGGTTGTTGTTTGTAGCTTTCAAATTATGAGTTTATAAGCCCCTAAATACGGTAAATTACGGAATCTCCGTAGGGAACGCCCTTAACAATACTCTGATTAATTTTCATCCGGGAGGAAATAACATTTCTTATGTTATTTGGCGGTATGTTTAATTTGAGAGTTTTGATAACAAATATAAAGTTTAATATTGGAGAAAATGCTGGTATGAGTAAATTAATTAAGTATTGAATAATTAATGTGACATATTTTTTCTATTAATAAACTTTTATTTTAATTAATTTATTGAAGAAGTAATAAAAATTAATTATTTTCAATCTCTTTTTGCCGACACAAGCCAAAAAGAGTTGAATATACTTAATTACAATAAATTATTCAATACTTAATTAATTTACTCATACCAACATTTTCTCCAATATTAAACTTTATACAGGGTGTAACAAAAATAAGTGATAATACTTTAGAGTATGTACGTGTACCTTGTAGAGAGTTCACTGTGAAAGTAGCAGCGCTGAAAGACCAACATTTTTTTTCACTTTTGTATGGGGAAACTCGTGACGCTCGGGCCCTTGCCCATGCAAAAGTGAAAAAAAAAAATCTTTCAGAGTTGCTACTTTCACAGTGAACTACTACAAGGAACACGTACACACCCTAAAGTATTATCACTTATTTTTGTTACACACTGTATTTGTTATCAAAACTCTCAAATTAAACATACCGCCAAAACATAAGAAATGTTATTTCCTCCCAGATGACAATTTATCAGAGAATTGTTAAAATACTGATAGTAAACAATAAAAAAATCAGCTAGCTGTAAGTCAAGGGAAAAGTCGTCAGCTGATAAGTTTCAGTAGGTCATAGATGCTATGCGTTACAACTTTCAAGGAACCAGCTGACAAACTTTCCACTGAGATACAGCAAGCTGACATTAATTTTCACTCATAGTAGCATATAAACGATCACCAGGTAAATTTTTAGCTGAGAGGAAATCATTGAAAAAAAATTTTTTTTTTTTCATGTTTAAGGAGCCAGCTGACGTATAATCCACCGTGTTATGATCAGCTGACTATGTTTTTCTTTCAAAATACAACAAAAACTTTACTCTGATGAATTTTCAAATGAGAGGAAATGACTGAAAACATTTTTTTTTCTTCAGCTTTGGGAAGCTGCCACTGCCCAACCCACCAACGGAGTCGCAGCTGACGGTCGCTAGTATTTATAGAATAAGTCCCTTATTCATTTTACGAAGTTTCGGTTGGGAGGGACTTGGTCATGAAAATCTGTCACTGTCACAATCAAGCCTGCTGTCAAACTCACCGTATGTATCCCAAAACGCATTTAGTATTTAGTGAAATTCAAGTTTGTTGTTAGTGTAGTGTATTGGATCTGTAAAAATAAGGGCTATACGCACGTGCGTCAAGGTTCACTTTGTAAGAAAATATCTGTGACTGTGTCCACTGCAACCCACGGACACGCTACGCACGAATTGTGTCAAGTCAAAGAAATAAATCCATGCACGCGTGTGCGTGGCCGTGTACAGCGCGCGCAGCGGTGGAATGGAGCCTTAACACTGTCTCGTGCATTCATGTCATGGATGACATGAGTGCTGGAGGGCACGAGTTCGAGTTCCTGACGGTGGGAGACTTGTCATGGTGGTGCGTGTGCTGGCGATTCAATGTGGAATTACTCCAATCATGAGGATTCTACAGTTGGTAAAACAGACATCAAAGCTAAGAGGCCGGGCTACCCTCGAAATTCTCATACATACGTAATACCAAAATCATTTACTCATACGAAAATATTTAACATGTTTGAGTTATTTTTCAGCTTAAAATAGTAATTACCTAGGTTCCTGTACAAAAATTAACTTCAAAATATTTAAACACTAAAAAATAGAGTAAAACACTAAAAATATATAAATAAATAGTAAATTTACTACAAAATATTTCAACTTTTAAAAAATATTTTTTAGTATTTAAATATTTTGAAGTTAATTTTTGTACAGGAACCTAGGTAATTACTATTTTAAGCTGAAAAATAACTTAAACATGTTAAATATTTTCGTATGAGAAAATTATTTTGGTATTACGTATGTATGAGAATTTCGAGGGTAGCCCGGCCCCTTAAGACTACCTATCCACTTCTAGATTAGCCGCTTAGTCAATTAATCCCAGTATATATAAGATCATCGTAAGAATCCTACTGACTAGCTAACGAACTTTATTCTCTGACACCAAAAAAAAAAAAAACATTTCTTAACATTTAAAATTAGCTCACAGGTCTTTTCATGTAGAAGGTAGGGACAATTTGAAGTGCATTTCGTGTGAGACAATAAATCGAAGCTGCGGGGATAATGTGAGACAGTATCGCGCCGCCCGCAATCATTCCGCCGTTTGTCTTGTACCGAGCCCCCGAGCGACCGAGATTACTGGAGCGAGCCAACATTTTCGATTATGGCAGACTATAGTCTATTAAACTGCAGTTAAAAATTTGTACGAATGTCAAAATGATTCATTTTAATTGGTAACTTGCCCCAAGCCTACAGCGACTTTTTAACCGACTTCCAAAAAACGAGGAGGTTATATGTTCGGCTGTGGATATTTTTTTTTATAATTTTTTTTATTTTTATTTTTGTATGTTCAACGATTACTCCGCCGTTTGTGAATCGATTTCGAAATTTTTGTTTTGTTGTATTAGGTTTCACTCCAATTTGGTACCATGTTCACAAAAGTGGTGACCTGATGATGGGATCCAGGAGTAATCGAGGGAACTCCTCGAAATTTATATGGAAACATTTGGTGATTTTGGTTTTATGTGAAGTGTACTAAGAATATGCTGCCAAAAAGTCAAATATTGGGTCAAGGTATACCATGGTTTCGAAGATGCTGTGAGAACTCCTGACTCTTTATAGATACACGTTTGGGAGTTTCGGCGTTGTTTTAAGAACAGAAAGCATATGCTACCATGCAATTCAAATTCATCATCACCATCATCGTCATCATCATTACCACGTCGTGTTAAGGTCACCAATGTCTCATGGCACAAAATAGTACAAGGCATAGGTATGGATACAATAATAATAATTATGTACATAACAACACCAATTATTATAGGCTGTTTAAGGCGACGCCTTGATAATTTGGCTGTAGCAATGCCGATTTTTCTCAGCAATGACTAAAGCTAAGAAACTAAAGTTCATTGTCAGTATTCATCATGTCTTTGTCTTTGAATTGCCCATAGCATAACACGTTTGGAAAACTTTTATAACACAGAATTATCAACCGAAAAGACCTCTGTAAAAAAAGGGATTCCTATTTTTCCAAGAGAGGAGAATGATTTAAGGTTCCAAAATTTGTACATAAATTGGTTGAAGCATACACTTTAATATGTGCATAGCTTATGTGAAATGTATTTATAGTTTTTAAATTACGCGACAAAAACCATTTTGTCACTTACGCCCTTTCTATTTTTTGCTGTTCTATTGCTTGTTTTCTATGAGAAGCTGGCCCAGCCTCTCATAGAAAACAAGCAATCTAAAACATATCCAACACGGTTTCTTACTTTAACGCAGCGTCACCTTAATATACACCGCGGTCGGCGCCGCAGAGGCAACGGCGTCGCCGCGCGCCGCGCCGCGCTTGCGTAAACATCGTATTCAAGTTCTAACTGGAATGTCAGGGCATGCGGCATGCCGCGCTGCGAGCATTTTGCAGCACATGTTCACTTAGATTTTTTAAAATGTATTGTTTAAATAATTTATCTATCTACCTGATATTTGGGCCTTGGGGTATGCCGTATGACTCTTAACAGTCTTAACAAATTGTAATAAGATACGTAGAATATACGCAGTACCACCGACGACCACTTATAAATTTTTACCGTGTGCTAGGGCCAGCAAAAGGCAAAACTTACCCTGGACCATGAGACAAGTGTAAAATAAACCAAGACTCACCGGACCGCTTAAATAACGTAACGATACACTGAGGCGAGATTTCGCTGTGTTTAGATGACGCGGTCGTTTCCACATCGATTTTGCTGACGACGTGCTTTCACAGTGTTGGTTTGTTGTTAGTCAGGCTTTGAGATACGAGCCCGAATGCATTTTAGTCTCTGTCTCGCCGCTAGGAGGTAATTCATAGCCTAAGCATAAATAAATTGCAGAAAAGCTGTTTAGGATGCTGTGATAATTTTCGTGAGATGATACGAATTCGCAAATTGTCGTGCCTTGGCTAATGATGTATTTACTTAAATTTTAAATACATAATGTCTTTAACATTCTGAAATTATTAAGGACATAACGATGCTCAATTATTATTCATAATGATTATGAATAATAATTGAGCATTTTAGTATCGCATATACTGTCGTGGATAGATTGAATGTTTAAATTTTATTGCCAAAAAATAGGGTCTAAAATGATCCACATTGTGTGTGTTCCACCGTACTTCCACACGCGGTATTTCCCGTCTGTCTCCCAGGATTCGCAGTTTTCCAGCTCGTGCTCGCATAGGGGCTAATTACCGCGGCACAATGTGTGAGGGGGGAGGAGGGGCATAGGCTATTGTGCGGTCGAGTTGAAGCGGAACCGGGATTAAAGGACACACACAAAAACTAACTCTAACTCGAACACATAAGATGTGTTTCAGTTTGGTCGCGTTTCATGGTATTGTTTATCCGCGCTGGTTTGAGCTGTTTGCACGGCGTTTAAGACCGTGAAGTTCCTTTGTTACTGCCGCGGACGTTTCAACCTTCAGGGGCCCGCGGATGCTTACTAGGTTCGAATCTTTGGCTGGCTCTTTTCTTTCCAGAAAAGCGAGCTGCAATTCGATTTGCGAATGTAAATTCTCAGAAGTTTAAAAAAACTCAGTTTTCCGATTATAAAAGTTGCTAACAAGAAGATTCGTTAGATTCTATTCAGCGGTTTAGACGTAAACAAGTGTTAAACAGATAGGTAGAAAGACACGATTAAAATTAATAATATTACTATTTATATGGAGTGTGCTAAACACATGAAAATTTAAATCAATATCTATTCCCGTGGAATTACCTCAAAATGCCGCGGGCGAAGTTCATGAATTAAGGTGGACCCCCTCGGGGTTAACGGCTGACTGATGTTTATCTGAACACAAAATTAATTGTCTGACGGACGCACTTATTTATTTATTACTTAAAATTAATTTAGTGTAGAGTACCTATGATAAAAAATGTATGAATCTTTATTAAATTAATCTTATATGTAATAATAAAATTTCTCCGAGTGCAACCATGAGTGATGCGACATAAGCTGACTAACGTAACTGCAACTTAAGGTAAAGTAATTAAGGGCTACATAGCAAAATTGATGTCGAATCGTAAATAAAGTATAGGCGTACTCTTTCCTCAAAGTCCGTCCTCAAAGAAAGCCCATCTGCAGTCCGGCTAAGATGTTCTATCGGAGCTATAAGAATGCTTTAAAATGCACCGTTTTAAATTCCAGGAGTGCGCGATTGAAAGATTTAATTTTTCTCTGTCTCACAAAGAGATCAATTCGAATGGGCGCTGTTGACACGGATAAAAGGTTTTATAATATTGAACGCGGCCCGACTCGCTGACTCGCTGAATACTCAACAAAGAGTTATAACACCCCCCCCCCCCCTCCCCCCACCTAGCTATAACTAGAAACCCAGATGTATTATCGACAAAATTGGCGCTCTACCACCTAGGTGTAAGTTAATGAACAACGCCAGTGAATCGCTCCTGCAGTTAGAAATGGGCCGTAACTCGTAAGTGGTATTGTTAATCGTCACCCAAAAGCCTTAACCTTCATTCAAAATTGTTACATTTTGTATCGGCAGTAGAATATCGTATGTTCGAGAACTTTATTATTTTTTCATAGTAAAAGCTTCTAGAACTCTACATTTTCTATGCTGGTACAATATGTGAGTTAACTTGTGGTTTGTCATTCAACTGCCAGTTAGTAACAAAAACTAAACTTACTTTTTGTGACCCTCAGAATGTTAACAGATGACAGTGCTACAAAAACACGCCGCTAACGTATTAAAAACTTATTAAAATGGCGTTAAACTCGCGAGGCGTGTGAACGGGGGGTAAATACTGTAATTTGTTATGGTTTTCAAATTCTAATTATAGTTATAAGACTACTTTCGATGTTTACTTATCTCATAGGCTTTAGTACATCATTATGTCTAACCTATATCTTGTCTGGACTCTAGACTCTTAGTCCATTGAAATGTTACAATTTTAGGACCGAATATTGCATTTATTAGAGGACGCAATTTTATTTTCGGAATATGTTGGGGGGCTCAATAGAAGCTTAACCTCTTAACCTCGCCGCCTTTGTCCCCCGGCTGCCATCTTGAAAAAAGGGGTGACAACACTATTTTCGTGATATTTCGGAAACTATAAGTCTTACAGAAAATTTTTAAGAACATAATTTGTTGCAAATTATTTTGCCTACAAATATGTTTATATAATTTTTTACCCTAAATTAAAAATTTTAAAAGTTATAAGCAAAAAAGTGATTTTTTTTAAAGGTTTATTATCGCTCTTTAACTTTGTTTAATACATTTTACAAAAAAATTACATTAGAACAACCTTGTTAATGATCTTTTGAGAAGAAGAGAACCCCACAAACTTGAGGTTAAGCTTCTATTGAGCCTCCCAACATATTTCAACAATAAAATTGCGTCCTCTAATAAATGCAAAGCAAATGTAACATTTCAATGGACTATCTTGGCAAAAGATTAAACATAAACTTTGACAAATATTTTACAGAAAACATTTACATCATTTGTAGACTTCACAAATCATATTATTTCACAACAATAATTACCGTCTGTTCAGTTTAAATTAATCACAGTATATTACCTAAGTACATTGAATTATTATTAACAGAAGTTTATACCTGAATATTCATTACAGCTCATTTCTGTTACTGTCTTACTGCTGGGCAAAGCCTCTTCTTAGCACAAGTCCTTATCCCTTCCAATATTTTCTAATAACTCTTCATTTATTGCTTTACTTCTCTCGTCGCGCCACCATTTCTGTGCTCGGCCTCTTTTCGCTTCCATAAGGTTTATTATAAATTGTAATTGTAGGAAAGCAAATTACCTGTGCAGATCACAGTATTATTTCATCTTAATATTGTTATAAATACAAACTTTGTTGGCCTTAATTTATCTTTGCTAGAGGGACTGAACAAATTGTTTTAAAATGTAGATTAAGAAGTTCCCTTGTAATTTGGAAGTATCTAAATTACTACTTAATTTTGACAAGAAATTATTCTATCTTGTAGAGTGTAGAGCAGCCTTTCCCAAAGTGGATGATAACGCCCCCTTGTGGGCGCTGAAGGGGGCCGTGTGAAACCCAGAAAAAAATGGGGGCGTTGTGTAGGGGCTTGGGGGTGATTTATTTCATCAGGATGCATTTTAAATTGAAACAATGGGAGCGCTAAAATATAATTAATTGTTCTTAAAGTGGGCAGACAAAATAAGTTTGGGAACCTGTGGTGTAGAGTGTAGAATATCTCCTTCGACTGCCTAGATAAGCTTTCTACATACTGAGATGGTTTGAACACTTCACAATATCAAGAGTCGAGACGAATATTGTCGAGGTCCGACATGTAGTTCGACAACCTTTGTTACTGTCAGCTTTGTTACGGACAGCATATAAAGGCTGGTTTACACGTATTAAGTAGATAAGTAGTTAACTAAATTTTAACTTAATTTTAAGTTGTTAATTGCATGTAAACACAAAATTTAGTAGCAAGTAGTAAGTTAAAATTTAGTTAAGTACTAAACAAGGAACTTAGAATTTTGACTATTTTCTGTTAAGTTGGCAGGCTGGGCTTGTCACTTAACAAATTTCGGGCAGGCACTTCAAATTAAGTTAAAATTTAGTTACTACTTATCTACTTAATACGTGTATACCAGCCATAACGGTATCAATTATCATATAATATTATATATACAACAGCATTGTATATTCACAAACGTACAAAGATTAATAACCCATCTGAAAGTTCGCATCTAAGTGATTGCTTTCAGAGTTACTCGTTCTCTAACTCCTACAAGAGTGCGCCTTATGTAGTCGTCGTACGGACCTATCAGAGGTACAATAGCCGCGAACGGGATAATACATAGCAACCAACATGGCCGCCATAGCCGCACATCAAAGGCGGCGTGGAACTGATGCCACTTACCATCTCGTTAGCTCAGCTCATTGACGAAACCACACGCTCGCTGGAGGCTAAGTCGCTGGTATATTGTGTCAACTACTTAGAAGAAGATATTACTATGTATAATACTGATCATGAAATGTTAAAATTGGTACAAAATACAAATATTATTACGTTGTTGTGGGAAACAAGCATTTTCTCACTTTTTTACCCTGCAGCCCTGGAGCATTCGATATCGTAAGATTCGGATGGTAAAATATATGAAATGTAGAGCAAAATGTATATTGGATTACTAGGCGAATTCTTAAACATTCCTAATCTGGCAAAATAAATTATGTCTCGAAACTAGCTAAGGTCTAATGCGTACTCCCCATTAACTTAGCCATTAATAGAATATATTTTGTTCATTTAAAAGCTCCGTAGTTGCCGGTGCTAGATAAAGTGCACTTTCCATTTTGTTTATCTGAGCTTAAGTCAGGGTCGGATATAGCGTCGGCGCGAGGGGCGCGGGGCCACGCGCGGTGCAATTTGTGCGGATTACGGGCCCGTGTCGAACCGGACCGGGCAAAACATGCAAAGCCGGACTCTTTGTTACACTACTGTATATTTATCACACGGTTTTAAAGGACGAATCTGTGAATACCCCCTCCTCCATCCCGAATCGCTTTAATCAGGGACTCTGATACCGGTTACGGCTAACGACTTTGTACACTTTTAGCTACAAATAAAGTTGTATCAATTTATTTTAAGCCGAATCTTTGAAAGAGGCAGGATTAAAAGCAAAAATAGCTGAATCACCCCAAGAAGGATCTCCTAAAGTGTTCACGTTTTATGGCACGAACAGGATAAATCTGTCATATCACCGTCAGTCGGCGGACGCTGGGCTAATTATAATTCGCGTATAAACTCCATATTCGCGTCACCGCTCGCCGACACACCGCTCCTCACTTTCACATAGGGCTGCCACAAGTTGATGTCCGAATATTGGCGGATTTACAGTTATTTTGAATTCGGCTTAAGTCAATCTTATTCTCACTGATTCATCCTTCTCATGCGTTTTTTAGATTTCAACATCTGTTGTTATCAACGCAGATAATTTTTTCGCCAATAATTTCGCTTTGTACCCCAAATGTCCGGCTTTTGGTCAGCCCTACACCCGGATGTCCCCCGCCCTGTCAGTCCGCTCGCGCTCGTATGACGAGTCACATCTGCACTCCAATTATAACATCAAGGGACAGCACTTGCTCCTTTTTCCCAAACTCGTAAACTTGTAAATGGCGCACAAATCACCGTCTAAATTTAATTTCCAAGATGTTTCAGACTGTATTTTTGTCTTAGCCCGGGAATATTCAAGTTCTACGGCACGGTTTATATTTCTTTGATGACTACTCGTTCGGGTTCAGGAAATTATAAAAAGGAATACATAGAAGCTGTCGTTGCATTTAATTAAAATTGTGTATCGCTGCCTGCTTTATATCTCGCGGTAGTTTATTTCTCCAGAGATACAATTTTCTATTTTCTTCATTAACTTGGAAATTAAATAACAATATTTACCGGCTACTGGCTCCCGCAGCTGAATTCTGAAACGACTCTATTTTCATCTGGAGATAGTGCGAAAAGTTTCAGACAACACAACAGGTACGATCTTTTGTTTCGTAAAGACGACGAGCATGGGAGCGCCGAGGGAGAACATTTGAGGCCAATTACGGGTAGAGGCGGTATCTTTTAAAGTTTTAGTTACTCTCGGCGAGGGCTGCCAATATTTTCTACCCGATTGCGCTCGAATGAGGAAAGGTTATTTTGTGCGAGAGTTGACTCAGGAATTTTAGTATTAATTCACAAAAAATCACATTTTATACGTATAAATATGTATTAAACCCTTGTCAGATTTCTGCTCAAGAGGAATTACTTGTTTTGTCTTTGTCTTACGCTGAAGTTGAAAAAGTGCTACTAATTTCCCGAAGAATAGTATAAGCCTTTTCTTCGCTTAAATTATAGCTTCACAATATGTTACTACAGTATCGCGGTGAGTAAAAGAACCCCCAGCTCATCGCTGATCGCCCCTAAACGCGGCCGAAGTATCGATATCGATGAAACAATCCGCCACTGTAATTGCACCTGCGCCTCGTAAAAACTGTCGTAGACGCGAGCGAGACGGAAATACCGCACCACTCGGGGGAGACGAGGACGGAACACGCTAATGACAACATGTGACGCTTCATCCCTTTATTTTTATCACTTCCACTTTCCAGGAATTTTAAATCTTGTCTTGTAACTGTTACGGCGCGTCGTAAATATTTATTGGACTTCGCGGTACTAACTCCAACACTAACTCGCAACTCACAGGGCCACAGACAACGATAGACTGTTTTTGGCCGGATGACAAAAGTGGTTCGTAACTTAAGATTCTTTCGCTCTAAGACACGGATATGGGTACATTTTGCTGTTAATAGCGCAAATTTATATCAGACTAGACGTTCCGCGCGGCTTCGCCCGCCTTAATTAGATATTTCACAGACAAATTAGTCCACAATTATTATTTTTAACAAAAAATTAAAACCGACTTCCAAGGTAAAAACAATAATAATATCCTTATAATATGAACTAAAAAGTATTAAATAATTTTTCCTATCTCATGGTGCGTTTTTCCGAATTCGGCTAAAACTCAACTATTTCTGTACTCAATCTTCATAATTTTGAAGTCGGTACCAGATACAGCTGAATCCAGATGCCAGAATATTTGAAACATTTGTAACTGGCACCGACTTCAAAATTATGAAGATTGAGTACAGAAATAGTTGAGTTTTAGCCGAATTCGGAAAAACGCACCATGAGATAGGAAAAATTATTTAATACTTTTTAGTTCATATTATAAGGATATTATTATTGTTTTTACCTTGGAAGTCGGTTTTAATTTTTTGTTAAAAATAATAATTTCACTCTTTTTAGTTACCTAGTAAAATCATCGCGTACTATACGTAGATTAGGGCCGATTCACACCGGAATGGCAGAGGCGAGGCGAGCAGTTTCAGTGTCATATGATTTTAAACTTTATCTTCATTGTTGTTAATAATACATAGTATCGCTTGAGAAATCTACGGCCGCCCGTTGCCTCGCCTCCGCCATTCCGGTGTGAATCGGCCCTAATACACCTGTATATTATTCTACGTAAGTATCTTATTAGTTATTACAATTTGTTAACAGTCACACTTACAAAATAAAATATCAGCTGCAGATAATTTTAAACAATACATTTAAAAAAATCGAAGTGGACACGTGCTAGGGCCGCGCCAAACCGGAATTTTAGCAGCGGCGAGGCTTTCAGTGTCATATGATTTTAAACTTTATCTTTATTATTGTAATACATAATATCGCTTGAGAAGTCTACGGCCGCCCGTGGCCGCGATTGGTAAGTGTGACAGTGCACTAGCATGTTACTTGTATTATCGAAGCAACTTACTTCTCAGAAGTAATGTCAAATGTGTGCCTTACGCTCTGGAGATAAGGTTGAATATTTTGTTACGTTTAATTTTGGTGACATTGGTGACCCTGACGTGGTAATGATGATGATGATGATGAATGTAATTTGTATAGTGGCATATGCTTTCAGTTCTTAAAACAACGCCTAAACCCCCAAACTTGTATCTATAAGGAATCCGGAGTTCTCTTAGTATCTTCGGAACCATAGTATATCTTGGTGCAAAATCTTGCGTTTTGGTAGCATATGCTTAGGATGCTTCTCATAAAACCAAAATCACCATATGTTTCCATATAAATTTCGAGGAGTTCCCTCGATTACTCATGGATCCCATCATCAGGTCACCACTTTTGTGAACATGGTACCAAATTGGAGTGAAACCTAATACAACAAAACAAAAATTTCGAAAATCGGTTCACAAACGGTGGAGTAATCGTTGAACATACAAAAATATATATATATATCCACAGCCGAACATATTATAACCTCCTCGTTTTTTGGAAGTCGGTTAAAAATAGCCTATGATCCTTTACGTGGTCTACTTATCTGTGTCAAATATGAAATAACAGAAAAATTGCTCCAGTAGTTCCTGAGATTAACGCGTTCAAACAAACTCTTTAGCTTTATAATATTAGTATCGATTTGTTGATCAAAACTTCCATTGCAGATTAATAATTATATGAAGCCGTACCTCTTTATATAGTTAGTTGTAAATTACTTAGAAATCATAATAATAAATACAATAACATAATATTAAAAACAATCATAATATCGTTGCATAGAATTTTTAACACTTTAACCTCAAAATCCTTTGTAGTGCTTTAAGCTGTGTAAAGAGTTTGTCCACTTAGGTGTAACGTGGACGGCGCGAGAGCCCTTCAGTGTGTTGACACTAACGGAAGGTTCTTAAGGTTATGTTCCGAAATGTACTGCGACCAATGCAGAGTGTGACGTCATTTTTAACCGACTTCCAAAAAACGAGGAGATTATATGTTCGACTGTGGATATTTTTTTATTTTTTTTTATTTTTGTATGTTCAACGATTACTCCGCCGTTTGTGAACCGATTTTCGAAATTTTTGTTTTGTTGTATTAGGTTTCACTCCAATTTGGTACCATGTTCACAAAAGTGGTGACCTGATGATGGGATCCAGGAGTAATCGAGGGAACTCCTCGAAATTTATATGGAAACATATGGTGATTTCGATTTTATGTGAAGTGTACTAAGAATATGCTACCAAAAAGTCAAATATTGGGTCAAGGTATACCATTGTTTCGAAGATGCTGAGAGAACTAACTCCTGACTCTTTATAAATACACGTTTGGGAGTTTCGGCGTTGTTTTAAGAACAGAAAGCATATGCTACCATGCAATTCAAATTCATCATCATCATCATCGTCATCATCATCATTACCACGTCGTGTTAAGGTCACCAATGTCTCATGGCACAAAATAGATAATAGTACAAGGCAAAGGTATGGATACAATAATAATAATTATGTACATAACAACATCGTATTCAAGTTCTAACCGGAATGTCAGGGCATGCGGCATGCCGCGCTGCGAGCATTTTGCAGCACGTGTTCACTTAGATTTTTTTAAATGTATTGTTTAAATGTATCTATCTACCTGATATTTGGGCCTTGGGGTATGCCGTATGACTCTTAACAGTCTTAACAAATTGTAATAAGATACGTAGAATATACGCAGTACCACCGACGACCACTTATAAATTCGCGGACTATGACGGAGGTCAACTTAATAACAATTATACGAGATCAATTACCACTCAATATTATGATTTATGTTGTCAATTCAATGCTCACTTCTCACACCAAGCTCACTGTTGAGTTGTCAATTGCTTACAAACTTTCAACAACACAATAGAAACCTGTTACAAGTTACAACTACCTATACAGGGTGCAATGAAACCTTCCTGCTAAATTTTTTCCAGGGCTTAGGTATCATTAGGAGAGTCCATTTAACCAAAAAAATTGGGTGTTATTTTTTTTTTCAATGACATATTTTATCCCATTTAAAATCGTTGCAGAATGGTCAATCGCGGCGCGGGGGAATGATCGGGAGTGACGCGGGATGAGGCGCGCGCGCGGGGGCACGTTTTTTTTAGTATATAATTAGTTTTGTTTAGTTTAGTAAATATGAACTAAAAAGTATTAAATAACTCTTACTCTTTAATAGCACGCCTTTTTCAGAATTCGTCTAAATATCAACTATTTCTGTACATATACTACAGTCTTCATTATTTTGAAGTTGGTACCAGCTAATTTAATCGTGAGTTCAGTACTTAATGTCAGAATATCTGAAACTTTTGGGACTGGTACCGACTTCAAAGTAATGAAGACTGTAGTATATGTACAGAAATAGTTGATATTTAGACGAATTCTGAAAAAGGCGTGCTATTAAAGAGTAAGAGTTATTTAATACTTTTTAGTTCATATTACTATTATTTTTACCTTGGAATTCGGTTTTAATTTTTTGTTAAAAAATAATAATTTCACTCTTTTTAGTTAAGTATCTATAAAATTAGGCTTTATGCGTAAAACCCCAATACGAATGTTAACTATTCACATTATGTTACTGTAAGCGAAATTGTGGTAAATGCTTGCAGTTATCTAAGCGATGCTGCAATTTCCAAAATTTTATCTGGAAAGGTTCAGGAGTTTTGTTCAGTGCCTTTGCACCAAGAGACACCTTCGTATGAAATTTGTCTTATTCGTAACATATGTTTAACTTACTAGAAACAACATTTTAACCACTATGAGTGTTTTGATAAATTTCAAGGATTTCCCTCGATTGCTCATAGATTCCATCATCAGCTCACCACTTTCGTGATTGTTATACAAAATTAAGATTACATCCTATACAACAACACGAGAATTTTGAAAATTGGTCCACAAACAGCGAAATCATCATCAAACACATCTGCTTCGATGCAAAATATCACGAAAAGTACCAATAATTGGGTCATAGTGTGATGACTCATGGTATAATTATGGTTGTGATGATGATGATTAATCAAATTGATATATTAGCTTATGCTTTCAGTTGTTTAAACAACACCGAAATCCCCGAACCTGTACCTATAAACATTCAAAAGTTCTGTTCGGTACCTTCGGATCCAGGGTACAACCTGGTGCGAAGTCTTACTTTTTGGTAGCATTTACCTTGAATGCTTCAGAAAAAATCGAAATCATTACATGTTTCCATACAAATTTCAAGGATCCCTCGATTATCCTCGATTCCTCAAGGATCCCATCATCAGATCACCACTTTTGTGAACATGGTACCAAATTCGAATTAAACCCTATACAACACAAAAATAATTTTGCAAATCGGACCACAAACGGCTGAGTAATCGTTGAACATACAAAAAAAAAAGATACATACAGCCGAACATATTACCTCCTCCTTTTTGAAAGTCGGTCAAAAATACGTGTATTTTTATTTTTCACAAGGATCAATATATCAAAATTTGGCAGGAAGGTTTAATTGCACCCTGTATAAGAGTGGGTTGCACCAACTAACTTTGACTTTAACTTTAACTTTAACCGGAAAAATTGACAGATGTCGTATGAGCATATGGGGTGTTTGGACGCCATATTTAACTTTAACTTTAACCACGCCTCTGGTGTAACCCACCCTTAAACTTCTACGTACAAGCGATAGCGCGACACAGGAGCGCCTCAGTGACATCTAGTGAAGACAATATGAAACTATTTTTTTATACAATTTGAATTGGCACTAACAGAGTGAAATTATTATTTTTAATAAAAAATTAAAACCGACTTCCAAGGTAAAAACAATATTAATAGCATCCTTTTATTATAAACTAAAAAGTTGTGGCGGTACAATTCGCCTAACATTCCTGCATCGCGCTATCGAAGTTTTCTGAGCGCTTCGGTATATATACGACATCTGAAATGTATTACTTGGGCTTCGGCCTGACCGATCATAACACCTCGCTCGGTCGGAAGATCTTCCTTTGGCCTCCACGCATTATTCCCACATTGGTGACCCTCGACAGAACACGCCTCCTTCATCATCATCACTCCCCGCCCCTCCGCACCGCGCCAGCCAGCATCACCTCATCGGGTACCTCGTCCACTAGCCGCAATGTACCGCGGCCTGGGCGACTCCGCATCGGCATCATCGGGCTTTCTCACTACACCGACCGGTCAGCAAGCAGAGCACATCTCTCCTGGTCAGCACGTAGCATCGGCCCCGCACGGCAGCTTATCCGACTCACTGGATCCCGTGCAGCAGCTTACAGTTCCGACTCACTGGGACTCACTGCAACAGTTCCGGCACTGGCAATTCAAGCGACAAGACTTCAAGATTCGACCTCCAGTCTTCTTTGGCGGTGTGGCGGTACCCACAATTCGCCTAACAATCCTACATCGCGCTATCGAAGTTTCGGCGAACGGCAAGATATATACAACGTCTGAAATGACGTCAGTGGGCTTCGGCCTGACCGGGCATACCACCTCGCTCGGTCGGAAGATCTTCCTTTGGCCTACGCACATTATTCCCACAAAGTATTAAATAATTTTTCCTATCTAATATGTAGTGCCTTTTCCCGAATTCAGCTAAACTCCAACTATTTCTGTACTCAATCTTCATAATTTTGAAGTCGGTGCCAGTTCCAAAAGTTTCAAATTTTCTGTCAAAGAAATAAAGATTCAGCTATATCTGGTACCGACTTCAAAATGATGAAGATTGAGTACAGACATAGTTGAGGTTTAGCCGAATTCGGGAAAAGGCACTACATATTAGATAGGAAAAATTATTGAATACTTTTTAGTTCATAATAAAAGGATGCTATTAATATTGTTTTTACCTTGGAAGTCGGTTTTAATTTTTTGTTAAAAATAATAATAGTATACTGCGAAGCCGTTCCTTTATAGTTAGTAATTTAGTATACTGTTGGTATACTGGTTACTATTTAAAACGGAACGCAATCCAGTATACTATCAGCCGCATTTTTGACAGCTCGTATTGAACATTTTCAACACAGTCTAATAAGGTTAATTTTTGCAATTCTTCCAGTGTTTTATTATCATTAATCCAAATTAATTACTGTACATAATAGCTTAGGTTTTATTCCCTTTTATTATACACTTTTACATTTGAATAATTTCCTATTAGAATAAGTTATATTGTTGTCTCATTTTTGTGTTAGTGCTGTCCCTTTCGCACAGAAATGTAGTGTGTTTCACACATTTGATATTGTTGTCCCTTTCTAGCCTTAGTATAGTGTGTCTCACTGTAATATTGTTGTTGTCTCTTTCGTTTTATACATTTATTTACGTTTTTACTGTTAATTAGTCTTATAAGAATGCCTGTTTACTGTTATATTAGCTTATAAGAATGTCATTTGTACTTTTTGAATAAACGGACTGCATATACCCGACAACAACTGATAGAATCCTACAGATTCTAACAGAACAAATTTGTATATAAACACGCACTTTCCCAGTGCAAAAACACTCGCAACACGAACACCACAGAAGCAAGTCGAATCCCTGCTGGACCGACCCTCGACCGCGGCTGCAGTACCAAATTTCACCTGGTGTTTCTCTTCTACTTGTACCCTAGTCCCTGCCTTCTTCAGGACTGAACCCTCAAGATACAGTCCACTCTAGCCTACTCCAACTTGACGATACCTCCCTGTTGAGTTTGTCGTGTCGTCAATAATTACAGAAATTTATAACTTTGGGATTAAACTGTAGGTATTGTTTTAAAACGTTAGACACTCGAGTGGTTTTGACACTTGACAGTTGACTTTTGATAGTTGACTGATCACGTGATCAAAGTACTGTGAGTGCCTTACCTCGAAAACGCCAGTGCTTACAGTACAATATGGCAACGATTGATGACGTCATATATTTCACTGGGGTACTGCGGCAGTGTACTGCAACTCTATTACGGAACGATTTTTTCTACAGTGATAGCACTGTGCAGTGGTCGCAGTACATTTCAGAACACAGCCTTAATTAGCTCGCGTTACAACTGCACTTATTCGCGGTGTCGACTAAATTAGTGCGCGAAAAAGAAATGGCTCTAAGTTCTTCATACAAGTACCTACACTAATTCACGCTCTTTTTTTTAAATCTCAAAAAACTATTTTGGTAGGGTACAAGAAATTTCGATCTTTCACTACGGTGATCTTAATGATGGTATTTTGAGGCATTATGAGTAAATAATAGATCAAACAGTGATTGAACTTTCATACAAAGGTATCAAACTAACTTTGAACTATTATTATTCAAACTAGGAATTCCAATTCTAGTGTTAAAAGCAATCGTACCTTTGATAAAATAATACGAACAGATGTCAAATTGTTAGTCTAATCGCTATATTTCCTCGACTGTACAATCATAAAGTTAATTGAAACAATAACGATAACTCGGCTAATTCGCCGTAAACCGCTCGTCGTAACTTAATGTTACTGTCGAGGGGGCGACAGCTACGTCTCCATAGCTGTCAACTAACTGCCTACACCGAGTTATGCAATTACTGAGCCGAATTTAATGAAACTTACATCGGGGCCCCAAACGGTATCGATAGAGTTTAGTTTGGAACTGCAATAAAATATTACGACGTGGGAATAAAAGAGGAGGGAGGAGGGGAGAGGTGGGAGGGTTCGGGTCACAATTGACCCTCGTTGCGGCAATTGATCGACATGTCTCATTACTTAACTTAATAGTTAATGCGCATCAGTTGAGGCAATCATTGTTAATGAGAGTGTTCAATCAGCGCGCCGGGAGATAAAGTAAACAATGTGCATTCACTTTGTTGACTTTATCTTCCGATATTACTATGTGGAATATAAATAATACTAAAGATTGTAAGTATAGATAATTATGGCCCCGTTGAAAAAAAAATCATACGAGAAAAATCTACGACATTTTTGAGGCTTCTCTTCTAGGCTTTCATCGACAACGGCCAAACATAGAGTTGGACCGTGTTGGATAACCATGATTGCGAAGCTGTCTATGGTTATATTGTCGATGCCGATCCATAGACGAATAGTTCGTAATTGCTTGTATTGGTCCATTGTGGGCAATAGTACTTATTACAGCATTATAAGTAAAGCAATTATGTCAAAAGTCAAAGTTGGTGTAGTGTAGGGATGGCGATCCTTTTCGTATCAACGTACCCTTTTCAAAAAAAATATTTCAGAAGAAGTCACAAACGTTCCATTCAATTATCTTTGTGATCCGGTGCGTATTTCAGCCTAATTTGGTGCTCACCATGCAGAGGTGAATCCATAAACCTTCATTGTTGGTAAAATAATTTCGATATTAGTTTTGTGACCTGCAGGGCTAAAATGGTAAAGTTTTGCAATTCCTCCAGAAAATAAATTGTCAAAACTGTCAAACCGACAAATGTCAAATTAGTACAAATTGTGCAAATTACTAGACATATGAATTGCAAGCAGAGTGATTTTCAAAAAATAAATCATAATTGTAATTCGTTTTTAGGGTTCCGTACGCAAAGGGTAAAAAAGGGACCCTATTACTGAGACTTCGATGTCCGTCCGTCTGTCCGTCGTCTGTCCGTCTGTCTCCAAGCTGTAGCTCAAGAACGGTAATAGCTAGAGAGTTGAAATTTTCACAGGTTATGTATTTCTGTTGTTGCTATAACAACAAATACTGAAAACAAAATAAATTAAATATTTATTCCCTTACAACAAACGTGATTTTTTCGACATTTTTTGCTCTATATCAATAATGGCAACAGGTAGGCACTTGAATTTTTCACAAGGTAGTTTATTATATGTATACTTTAATATTTAATAATAAAAATAAAATAAAAAATTAAGGGGGGCTCCAATACAAAAAACACAATTTTTGGCCTATTTTTGCTCTATAACGGTACGGAACCCTTCGTGCGCGAGTCCGACTCGCACTTGGCCGATTATTTAAAAATCACTCTGCTTGCAATTCATACATTGTCTAGTAATTTGCACAATTTGTACTAATTTGACATTTGTCATTTTCTGGAGGAATTGCAAAACGTTACCATTCTAGCCCCGCAGCTCAGCGTGCTCCAAATTTTTTGTCACGTGCCACTGGTCACTGGTGGTGGCACGTGTGCCATCGGTTCGCCATCACTGGCCTAGATGATTAACAGCTACTAACTACCTTAAACAACATAACATACAAAAACTTACCGAAAAACCGGCAAACAATGACAAGTTTTTGCTTATCGATTTTAACTCATTCAAAACATCCTATCAGGACTGTGGAATGGGGATGTCTATGTGGATGTCAAATTAGCAATATTAGTGGGGTTAAGCCAATTATCACTAACTAGCTTTTGCCCGCGGCTACGCTCGCGTTAAGAAGTATTATTATATTATACAATCTTTCATCCCCTATTTTACCCTCTTAGGGGTGGAATTTATCAAAATCCTTTCTTAGCGGATACCTACGTCATAACATCTACCTGCATGCTAAATTTCAGCCCGATCCGTCCAGTGGTTTGGGCTGTGTGTGTGTGTGTTTATAATTATTAACTAGCTGACTAAATGTTAGGGCAACACGTAATGCGTTAAAATGTATCCAAAAAGTAATTAATTTTGTATAGAAGATAAGGACTGTGCGGTGTATGGAGTGGCACATTGTTTAAATAATATCACCTGCGGTAAACAACACATTCATTATTGGAAATACGTACAATGTAGCCGAGTGGCGTATGTGTAATGAATGTTGGAATTTAATGCTATAGTGAAGAGATTTATTTGTTTATTTATTTATTTATTTATTTATTTATTTATTAGGCATATCAACAATATGAATACAAGCTTACATTAATAATTAACAATAGGCTACTTGACCTATTTTTTTTCTTCATGCTAATCGCTTCTACTAAGAATTTTTCATATTACATATTATATTTTACATTCATTTTCACAAAAAAAAAACTAATATTTTAATATTTTACACAGTAGAAACCCATAAAAATGTTGATTGAAAAACATGCCTTTTAAATAGCGCCGAAAACACTGTCCGCCATAGTGTGACGTCATAATTACGTTTTGTATTTTAAACTCTCTTTATTGAATTTTTTTTTATGTGCTAAATGTACGAGTCTAAAAGTGCCCAAAAATTATAAAATAATTAAATAAGAAATTAGAAATCATTTGTCATGTTGAAAACTTTTGGAGAAAAGTTTTGGCCACAGTCCTGTCTACAATAAATGGAGATAATATATAAAACTGATGTTTTATTTGAATTATTTAAGAAATTATATTTTACAAATCTTTCTAAGCTTATTCTTAATATTTATATACAAATAAACTTACATATATCGAGCGCGATAAATAAAAGATATTAAATTACTATGAAGATGACGTCACATCCAAATCGGAAGTACCGCAAAAGCGTTTTCGTCAGTACAATTCCTATTTTCATAAAATCATATTTTCAAATCGACTTTATTTATCAATCATAAGCTTTTATTTGATGATAAGGGTGAAATACGGTTTTCTAGGCCAAGTTCTACTAGAAATATGCATTTGTTCAATGAAATTGAATATAGGTCAAGTAGCCTATTAGGTCCTTTTACAGCATTCATAACAATTAGAGAATTGCACAACATTAATATTAAACCACAATGCAACATTTGGTAAAAGATTTAAAGTTAATAATCTAAGTAAAGTTAATAAAAATTAATAAAAATCAATTATTCAATGTCAATAATGAAAATTACAACAAATGGATAATGTCAGAAAATATTAACATTTTAACCGCCAAGGTCGGAATGGTGTGTGGTGAAAGTGCCCATTTCGCCAAGGTCGGATATTTACGACCAGTACCACTTCTCGGTTAATCTGCCTTTTTTGTTTGATAGCACTGTATTATATTAGAATAATGTTTATACTTCGTAAATAGTTAATGAAGTAATAATTTACAATTGATTACACTTTAGTTTCTTATTAATTAGAAGACCTAAAAATAATGTCTAAAGTTAAATAAATTACCGAAAATATTCTTAGAAAAGTGTATTGATGTCCAATGCCCGAGTCGGAAAATTCCGACAGTAGGGACGGGACATAAGCAATAATTTACTGATACAAAAATCCCCATAAATTAAAACGTTTCTGTTTATACTAACTAATTTATTATAAAACAAATAAAGCAATGGTTACTGAACAAATAAACGTGTTTGTTTTACTTAATTTATAATAAATATAGTATAAAAATGTCAGTGATTGAATTGACGATTCCCATCCCTAGCCTGCATGTTTAGAAACGAATGTTGTCAGCACACCCTGCGCCACGGTCGGAAAAAGACGACCGCTTCTGACGTCATAAGCGAGTGCCGCCTTCTAGAATTTTCCACTAGTGTGGTGCTTATGATGATGCTATCGATAAATGTGATTGCAGTGGATTTTATAAAGAGTTTTATTATGTTTTTTGAATTATTGTTTTTCTCTATGACATATTATTATTTCTAACATAATATTGTCTTTTAATGTTATAATTTTTTCTGTATTTTTCCTTACATAATAAACCATTTTATTTTATGAAATAAACCATTTATTTATACCGTGGATATTTTAAAGTAATATTTTAGAATATCCACAACTCGACTCGTGACTCAACATGACTACTGCTGAAGAATTAATACGTATCCGTATCCGTATAAGAAGTTGCATCTGTGATTATTTGACTGACCTTATAATAATAAGAAGTTGTATCTGTGATTATCTAACTGATTTTATGATAATAAGAAGTTGTATCAGTGATTATTTTTCTGATTTTATAATAATAAAAAGTAGTAAGTTTATGTGATTATTTATTTGTATGTGATCTGTTGAAAATTGTGTACAGTCTGTCAAAAAAGCTATGAAATTAAAAAGTGGCAACATCGTAGAGTCATCCCTTTCAAATCAATCTAAGAAAAAAGGGATTACACTACGATGTTGCCACTTTTTAATTTCATGACTTTTTTGACAGACTGTAGTTATAAGGGGTTTTCCGATAAGAACTTGACAACTTTTTTCAAAATAAAATGAAAGCCTTTCAAAAAATTTATTAACAAATATCGGGAATTATGTCACTTCACTATTCAAGCTGTTTTTATCTAATGTTTTGCCAGCGTTGTATATTTACATACTTACAACATTATAGATTCAAATACTAGACGTCAGTTTATACTTTATATAAATTAGAAATTAAGAAATAAATTATCGACATCGAAAAAGATAAGTATTGCACATTACTACTTGTTGTAGGTATAAATTTTTCGATTTACGGTGCCGGCGCTAGAGGCACGACAATTGATTTTAAGCTCGGCGGTTAAAGGGTTAAATTACTTACTTATGTATAAAATTACAAAATAATAATATAAATAATATTTTAATACAGATTAAGGGTTCATTGATCAATCACCACCATTTTAATAGACACACAATGTGACTTGACTGAGATAACTATTAAAAGTTTTAGCTTATTTAAGTAATTGTACCATTGAGGAAATTGATTGCTAGGCAGTTGACAGATCAATAATATTTGGTCGGATCATGTAAATTCAATGTTAATTGTGATCTGCCGGCTGGGTTTGACGTAACGCGACCAAACTGCGTTGGTGGCAGATGCCTATGAATCAACTTCTCTTATTATAGTACTAGATACTAAAAATACATTTCTTTAAAATAGTTAGGGTTTAGAACTCGCACCGCGTTAAAAAGCTCAGCACCGCTCTTACAATGTTAAAACAAAGTTAGAGTTTATATTTTCTTTCGTAGTAGATAAATAGGTTCAATAATAATAATAATAGAGCTCCATAAAATTCAGTACTTACATTGTGCTCTAAACATTAGAAAAGATTCTCCAGC
Organism: Lysandra bellargus; assembly: GCA_905333045.1. Taxonomy (NCBI): domain Eukaryota; kingdom Metazoa; phylum Arthropoda; class Insecta; order Lepidoptera; family Lycaenidae; genus Lysandra; species Lysandra bellargus. The sequence goes on from HG995344.1 coordinate 10,016,226, forward strand.
GTCCAGCTGAACCGAGTTTACGTTGCTCGCGTGTAAATGAAACTCCCCAACTCGGGAAACGTTGACGGAACGAAATACTAAGTCCAGGTGAGTTACAAACTCCGCCGGTCGACTTGGTCTCCCTCCCCCCTGTCCTCGACTACCTCACCCCCCGCCCTGGCCCGCCGGATATCGGTGAACCCGCACGAAGCCCACAAATTTATTGAAATTGTTTATTTTATTATTGAAATGAAAAGGTCCAACAACTTTCCTTTATTGTTTACGAGGTTTCGGAAGTTTGGTGCTTGTGAGTTTCAATTTCCATTATGTTCAAATATAAGGATTTATTAAGTGGCTTTTAGGCAAAAGTACACTTTAAAACTTACCGAATCATGTATTTCCAGCTTCGTATGATTGAGTTCTTTCAAACCGTAATGTAATTTATACTTCCTCCTGCATATTAATCCGGGAAACCTTTCCTTTGACTTTTCTATTATCTCGTCCTAATCGCGGTCATTAATGAAGGTCCAGTCGCGGCCCAGGGACAGGGACTAATCCCGGGACAATCAGTCCCCGGACACCCGCGTCCGGCGATAAGGCCCAGGGCCCTGATTTTTGCTCCACTTGTTTCTATTCATTAGTAGATAGGGCGGGACTGGCTTAGTCTAATGTACATCCTCCGCTCGATTTAATTACACTTTGATAACGTTTGATACTAACTCACTAGGCCCAGTGACCTTCATTAGAAACAATTTAAGTTTTATAAGCTATCTTTGGGAAAGTAAGAGCTAAGAAGTAACTTGAGCTTTTAAAGTTTTGCCATTAAGTATTAACAGTAACGTTCGGTTTCTGTAGATCGTAGTTTTTCTTATCAATAGCGTCGATGATTCAACAACATTCGTCGTCGTTATTCGTCGATGATTGATTGAACAACAGCAAGCTACGCCAACAAGTAAATAGGACATAGTTTCCCGAAATATTTGTTGGTAATTGTTATAGATTTTCAGTCAAAATTGAGCACAAAGCATTGTGAATTGTGATCAACGATCATTTGCGTCCCAAATTAGATCTGCTGTAGCGACGAGCTCAGCTGTGTTATCCATCATGGCGCGAGTGTCGATAGCTAAGTGGCTAAGTGCTCACTACATACTTTGTATCTTCACACAGTACTAACAGTGACGCTTTTAGACTATATACAGTCAAGTAAAGTAACATCTGTTTAATCTATTTGTAAACAAAACTAGGTACATCAGTACAAACATGTGATTCTTGATGGCTCCAATTAGAGGACTATTTTGTAGTGAAAAAAATCAAAATTAATTTGATAAAATACTCGCCCTCCAGTAAAAAAAAAAAAAAAATGCAGAGGGATTTTGCTTTGTTGAGATTTCTCGTTGATTATTGAACGGCTTGTGGTGACATGGTAAGATTATCAGTCGTCTATGAAACACTCAAAATGAAATTTTATCGATCTTAAGATTAAGGAAATGGTTAGCTAATACTAATATAAAAAACGCAATAACTGTATTTTAAAGTAACAGTTAGCGTCCAATTACACGTGGTGTACAACCAGAGACTAGAATAGTATATCTAGTCTCTGGTACAACGAAGCTTATTCCTTACTCGCTTTGTGTCTCGGAGAAAAACGACCTTCTTCTCGCTGTTTGTGTAATTACTGCCTTGTCCACTAATACGTCGGCGTTTTTACTCCCAAGTCGCAGGCTTAGCTTTAATTCGTTTTGTCTTTTTCGTTTTGCGGTGTAATTTAAAAATTTTGCAGAAAAGACAAAAACATGATTCTTAATAAGCTACTGAAAAAGGCTCTTATTTCGTTTTTCAGCAGTTGCAAGTCAGTGGTAAAATTCATTTCTCTCACTGACTGGACCCCTTACCGTGAGAATCGTTTCCTGCTACGTGCAGATCAGAACAATAATATTATTATTTATTATGTAAATATGTACATTGTACATATAACATAGTGTTATGTTAACTTCTTTACTTAGTATAAATTATAACGAAAACTTGTTCGCTTACTGCTTTAAAAGTAGCTGGTATTCTCCGGGGTAACGGCGTCCGTTTAAACTGAAAGTTAATTTTTGTAGAGTAAATTAAAAACATCTGCAGCTATTGTGCCGCGCATTGTGCAAAGCGCTCGGATCGCCCGGCTTCTCAAAATAGAAATAATATCATTCGGTCCCCGAGTTCAAAAGTACATTTATAAGAAAACAATCGTCCGAGTTTGTAACAAAAGCGTCCTTTAAACCGCACAACCACTTCCCCGATAATAATTGTTTCCTTTCAGCGATAGTCCGGGAGCCCGCCGCCCGGAGCGATTTCACGCTCGAAAATAGTCGACGATCCGCCGCCTCACTTTGCTGCTTTAATTGTTATAGGCCCATTGAGAAGCACAATCTTACACACCAGCTCGAATCGCATTCGCTAAATTCGTTGCGGAGTTTTTCAGTTGCAATTCTGGGCACTGCGGTGAAATTCGTTATAGAAGTCCGGGCCAGTCCGAACGTGCTCCATATCTCGATCGATTGCAGCTCGCGCCTCAAAGTTAGCTGCAGCTCGGCAGGTGTGCCCGACGTATATTCCGACTTGAATATTTTAAAACCCGTAAAATATGTTTTAGCACCGCGTCAACAGAACGTGCGAACTGCAGGAGCACCGGTGTACTTATGTCGTTTATTTGAATATTCTATTTGAAAGCTTGCACGTGTAAGTAACAAAAATCAAAAGCAAAAATTTACCACAGCAAGCCAACCGACAACCTCACACGATAACATAAAACTTAGTAATCAAATTATTTCTGATCTATCACTGACCTGATTATCGTCGGAAGTGGTTGCGAACAAAACACATGGCCGCATCGTTTCATGTCCACGTAGATCTCGTATTATGACGTTATAAAATGACCACGAGCGTGTGAGGTGCGATGTGGGGGGTCGGAGGACTCGGGCCCGACGCAGACCGGCGACTGTAGCTGACGCGCGATACCGCCACAATATGTAGCACGCGTCGTTTCACGGCGCTCTGCTTGAAGTAGCAGTATCAGAAATCGCGAATATTCACTATATTATATTAGTTTGTTTAAACCGCAAGTCAAAGTAGCAGAATTTTGCTACGATTGTTTAAAGGCGAGCTAGTGCGGATTTTTACATAAAAATATCAGTAAATTTTGCTACGGTAGAAGGTTAAACTCCTAATATTATGGGCTACATTTGATCCCGTAACGTTAAGATTACAACGGATCTGAAGGATGTAAGTATTCCTATTGCTTTGAAAAATCCCAAAGTTTGCTCTGAACCTCACGAGTGGACTGGAAGAGGAGGGGGAACAGGGGGAGTGGTGTCCAGCCTGGCGGTATGTGGATTATGAATTTGAATATGAAGATTTCCTCCAATTAAAACTGGTTTAGCCTGAGCTCAGGTATTCATTATTGTCGGGATATTTCATTATCTGAGATCCTTAGCACGTTTTTCTCTCAATATAAATTCGTATCTCGGAGTCTTTAAACTGAAAATTGATTAATGTGGCGGTATTTAATTTGTATGTAAATCTGTTCCTCGAATATTGTTTATATCTACGTTCGTCGAAGACAGGATAGTCCAACGATTCATTAATTTAGTCAACGACCGAGAATTACTCACAAATTTTGAGTAGTTAAAAGTGAAGCCACACTTATTTCAAAAGAAATAATAAAAATAATTACAAATTCCTAAAACTATACAGATGCCTACCTCTTAAATTCTAAATGCCTCATGTTTATGTTAATAAAACATACTGTTTGAAACAACTCGAAGAGGAGTGCAGTCGAATTTTCAAGATCCAAAGTGATGGGTCGCGAAAACGGAGCAAAGGCAGTGATAAGCTGTCTGGCAGCTGTGAGTCCGCAATACCGGCGCGTGCTCGAGAGCCCGTCGCCGCGACACAATTAGCGCCCCACCGATACGTCTCGAGGACGCTCGGCGTTATCGCACCCAGATACCGAGAGGTCTATAGGAGCTGAAGCGTATACTAGCTAATAGCTATAGACGCTATGAGGTGAAATGTCTATAAATGGAGATAGAATACGCAGTCACATTGAAACACGGATGCAGTTATATGCATTGAACGTTACGCTGAAGATGGCAAGGGTGACCTTCATTAGTAGTAGTTTATTTTCGACGTTTGAAAGAAAGGATTGATTGATTTGATTAATTTGAAACTGCTCTTTGGGTATTAGTAGTACTCTACCTACCATAGTCTATTCTACTTCAACGTCTACTGATTAGTTTATTGGGATGACCCGACGAGAAGCGTTACCGATTTGTATGCCAGTGCGAGGATATGCGGAGACTCGCATTAACCGTATTATACCCGTCCTGGCTAGACACGAGTCTAAGCAAGTTTGAGATAAGTGTCGGGCTCCAGTCGGAGTTACCGTCGCAGTGGCAGCGTTACCGCGCCTGTCTCCGGCTAACGTGTGATAAGTTTTAATCCGCTTAAGGCGCCGCAGCGGGCGAGCTGACGGCTCGGGGGGCGAGAGGAGCCCGAAATAGCGCCGCCATTGTAGCAGCGCGCATTGACACGTGACTCAGTGTCGCTGGCCGCGCGCCAGCCGGCGTAATCACACCCCGATCGCTCACAAATTGCCGATCCGCCGACTTACCGCCTAAATGAATGGCCATTGAGCGACTCCTTCGCTAATTTTTAAGATTTTTTTAAAAGAAATATAGTTAATTAAAATTAAATGACATAGAAAAATTATTATAAATGACAATATTTGCACACTTTGTTAATAGTAGAATATGTCTGAACTCATAAAAATGTAAACATCTACTGTACCATATTCTTAGCAAATAAATAAATTTGATTTGATTGATTGATTAATTGTCGGCGGGCGGGCGATTCGGATGGAGCTGAGAATTTGGCAGTTCCACGACAATCTAGCATTTGCGATACACAGCAATAGCCTTTACTCACCGATTGTCGGCATTTGAGAAGCTTCTTCATAATGTATAGGGGGAAATTCTTACAATTTACCAAATTCTCATTGTTCCCGTAAACCGCGATGATCACTAATCATTACATATTTTATTATATTTTTTTCTGATGTTGCCAACTACTTTACTTCAGTCCGGACCAACGCCTACAACTCTACAAGACGCAGGTTCGGCCTCATATGGAATATTGTTCTCATCTCTGGGCAGGGGCACCAAAATACCAACTGCTCCCTCTGGATCGTATCCAACGAAGGGCCGCTCGAATTGTTGACTGCCATAGTGTTTCAAACAGCTTCGACCCCTTGGAATTACTCCGAGATGTAGCTTCACTCGAGATGTAGCATCCTCTATCGGTTGTATCACGGGGAGTGTTCTGAGGAATTGTTCGGAATCATACCACCTGCAACTTTTCGCCATCGTCCCAAGCGAAAAACATACCATCCTCATCACCTTGATGAGTGGCAGTCTTCCACGGTGCGTTTTCCGCGTAACTTTCTAGAACGAACTGTCACCAGCAGTATTTCCGGACCTATACGACCTGCGAACCTTCAAGAAGAGAGCGTATTCCTTCTTAAAAGGACGGCAACGCGCTTGCAGCTCTTCTGATGTTGCGAGTATCCATGGGCGACAGTAGTTGCTTACCACCAGGTGAATCGTTTGCTCGTTTGCCCCCTTATTTAGTAAAAAAAATAAAATAAAAAACTACGAAGAAACATTTTGGGGTTGGGGCCACATATTTAATGTATTTTGATATATCGTACCTCTGTTTCGTGGCCTCGAGTGCATAATATGGCCGAAATATGCACTATCAATGAAAAATTGCCAAAATATGCACTATTGCCTAAAAAGTGCCGTTATATTCATTTGCATATGCAAGTATGCAAATGCATATAATCTCATGTCTCATCATTGGTCAGTCTCTTTCATCGCAAAATTGCCGATCGAGCGACGCCTTTAAAAACCGTCCACTATCGAGTGACTCAATAAATCGTCGAAGATCGCGCAATAAGGATTAATTTGGCGTTTGAAAGAGTTGAACTAATTGAATCCGGAGGAATTACGTTTTAAATATCGCCGGTTCGGGCGATTTGCGTCCCGTCCACGCCCGATTTACTGCTCCTATTAATTGATCGCTTTACATCGCCGACTCCTTTTTACTGTTGTCTTAATGGATTATATCGGAGCCCTTTTCTGATCGCATTCTCGCCCCGACGAACCTCGATTAATTTGCAAACCTAAATTACAAAAAATACAACAGACTCCATTAAATTTCGATGAGAGTCAATGTTTGCCAGTCGAATTGGCTTATATAATGTTTTCAATTTGACTGATTGCTTCTGACCTAGAATTTTTACGGGCTCGATAACGTTCCAATACATAGCGATAGCAAAATGGAACTGAAAATAATACATTATTATAGCCCGCTCCAGATGGTCTACCATTTCAGCGTACTAGAGCCGAACGGTTATCGATTTTAACAGTTTACTATTAAGCACGGTAGTATAAAGAACTATTAAGCGAGTGTCTAATTAACGAACAATAATTAATGTTATGTTCTAGTTAGTCTTCTCAACAGAGTAACCATAGTTAAGCGTAACTTCATTACTTTTCTGCACAAGAATGTTTATTATAAGACGGTGCAATTACTATAACAAGGCAAACATCAATTAGCCTAATAAATATTTGGGAGGCAACCCTGGGGCCCCGGGCCTGAGCACGGGGCCTCGCCGGTGGCCGGGGCCCGGTGCCCCAGGCAGTAGTACTGACACGCGCTCTGATGAGGGATAATCGAGTTACTGAGAAATTGGGCCTCATACAGTTTGTTTGTGCTTTTATTAGTAATCACTACACTTGATTTGTTTCTCTCTATATTTACTTAAATAAATACTAGCTTAGCTACTACAACCAACAGGCTCGGTATGAACACTACTGGTCTACTGGTTTTTTATACGAGAATAAGGGCCTGTTTCACCGCTTCCTGATAAGGCTATCCACCACTTAACTTGACAGATGGAGTATGGAGAATCTGTCAAATAAGCCTATCGGGCACCTTATCAGGAAGCGGTGAAACAGGCCCTAAATGCTAGATAGATAAAGAAAATCGGTAATCTTGCTTACTGTCATAATATTATAATTAACTATAATTAATATGTCAGTGTATTTTCTCTTCTTATGTAGACACTACACAACCTTTCTTCGATGATCATGGTGCACGTGCAGATTTACGCTAAGTGTTCATGAATAACGAAGTATATTTTTACGGATGGCCACTAAAGAAAGTTTTACGCTAAGTCGGCGAAGTATTTTTGAGAGGTTTTATATAAACTCGATCAAAGTGTAATCCTCGGGAGGCCGAATTTTAATCAAAAATTTACAAAGTAATATCACTAACAAACTCCCTCCCGGAAATCATTTACTTATTATATTATAGCGTTCTATATTGGATGTTATGTAGGGACCGTATACTTGTTACGAAATATTATATTTTTCAGTTGAACAAAAAAATATATTCGATGAAAGCTGGAGTGGTTGTGGTCACATAAAAAACACAAATTTTTAACATAATATCTTTGTGAAATCTGACCTATTTTTTTAATTGGACACATTTTAAAAAGTAATTTAATTAATTTATTTCATGTATAACAGCTAGAAAACACACCGCGTAGGCTTATTATGAAAGTCACAACTGACGGCGCAGACAGACGTGAGGCGATATAATATCAGACTACAAGCTAGAGTAGCAACGTCTTCAACAATTAACGATTCTCAGAAATGCGTAACCACTTAATAGTTCAAAAGATGTATTTTTTATGAAATAAGGGGGCAAACGAGCAAACGGGTCACCTGATGGAAAGCAACATCCGTCGCCCATGGACACTCGCAGCATCAGAAGAGCTGTAAGTGCGTTGCCGGCCTTTTAAGAGGGTTTAATAGGGTAATAGGGGAGGGTAGGGATGGGAAGGGAAAGGAATAGGGGAGGGTAGGGGAGGAAATAGGGTAGAGGATTGGGCCTCCGGTAAACTCACCCACTCGGCGAAACACAGCGCAAGCGCTGTTTCACGCCGGTTTTCTGTGAGAACGTGGTATTTCTCCGGTCGAGCCGGCCCATTCGTGCCGAAACATGGCTCTTCCATGTATAAAATGCTTGTAGGTATAAAATGTAGCTTTGAAACCGATATATTACCTATGCAAAAGTAAACTATATTTGTCTCTTTCCTTCCACTCATTAACTAATTACCTTTGAAGTGAGACAATACATTGCTGACGCTTACAAAATACTAAATATATACTAAACGCTTACTAAATGTCAAGCAGGCAACTGAAGTCAGATATGCCTGCAGGCATCTTCGAAGTGGCAACGCGTTGCTGCCGTAAACTGCCAATTTAGTTACGTTAGTAACTTAATATAATATAATAATAATTTTATTAATATCATTGACTGCATATAAGCAAAATATGTAGCCGTCAGTTGTTTCTGCTAAGTTCTTCGAAGTCGTATATTTTTTACTTAACTCACATTCCACGAACCCTCGTTACAATAACTAATCTTGTAGCCGTAATAACATAATAGGTTGTTTTGAAATTCACCCCGACACTATAAAGTTAATGGCAATTCGGGAGGCCGTGGAATTGTTCCCAGACTTTGTCCCGGGACCAAACTAATCGGGAAACTTGTAAGTGCGAAACCTCTATTACCGTAGATTTGAATTATGATAACAACTTGCGGCGGCCGGAAGACTTATTATAACTTTTTGTGTAATTTTCCTGTTTAAAAAATGAAACGAAGTAGATGTTACTTGCGTCTATACGTAAGTTTCAAAAAGTCGTATATTTTTCTGTGGCAAAAAAGCGTCTTTAAACTTACTCGTTGGGTATGGAATCTACTCTGTACTGTGCAACGCTGAAAGAGTAACTTTTTTACTTTTTGACCGACTTCCAAAAAGGAGGAGGTAATACGTTCGGCTGTATGTATCTTTTTTTTTGTATGTTCCTCGATTACTCAGCCGTTTGTGGTCCGATTTTCAAAATTGTTTTTGTGTTGTATAGGGTTTAACTCCAATTTGGTACCATGTTCACAAAGTGGTGATCTGATGATGGGATCGTTGAGAAATCGAGGGGACTCTTTGAAATTTGTATGGAAACATATAGTGATTTCGATTTTTTCTGAAGCATTCGAGGTAAATGCTACCATAAAGTAAGACTTCGCACCAGGTTATACCCTGGATCCGAAGGTACCGAACAGAACTTTTGAATGCTTATAGGTACAGGTTCGGCGATTTCGGCGTTGTTTAAAACTGAAAGCATAAACCAACACATTAATTAGATTAATCATCATCATCACAACTATAATTATACCTTTTTTTTTTTTGATGCGATTTTGATGATTTTTGATAATCTTAATTTTGTATAACAATTACGAAAGTGGTGAGCTGATGATGGGATCTATGAGCAATCAAGGGAAATCCTTGAAATTTATCAAAACGCTCATAGTGGTTAAAATGTTGTTTCTAGTAAGTTAAACATATATTACGAATAAGAGAAATTTCATACAAAGGTGTCTCTTGGTCCAAAGGCACTGAACAGAACTCCTGAACCTTTAATTCAATTCAATTCAATTCGTTTATTTGCTTTGAAAGTGGTGAATACAGTAGGTGGTAATGATCATTTTCATAAGAACTAACACTTTTAGCTATCTATAAAATAGCATGCAAATATAGATTTAAATTATAATCATACAAAACATAATATTTTACGCTAACAAATTCGAATCTATTTTATACAGTATAAATCATTAATAATAGTAATAATTAAACATGTCATAAGAATATATAATAATTATAATCAATCAAAATATATTTTAGGTTAACAATATTTAAGTCAATTTTATACATAAGTAGGTCATTCATAATAATAATAATTAAACATGTCATGGCGATAATGAGAAATATATTTAATTATGTCAAGAAATTAGATAAAGTAGAAAATGTCAATAATTAAAATTTGTAAAAAAAAAAAACTATTATCTTAAAATAAAATAATTTATCTTAACTGTTTAGGAATTCCTTTACATCATAATAAGATTTGTTTATTAGTATTTTTTTTGAGTTCTCTAATAGAGTGTTTTTTAGATAAGTGTTTTATGTGATTTGGTATTTTATTGTAAATCTTTACACACAGTGTATATGCATTACTCAAAAAAAGAGTTGTTCTTGGTTTCTTATTTATGATTAATCTATTTGAATTTCTAAAATATTTAGTTGGGCTCGTGTCAATCAAATTTTGGTCTTTCGGCGCTGCTACTTTCACAGTGAACTCTCTACAGGGAACACGTACACACCCTAAAGTATCATCACTTATTTTTGTTACACCCTGTATATATGTTAGACCTTGTAACGTATACTATGCTGATGATGCTAGGATGTACGAGTATCATTTTGTAGTTTGCGGCTACCTAATTTATGTATGGTCGAAGAAACTGCAGCTGATGCTGAGCTTGGAGACGTCTCAGACCGCACCGGAGTTCGGTCATGTTCAGCCACTGATATCTATACTAATATTATAAATGCGAAAGTATCTCTGTCTGTCTGTCTGTCTGTCTGTCTCGCTTTCACGCCAAAACTACTGAACCAATTGTAATGAAATTTAGTACACAGATAGTCTAAAGCCTGAGAAAGGACATAGGCTACTTTTAACTGGAAAAGGGGTTGTAAGGGGGTGAAAATGCGTAAATTTGTTCAAATTAATTTAGTTCCAAAAATTCATAACAGATGGCGCTAAGAGTCGCCTACATCTCGCTATCGCTTGCTCATAAGTCTTTCTATAAGACGTGGCACCATATTGAGAAAAATTTTTCGATTCTATCGATTGTATTACACGTTATTATTTAAATAACTCACTACTCATACTTTATCTATGCAGTGACGTAACCTTAAGGCTTAAGCCTACCAATGATAAAATATAGTTTATGGGTAAAGCTAAATAAGCTTTAAATTTGGTATAAAGTTTACTTAATTTAAAAAATGAAATATTATGTGCACACAACACAACTGTTTTTGGGTATTTTGATTTAAGAGGTACCAGGGATTTAAAAAGCTTTTAATTTTGACACCAATTTTGTTGACACCGCGCGCTATAAGCTGAAGTCCACGCGGACGAAGTCGCGGGCAACAGCTAGTACATTATACAAGCAAGTCTTGTGTGAACAGTATGTGCTGACTAAACTAGTTATTAATACTCTGTTAATTTGGACACTTGCGGCACAACTTTGGTCCGTATCACTATTATTGAGATTTGGCTGAAATAGATTTTCATTATAAGCTATATCTACATATCTTCTAGGACTTTTGTCGTATAATATTTTGGCTCAAAATTACTCAGCTGTGTAATCCATTACGTCTTATAGACTTAGGACTACACGAAATGTTCATGATCTAGCTTACAATTTACGGAAAATACGGACGGGACGTATTTGTCTCGAGGGTAGCCTGGATCAAAGTAAATAGTATTGAAATTGACGCACCGTCTCAACGCTTGTTACTTTATGTTGAATGTACAAGTTGTTTCCCGCGACTCCTTACGCAATTCTTTTGAAAGCATAGTACCTAAACGTCTTACGAAGTTAGAACTTACACATATTCACTTTTAGTGAATATGTGTAAGTTACAATCTCTCATAATATCTCATAATATTAATATCCTAAAATACTGCATTATTTTATGCTTATGTGTTTTTTATAGTTTAATATATTTACTTAGTAAGTACTGCGTTGTTTTATTCTAATAATTTTCTTCGCTACATAGTACGAATAGGAAAGATTTTCCGCGCTCATCGTCGTCGTCATAGTCTCGAAACTAAGTTCTACAAAAGCCGCGTACTTCTACCTGTCCCCCCCTCGCCCCCCCCCCCCTATAAACTGCTCGTTAAGTGTCAACAACTGGTCGGTTAAAATAGTTGTGAGAGCGTTTGTGTGTTCCCCGGTAGAGAGGAATTCCGCCACTCCCTACTCGGTCACAAACTCGTCCAATTGTAATTTCCTCAAGTTATAAGTTTTTCAGTGAATGTATACAGTGTAGTATGTGTATTTATTTATTACACTTCTTGCACAATGTACTGTCAGAAAAGTTGATTCCTATGCAGGTCGGAGGCCTACCTAGTTTAGTTGGGTTACGTCAAACCCAGCTGACAGATCACAATTAACATTGAATTGACATATTCGACCAAATAACGTTGGTCTATCAACTGCATAGGAATGAATTTCCTCGATGATACAATGGCGGACTTAATGCCATATGCCATTTTCTACCAGTCAACCATTGGGTGGTAACAGAGACAAAACTAACATCACAGGTGCTTTCTGTGTAGAAAAAAAACAAAAACACATTCGGATAAAACATAATACAATATACATTGTACACTGATAAATATAATAATAAATACTAGACCCACTATATTATTTCCAGTGTATTATGAAGTTAATGAAAAGTTAAGTTACAGTTCTAGTAAAGGGTAGTTTAATCGATAACGATTGTCGATTAACTTCAACTCTAAAATTGATGTTTTTGTCGAGTTAAACCGAATTCTGCTAAACTTTACTTTTTGTTTTGTGTCGAACAAGTACCACTGAATCTGTTGGTTTGAACTTGTTTCACCGAATACCTGGACCGTTCACTCTACAACTTTAAAGGCCTGGGGCCTTAATCTTAACTTATGGGCTGAAGTATAATGCCACTAAAAGTGAGAGAGGTAATGGGAGAGGTGGACTGTATAATGAAGATGAAGATAACTACTAATAAATATAAATGATACACTCGAACTGCAACAACAGTATTCTCTCGAGTCTCGGTAAATTGTGTAACAAAAATATAAAATGTCAATAAGCAAAAACATGACATAAAAAAGTACAGATTTCAAAATAGTAAAAAAAAAATAAAACATTTATCTGTCCAGCCAGTCGCCAACAAGTGTTGTCATGCTGTGTAAAGCCGGTACTAGAACCCCTGCAAGCATTCCGTCCATCAGCCTGTGTGGAGTAACACTTAGGTACTAGTGTGTATAAGTTTAAATACCTCGGTCACATGCTGACAGACGAATTGCGGGATGATGATGATTTGGAGCGGGAAAGGAGGGCGTTGGCAGTCCGCTGCAATATGCTGGCCCGTAGATTTGCTCGCTGTACAAATGACATAAAATGCTCCTGTTTAAAAGCTTCTGCCAAAATACACGTGCAGTCTAATGGATCAGTTTTACGCGGCGGGCTTACAACACTCTCCGAATCCAGTACAATGACGCGCTGAGGATACTGCTGGAAAAGTAGAGGTACAGTAGTGCATCCACGATGTTTGCACTGGCAGGAATTGATGATTTCTTTGCCATAATTCGTAAAAGAACTGCATCTATAATTGTAAGACTTCGAAATAGTACCAATAGTATCCTCAGAAGTCAAAACGTTGGCTGGAAAAATTGACAGCCCGTTTCAAAAATACTGAACAAGTATACACCTCAGTAGTAATAAGTAATAGGTTTAAGTAATTTACTGACAAATTATAACTCTTAATAATTATTATTACTAACCAAGATACTAACACATTTGTTGTTATTTTCTGTTTTTCAAGTGTAACAGTTACACTACAATATTTGGCCTGAAATAAAGACATTATTATTATTAATGTGGCGTCATCGATATGTACCTAACACGCCCTTACAATAATTGACTTGTGCTTTAATAACACGTAGTTGTCAATTTCTGCCAAACTCACAGGGTTCTAATCGATACAATGAATCAGCCGGCTGCTTAGCAATAATTATAACCAGCGTTAGATATTGTAGCCGTGAACGGGGTGCGTGACCTGATACTATCTACCCCTCCCCTGCAATAAACTTCTAATATTTTCTCGTTAAATTTCTAACTACATTTCACGGTTCGCTGACCACGTCATGCTTTTCGGTATGAATCATACCGTCTTTGTGCGCATTTGCAAAATAATTTGTTTTATAACTCATAAAGTAGATTTGACTTTTTGCGTTTTTTTATTACTATTAGTAATATTATGTCTGTTTGTTTGGTTCGTTCTGTATCAGTTTACCACGTAGTTACAGAAACGCAATCGTTTCGTTGGCATGAAGGTCCTGTCAGGGTTAAAGTCTAGTGACTCCAATTATTGACTTCGCTACGAAATTTACTACACCTTAAACTAACCGCTTAGTACCTAGAAGTCACGTTACTATCATGTATATTATGTCGAATAATAACAATTTCTATAACCTATTTTAAAAGCTCTTTCTTCAAGTCCCATATAATCGCATCTTTGCCCTGTCTACTGGATTGATGTGTACGGTGTGTCAGACATGAAGATTCCAAACATTGTTTTTACCCATTTCGGCTGGGATTTAAAATATCCCTAAAATATGATATCGGCTTATGGAGGAGGGCGGGGGAGGGCGGGGGAGTGTGGGGGAGGATGGGGGAAGTAATCCTCGCAGTACGTGCGTGAGGAGAGTGAATATTTGATGTAGTCGCGAAACGTGATACGGTACATTATCAACACTCTTTTATTTGTGCCTTAAATACAATACAAAGTCTGTTGCGCCTTGTTGTACTCCATTTTAGGCCGGATTTTTAAAAAATAAAATATAATATTTCAATAGCGATGACTTTTATGTAACTGAAAATGCGACTCACGAAACTAACATTTACTGAAAGTAGGTACTCTACCGAACATAATATATTGCCTCTTGCTTGGCTAACTATAATATAATATTAGTAATCCCACCAAAAATATTTCATGTAAAATGTTGCCAAGATGACCACATAAGGTTTGCCCTGTAAAAAAGATATCAGAAGATATCCTGTGATAGAGATATCATGTACAGCCAAGTTTTTGAATCTACACGGCCTAGCTCTACCGAGTGCCGACCATAACTTCAACTAATTCTACTGTAATAAATATCAGCTTGCGCTTCGCTTGGCCCGTCTTGGCGGAGGTACGACCGTGCCCCAAGATTATGATAGAAAGTTTTAAAAATCAAAACTTGCTTTGATAGATGATACTCAGATCCAACAGTAGCGTTAATAGTTCGAGGGTCAACTCTCCTTACAATCTTCTACTTCTACTTCTTTGTTTATAACAGTGTGTGTTTGTTGCAGGTGTGTGTAGTGTGAGGGGAGGGGCGGGGCAGGCGCGGGGGAACATGGTGGCAGCATGAAGCTGTGGAAGAGCCTCAAGGTGGGCATCGGCAAGGAGCAGGGCCCCGGCGCCACGAGCCCCGCGAACTGGGGCCCGCCCTACGAGCTAGATGGTAAGTTATTTATTAAGTATTTAAAGCAGAGGTAACAGGATTGTTAAAATACCAGTTGAAGCTTGACGGTCCTCTGCCGTCTACAAGGGCATATCATAAAATTATTTATGATATGATGCGAGCATTTTATACTTCGCTCCTAGGTAATTTACCGCTGGTGACTTCTCTCTCCATTTTGAGTATAGTACAAGAGAATTTGTACTTAAACTTTATGTAGATAGCACGCGTATCCGCTTTGCAATAAAATTATTGTAATTCCGAGTATTGACGTAGTGAGTACATTATTAGGGCCGCTTGAATATATATTATGATCAATAACGAGCGATTTTATTCTCGCGCAATAAACAACTTCCAAAAATATCATATTTTGTTGCCAGGCACCTGACTAATAAGATTAGAGTGAAGTTATATTGAATTTAAAGTTATATTTACTTTGAGTTGAAGTTATATTTACTAGATGTGTCTCTGCAGGCCGTGCGCGAACAAACACTAGTACCCGGCGCTAATATTTTAATCGTCTACTGTTTGTAATTTTCATCAAAATTATGGTCAGGTCCTTTCCGAAGTTATTGGTGGAGGACGGTGAATTTAATCTGTTCAAATGTCCTAAAACTTAGTGTCACTGATGAATAGATACATGGGTTAAATCTGTCACCAGAAGAAGCCAGTCACTCATATTAAATATAAAAAATTGGATGATCCGTGTTTAAAATCTTAAACGACAAATTCGGTATTTAAATACTCCATATTCTGTTGGCTCAATGCAGTTTAGTGATTTACTTCGTACCCGTGTTCTGCGGCAACCGCTGTGACGGCTGTGTGCTTGAGCGCTTTGTGCTCGCGCTCGTCTCATACGGATCTCGAGCACGAATTTTAACATCCCACGCCACATCGCGACAGTATGTATGTACTCTGGCAACTGCAAATTACAGATACGGGAACATAAAAACATATACTACTTCTGATTGAATTTTTGGGCAGCATTAGGATTTAGGCTTTAACTAAATGTTGCGTATAAAATAACCCGAATTTGTCGCTGAGTACTTTTCTTGTTTCCAACGTTTCGGTTTTCCAGCGGCCGTGATCACGGTGGACTAAGATGACACAATGTCCAACTTGCTGATCATTTTAATTTATTTTATTTACAAAAATGACTAACGTAGCATACTCTTGATATCTCGTTATGCACATCAGAATCTCCCACAAACACACATTCACTGAGTACAAGTTACGCGCCAACTCTTGCGAGCGCACGTCTTTCCTAACTTTAGTTTAGTGTTTACGAAGGGGGGTGGTCTCACCCAGCCCCACTATGGGGGCCGTTATCAGGGCGAACAGAAACCCGCACTAACACTTTGTACTTTACACCCCTATAGAGCGCGCTCGCTGTAAACAAAAATATTCGCTTCGATAGACAATACCTAGTAATCTCTAACATCGTAAATATTTTACTTACAACTTAGCTTGAGTCTACAGTATCACTTCAATAATCATGTTATCCCACAGGCATAGTGTATTTTTTCAATACTCGAGACGAAGACTCATAACCATACAACTTTGTCGATAGTACGTAATTTATAGGTCTACCAGAATCTGATGGCAATTTTTGACAGCAAATTTTCAAAAAATATCCTAAATCATTGGATAAATTTTTATATTTGCATGTTTAATACACATATTAGCTGCTAAAAAAAAAAGGATCAAAATGTTTTATTTCAATTTCCCCGGTTGACTAGAGTCAATTTACTTTCTCACTTTTTGCTATCAGATTCTGGTACACCTATACTTCTGAAATACTCGTTTGAAGAAGTCACGGTCTAATATTGGTCTGTGCAGTACATAGTGTTCTAAATGCACGAGACACGGTTTTTTAGATTGAAAATCTTAGATCTAAAAGACAATTTTACTATCTAGGTAACGTTGTGTTGCTAGCCGTCTCCCTGTAAATTGTATTTAGTAACAAAAGTATGAGCTAAGCGTTCGTGGCTCCAACTTGGGAACTATTCAAAAAGAATGTTTTACATACTAGATGTTAAGCTCAAAAATTCTGGGAAGATCTCTCTCTATTTTATAACCAAAAGAATATGTACTGCAAAAGCCACCAAAGCTTTTAATGGATTTAAAGAGTATTATAGTTTGCCTTTGACGTCAGGGTAAAATAGACCGTTTTTTAAAAACTTTTAATTTTCAATATAATAAAAAATTTACTTGTTAATTTTTGGGCGAGTTTTCCAGAAAAACGCTTCGGAGGTGTCGGGTTCGAGAAAATTTTATAAAACTTTTTAATATATTTTCCTTGATTATTTTTTCCTGCTACTTTTTGCCTGTTTTAATAAACTTTTTTTATTGAAAATCAAATATTAAACACGATCAGAAGCATTCTTAGGCCTGACCAGATTATTATTAAACGTTACTTAAAACTTCACAGCACAGGCTTAACGAACAAGATCTTTTTGTACCTTGATATATTTTGATTTAAGTAGCTACAGAATTAGTATCAAATCTCAAGTCGTAATATGGTAAAAACATACATTTAGGAAATGTAAAGCTAAAATTAGTAGTTGCAGAAGATACATTATGTGTACACAAAAATAAACCGTCAAGGGTGTGTACGGTCGCCGACACAAACGTTTTATCATATTTTACCCTTATTGCTAGAGCTATAGAGCTTAAAATGTGTGAGCGGAGCTTCTATGCTCGTGTGCTGGCAGAAGTGCATCATTAGGTTACATTCAGTGAGGTCCCGAGCCGGAAGTTTTGCAAACGCCGAGATACGCCTCTCGACTTCACTCGAGACTCTCAATTTAACATTTGTATTGTACATACAGTGTACAAGTTTGAAGCGGAATGTTTAATGTAATTTGTAAGCGAATATCTCCAAATGTTATGCATAATACATGAACATTACCGTGACTAAAGTAAACCTAAAACTAAACAAAAATTAGGGTATTTCTTGATGGTGCGCTTTTCATTTGTAGCATTTTATTTCGATGCAGTGTGCTCGATAGTTGTACCATCGAAGAAGTTGATTCGTAGGCAGTTGAAGGACCTGCGTAATTTGGTCGAGTTATGTCAATTCAATAGAAGTCGGCTGGGTTTGACACAAAACGACCAAACTATGTAGGTCCGCAACTTCTCTAATAGGTACAACACCCTACAACAACAGGTCAAAAAAGATTCCTAATGCATCCTTATTTCCGAAAAGAAAATCCTGTAGATTATATAGATTTGCTCAACTCTTTGTTCTGGTAGATTTTCCCCAGAAATGGATCGCGTCCGTCCAATATCGGCCGTCACAGGGAGCGTATTGAATATGCTCAAAGCGGAGTGGTGTAGAATAGAATATATTACGGATAGTTTAAATCGAACCCCGATAAGGGCTCTCGAGGTAATTCCCTCTTAACCCCGTTCTCGCGAGGGCGGGGGCGGGCGGGGAGTCTGTTCTGTGGGGCGGATTTTATACGTATTTAATTATGGATGTCAAGAGAATGCTGAATAAGGCTCGTCTTCCCTTGAATGTTAAGAACTTAAGTGTGGCTCTCATTTAGAAAAATAAAAATTCAATTATTGACTTAGCGCACGAATTGGCTTGAGTGAAGGGTCATGACATAAGGCCGTGTAATTACGCGTCTGTACAATGTAGCATCGAGGAAATTGATCCTAGGCAGTAGACGGACCTACGGCATTTGGTCGGCTTATGTCAATTTAATGTTCTGCTGAAATCAACTTCCCTGATAGTACATAGTCCCTCGTTCAACACAATACATAGTACGCAGTGTTCAAGCGCAAGCCTCTGAAATCGGTAGAGCGGCAACTCGGTCGCTCTACTGTCGCTCTGTATCCGCGACATGATTCTCGCATAATATTATAAAACATGGCCGCCCTCGCTGACAAAAGGTAATTAAATAATATTTTAATTACGTATTTTAATTTCCCGACAGGCGACCTTTTGTGAGCGTTCGCGTCGTCTATCCCGGCGTGGGACCCGGAACTGTGCCATTTGCATGTAAATTGTACCCCCCCCTGACCCCCCGTGACCCTCTGACCCCCGAGACCAGCCGCGACGAGGCCTCACATGGGTTTTGTAAAGCCTTTTAAGTCCTCAAATCTTTTGAAATACAAAAAAAAACTTGAGCAATGTGCATATTTTCTTTCTGTGTTGAGGCTTCAACTCTGGTACACCGAATTCGCGTGTGCGAGTGGGCCCAATTGTGGCTCTGTAAGTACCACTAAAATGATTAAAAGAAAAAGTTTATTTGTATGTTTGCATTGAATAAGCTCTAAAGCTATTGTTTTGAGTTATCAAATTTTGCACGAATTTAGAGTCGACCACTCTGCTATGCCACTCATGATAATTTTTTCGCGGAAACACAGCTTTTGCGGTACAGTAATTTGTTTGTGTGTAAGTGTCAGGTTCATCAGTGGAAATGAATGATCGGCGACATTGTCGTCTTTAGCGCATTAATGAAGGAGGTCACGCGGCGCGGCGTGAAATATCGAGTCAGCGGTTCACGGGCGCGATTTACATTTTAAATCTGCCCCCTCCCCGCGCCCCTCCCTGCCTCCTCCCTGCCTGGTGCTGTTAATTAATCCGCCGAAGTGACTGCGCTGCAGAGGGCGCGCGGGCGGCGGCGGCGGCTAATCCGCGATATAATAACCGCTACGAACCAACTGATTGCGATTTTAAACAAAAATATTAATGTTTCAGATGTAATCTACAGCCATTATTACAGACGTCAGACATGTTATTAAATGCTATTCTGTCTACTATATTATGACTGTGACTACCGTGTTTTGGAAAGTTTGAAACTCAATTAAGAACAACATCATTTTAGAATTTAAACTATAATCACAGGATTTATCTGCGAGTGCTTTTCAAAGTTATACAATGTGTGTTTTGAGTCTAAAGATTCTCAAAGCAAATTTGAGTAACGTTTGAGCTTTTAGCAGACAATGTGAAGTACGATTATGTGCAGATATTATATTATATACCTGTGTTTTACTATTATTACCTTCTGTTATATATCCAAGTTCCGATATTTTCACATTCCGCATAACTCAGCTAATGCCTAATAAAGAACAAAATAGTCAAATTCGTCAGTTACCCAACATTCCTAAACCCCCGATATTGAGTCCCGATACACTACTGTGGACCCGCTCTACCTCAAGTAGTTACCATAGAATAGTCCTTACGTCGGGGACATAAAGGTCCTGTTAGAGGCAATATAACATTGAATACACTGGCATGTGTCCCGTCTCCCCGACCAGTCGGCCGCGAACAGATGAAAGCGCGATATTGCCTCGCGAATATTCACTACACTAGTGATTGCTTTCGCAAAAAATGTCGCTTCAATATTGTATTTTCTTATGATCCTTCAGTCTAGTATTATGCTTTGCCCGGATCGTTACCGACGCTATCCAAATGTATGATGATATACATTTTATTTTTCAGTTTTCTATGAAACAATTTTCGACGAAAACTAACATCGGGTATGGTTTGTGGAATCCGTAAAATAACCGTGTAGAGTTCCCGGTAGTTTGACCGGGCCCACTTCATAACCGCTCCACTAAGCCACTGTTATACCGATGGACTGTAGTTACGGGAACCGCACTCGTTTGCTCATCGGGGCTACGGTAACTCGATCCTGGAGAGTTGCAAAGCTTTGAACTGAATTTTACGCACTTAAATTGTTTCTGAAGGGTGAAATGCAAAACAAACTGATAATACTTTAGGATGAGTTTGATTCCTCTCTGTAGAGTTCACTGTAAAGGTGGCAGCGCTAAAAGAGTTCTGTTTGTGACATGTACGGGCAAGCGCCCCAGCATCATGCATTTGCCAACACAAAAAAATAAACTCTTTCAGCGCTAGACCTTTACAGTGATATATCACTAAGTTTTTGTTCCACATGGTAGAGTCACTTAACAGTTACTTGTCTATACATATTATATCTATATCTAATAATATCTTCTATACATTACATATTATAAAATAAAGTCGCTTTTTCCCTCATATCCCTTTGTTCCCTTTAATCTTTAAAACTACGCAACGGATTTTGATGATTCTTTCAGTGTTAGATAGCCCATTTATCGAGGAAGGCTATAAGCTACATTTTTATCACGCTAAGACTAATAGGAGCGAAGAAATAGAGGAAAATGTGGAAAAAACGGGGAAAATTATTTGAAAGGGCTAAACAATGTTTTTTTTTCCAAAGGGGGGGGGGGGGTGCAAGACCATGTTGCCCCCCCTAGCTGCAATCCTGGGTACGCCCATGGCTGTCCCGGCTCAAAGATAAGCTGGTATATTATATCAGCTCTCCCCCGGTTTTCCTGGCTGCTGGCCTATAGGTATATAAAATAAGTAATAACTAAGTTGGTAGCCGCGTCCTCAACTCAACAATTAGATCAATATTATAAAATTGCCGCGTGTATTAATATTATGGGTTTGAAATAACAACTTCACGGTTGCCATGGTAATGAGTTATTTCAAATAGGTAGCAGCGGGAAGAAAATTTTAAAATGTCAGTTGTGAGCAGTCTGAAGGAAATATTCTTTCAGAAATATTCTTTCTTCCCGCAAACAAGGGAAGAAAATCAAACTTTCGGTCCTGGTATGATGAAAAATTCTTTCAGTGTTAGGTAGCCCATTTATTGAGGAAGGCTATAGGCTATATTTTATCACGCTAAGACTATTAGGAGAATGTAGAAAAGGGCTTATCTCGTGAACTACTGGAGCAATTTTTATGTCATTTGGCACAGATAAGAAGTAGACCACCTGAAGGATCATAAGCTAAGGATTTTAATAATTTTTTCAGTGGCTATATTTTATACCCGTGCGACGTCGGAGCGGGTCGCTAGTAAATTATAATCAAATCAGTTAGTTTTGCCACTTCCTAATAAGTGCCGGATAGGCTACTTTGACAGATAGAGTACCTCTGGAGGATATGTTAAATAAGTTGTGGATAACCTATTCGGCACCTTGTGAGGAATTGGTGAAAAAGGCCCATCATATAATATTATCTATCTGTGGTAATATGGCTAACGTAAGTAAAGCTATGCATTATATTTTCTAGATCGTACCTCCATCTCCGCCGTTCATTGTTTAACCCGGCGGGTATCGAACTAACGACCTCCGCGTGCTCTTCAGATACATCACGTAGAATATATTCAAGTTATTATAACTTAAGAGGGCACTCATAAATTACTGTAACGAGCTTAGGATTCGTGATCGATGATCATGAATCATGCTTCATGAACCCCATACCTCTGCTTATACGCCAAGTCGCGGGCTAGAGTCTTTACGCAAAAGTGATCAAAGTTATAAATGTTTTTAATATCAGTTAGGCATATCTCACAATTGCCTTTTACCTAAGATACAAAAATAGTTTAATTTAAAGTTTTATAGTAATGTAACCACAGACATAGATCAAGATAGATACCGCATTTGTATGCAAATCGCGTTCCCAAACGACGAGTAATGCTCGTTAGTCGTCTTTCGAAAGTCTGTTCTTTAGTCTGCTATCGGAATCGGACGTCAATCGGAATTTTAAAAATGCCTGAATAGCCTGATTTAGAGATTTGAATTTCTACAGAGAAATTCAAATAGAAACGTTGGCCTAGATAATGGACACGTTTCTTATCATCGGTACGTCACAGTAAGTACGAAAAATGTGGCACGCTTGTTTTCATACAAATGGAGCGGCATGCGTTATCCATCTTGATCTATGTCTGTGAATGTAACCCTAAAATAATAACAAAGTAGAGATCACGTATCGTGGTGTCGTCACGCCAACTGTTGTTCTGTCGCGCGGCCGCAGCAACTTGCAAGTTTTTCCAACTGCTGTCGACAACTTCGTCCCCTTTGTCCGCCATGTTGTAAACATTTCTTTTTATTTGTTCCGTTGACGCTTTTGTTTCGCTTTGTTGTCCGAGAGCCATTTGCGCGGCGGCTTTTTTGGGTTAATTAAACTTATGTAGTAGCAGTAAGTATTATACCTTATAACTAGGTTGGATTTTTCTATATAATATATAATATTATCCGAGAAGTGTTAAGGTACAAAATACTTAGTCTGGCCATAAATACTGTTACTAGTAAAAATAAACAAACATTTGAATTTGGATTCTGTAATTTTTATATGATTGTTTATTGTGTTTTCTCGTTTTGGCGCCAATGTATTTTACAATATTTTGCGATACTGAAATGGAGTGGGGTGATCAAAAGTACCAAATCGCTGTGATTGCATCACACAAAGTAGGTATGGAGTCCAATGTCATTTTTAAAACTCTCCATACGCTTGGTATTAGTAAAATGTTTATGTACCGGGCCATTAATGAGTACAATGAGACCTCCTCTGCTTGTGGCAGAAAAAGATCTGGCCGTCCACGCAGTGTTCGTACGAAAAAGGTGGTTAAAGCAATAAGGGAAAGAATTTGAAAAAAATCGGTTCGAAAGTAAAAGATTTTATCTCACGAGATAAAGATGGCACCTAGAACCATGTCGCGTATTTTAAATGATGACTTAGGACTTTCAACCTACAACAGACGTACTGGTTATTTCCTAACTGATAATTTAAAAAAGAAAGGGTGGTTAAATTGAAACAACTACTGAAGCGGTACGCAAAGGGAGGTCACAAAAAATGTTTGTTTACGGATGAGATTTTTTTTTTAACAATTAAGCAACATTTTAACAAACAAAATGGTTTTATTTATGCTTGAAGTTCTAAGGTTCAACATCAAGTTCAATAACCAAGAATGGTCCTTCCAACAAGGCTTGGCGCGGGTCATAAAGCTCAGTCGGTTTGGTCTTGGTTGGAAACGAACGTTTCGGACTTCATCAGAGCTGAAGACTGGTCGTCGTCTAGTCCCGATCTTAATCCACTGGATTATGATTTTTGGTTAGTTTTAGAGAGTATGGCTTGCTGTAAATGCCGTGATAATTTGGAGTCTCTACGACAATCCATACGACTGGCAGTGAAGAATTTTTCCATGGAAATAGTCCGTGTTTCTAATGATAACTGGCCACAATGTTTAAAGGACGGTATTGTAGCCAATTAGAAGAAATTACTCAACCATAGACCACATCCACACTCTTGATCTGGTAATAGAGAAGTATGTCGAAATGAACCGCCCGCCCTACCTGGCGTTTATAGACTATGCCAAAGCATTCGATTCCATCTCGCACGATAGCATATGGAAAGCCCTGGAAGACTGTGGAGTACCTTCAGAAACTATCAAGCTAATTCAAGACATATATAAGAAAAGCAAAAGTAAAGTTATATTAGAAAAACCAGGTCCTGAGATAAGTATATGTAGAGGCGCTCGGCAGGGCGACCCTCTATCTCCATGAATTTTCATAGCCGTCTTGCAAAACATAATGAAGAGTCTGGATTGGAATAATAAAGGCATATATATATAAATGGAAAATATTTAAATAACCTGAGATTCGCTGATGACATTGTTCTCTTTGCAGAAACTGCATCACAACTAGAGTCAATGATAAGAGAATTACACAAAGTCAGCTGTGAAATTGGTCTACTGCTAAAAACAAGCAAAACAAAAATTATGACGAATAGTAGAATAATTCCAATATTTGTTGACAATGTTCCAATTGATTATGTAAATGAATATGTTTATCTCGGAAAACAGATATCATTAAAAAAATCTAGATATAGATATGAACTAAAAAGAAGAATAAATATGGCCTGGAACAAATTCTGGTCCCTAAAAGAAGTTTTTAAATCAAACCTTCCAGTGAGGCTAAAGAAACAAGTCCTTGACTCCTGTGTACTGCCAACTCTATCATATGCATCACAAACATGGATATTTAACAAATTCACTAAAAACAAGATATTAACAACGTAAAGAGCCATGGAACGAAGTACTCTAAAAATAAAACTTAAACATAGAAGAACAAATAAAGATATTAGAAATATAACAAAAGTCATAGACGCTCTACAGCACTGCAAAAGAATGAAATGGAAATGGGCTGGCCATGTTTCTCGTATGAGTGATGATAGATGGACAAAAAAGGTTACCACCTGGAAGGGCCCAATGGGTAAACGGAGCAGAGGTAGACCAATGGAAAGATGGTTAGATGAAATTTTAGAGATAGCTGGAAACAACTGGAAAGAAAAGGCGACAGATAGAGATATGTGGAGATCAATGAAGGAGGCTTTTACTCTGTAGAGAGTTCCTTAATTATAATATAAATCTTAAATATAAAAATTTCATGCATGCATTAATTAAAAAAAAAAGTACCTACTAAATGTAATAAAAGTATGTTTTGATAGCCTTATATCGTAACATGCTAATTATTATTAGCTTGTTAAGATATAAGATATATATATATATATATATATATATATATATATATATATATATATATATATATATAATTAATATATATATATATATAAATGATGTCAATAAATATAATTTATTAATTGTAAAAATATTATCAATTTATTTTAATTTATTTCAAAATTATAATTTTAAAGTATTTAAAGTATTATGCTTTGATTGCCTAAACGATATTAAATGTAATATTAATTGTAAAAAATATTATCAATTTATTTTAATTTATGCCAAAATTATAATTTTAGATTATTAAATAAGCAGTTTAATGAAATTTATTTAAAATATGAATGATTATGAATGTAATTTTTTATTGTAAAAATTGCATGCATTTAATTTACTTAATTTAATTTAATTAATTATGTGATTTGGTATGTATATTATGAGTATGCTATAACAAATTGGTTTATTGAAATCTGATTTAACATAATATTAGTTATTGTTACGATGTAATAATATTACCTTTAAATAATTTAATTCTAAATAGTCAAAATTATCAATTTATTTTAAATTCTTTCTTTAAAAATTATAATTGTTAATAAAAAAATTAAATTAAATTGATAAATAATACACATAAACACTAATATATAATATGAAAAGGAAACTGTTAAAATTAAAAGTTAAATCAAGGTATTAAATTAGCATGCTATGATAAAAATGTGATACGTATATAAATTAATATTAAAACATGTAAAAATGTTAAAAGTGTAAGAGTTAATATTGTAAATTGTTAAGGAATAAATGAGGCTTTATTATTATTATTATTATTATTATTGTAGCCAATGAAGGCCAATTTGAATAAGCTTTTAATATTTTAAATTGTTTTATATTTATGTATTAAACTAATACACTGTAAAAGTAATAAAATTTATTTGCAACAGAAAAAAAAAACGTTTTTCTTTGTTTCAGTATTTATGGCAAGACTAGGTATATGATCGGGCTAATCACAAAGGCTACATAAGCTAATAAAAAAATAGACGTAAAGTAATTTTTGTTATAATTATTAGGTCTGGTAATAATTAGGTCTTATTAGGTGTAACTGTGGCCTATTTGTAAATTAGGCCATAGTTTCTCGAACAGCAAAATGGACGACAACAATGAGGTCGATTGATTCGGGCGTCGTGTCAGACTTATGATGGATATGAGCGTTCCGAGCGGAGGTCACGTCTGTTACCTGACCCCGAGGACATGTGACCCCCGGGGTCTAGCGTGACCCCGGGAGTCTAGCGTGATGTACCGACGACAGGCCACGTACGCCTAGTTGAGCGAACATTAAAAATGTACGTCCCTAAAAAAAGTTGAGTCGTAAATTCGGAGAATACAGGTAGTTTTCTTCCTTTTTGCTTGCTATATCTAACTATATTTGATACTATGGGTATCACTCAGATGTCATCAGATAGCGCTCAATAATCACTAATAATCAGCTCTTAGCAACAGCCTGTGCTGTAACTTCGTATATAAATTGTACTTTACAGCCATTCACTAACTAGAGAGCCATCTACAATAACTTCTTTTTATACCAGGTTAATGAGGTTAATCCCAAAAATATAATTCATAGTTACGAATCATTTTTCAGCGGTAGGTAAAATATTTAGGTAGGTATATTCGAGTTCTAAATCTGAAACGTGTTTAGGTTGGAGGGTGTCTCGAGTGGTACGAGAGCCCTCGTCGTCGAGGCTGGCCTTTTGAGGGACCTGAAATATTTACATGCTAGCTCCCAGACTATAAAGCTTGACCTTGAAATTATTTTAATCGTACATAACGGGTCGTATCGTCGTAATGTTTAGAGGTCATTAAATAAAGTAATAAAGACACGATGTCCTGAAAATTTTACGATAGCCTCGACAATTACCTCCGGGACCTTTATGAGGTCGGTAGAGCTCGATGATAATTAAATTAGAGCAAACAGTTATAAATACGTGACGATGTGTAGCCCTAGTGCCAGCGTTAATAATTAGGCAGCGAGCAGCGGAAGCGGTCCGTCGTGCATTTCCCGGCGCGTAGCGGAGCGGAATGTCTGTTTGCACACCGACTCTGTCTGATGTCTGTGTGCTCTCTTTGTAGTGGGGTATGGTGCGAGTGTAGGAGAGTTTTGGATCTCAATATAAACACTGACGATTACGTACTCAAGTCATAATACAAGTTTTGTGTCATGTCTTTGAGAGTTATGTAACATAAACATTAAAGTTTTTTTATAAAATTACTAAGTGATTTCATCGGTTTTTAAATTTTTAAGTCTAGTCCTAGCTTGCAAGCGATCTCCTCCGCTTAGCGGATCGCTGCGAGTGGGGCGGTGCATGTAACGAGGTTGCGGTTTTTGTTCTCGTTGGTCGTCGTCGCGGAATGTCGGCTAATTTCTGCCGCGACCCGGCGCGACGCGATTTGCTCTGTTTACCGAACACGGTCATTAGTTCACTTAACTCGCTCATTACTCATTTCGGTTCATTTGCTCGATGTCTCTCTCCAGGAAATATTCACATCTCCTGCGAATGGTTTTTAGCAGATTAATTACAGTTTTCTTTGAAATGCATCATAATTATTACAATAATTATTTGTTTTATGTCTAAAACACGGTTAGTTATATTTTATGTATTAAATATTATTAGTGTATTTTGTAATCTGTATTTGGAATACTAGTACTGACAGTTCTGTTAGTAATAGCTATTAATAATTATTATTCCAGTAACTTATATCTGATATTGCCTAATTTGAGCAATAATGAATATTGATATAACAAATATATTTGGATACAATATTGTAATAAGTATCTATCGTTAGTTATTCCAAATAACTAGTTCCTAGAAAATAAAGCTATTTTTAATTTCAGAATTAGTAAACGATGTAAATATAAAGTATGTGATTATTATCATCAAATTAATTATATATTTCAATGTATCAACATACTAAAAATATATCTCCAGAAACAAAGAAGCTACAAAATAAGTTTCGTTTCGCTAGTTTTAGCTAGACGCCTCCGCCGCTGTTGTCGAATGTCGCCTCCGCTGCCCGCAAGCGCTCGTACTCGTGGCCCACCCCCGTCGCTAATGACGTCACAATTACCGGCGCGGGAAAAAACACCCCCTTAATGAAACCCGCCTGTTTACTTTACGACCGTTTAACCGAAACTTAGCGACGATTATGGCCGTCGCTAGTTTAAACTTCGGCTAAACTGTTCTTAACATCTTTTGATACTTCTAGAATTTTTAACGTTAATTAAGCTTCCGCGTTGCGCATTAAATTTCATTTTAGTGCAGTATAGTTTATTCTTTAGAGTAAATGGGCAATATTTTTCGCACCGGGGGCACATAAAAGGTATTCAGGCGCCTTTGGGTTATCCGTGTGTGGGGTTAAATTATATTCGCCTTTTGTTTTATGTTTTTGTATGAGTTTTAATGTTTTTGTCTCTTATTTAAAAAATTTAAAACACTACCAAAAAAGAAAAGTCCAAAGTCTACATAAACCATTACAATAGCTACACACGTGAAAAATTCGCCGACGATGATAATGAAAAATAATATGACTAGCGGATAATCTTCAAAGGATCCTTGCCCCGGCTCGCGAACCACCCCGGTACGGTCTCGCAGGCTGTGTGCCGCGTGTCGATCTTATTACGAGGGCAATAAGGTCGAAAGGTATGGGTATGCGAGCGTGCCCTCGGGGCAGGCCTAATTCATTTGTATAAATATTAAATCCGTACCCTTCGACAAGCTACGGTCGTGCGCCGGTGGCCACGGAGGGACCCACACGGATTACTTTGTTAGCGACATTACTAGCTATTAATATTTACACTTAATTAAAATGTTGTTAAATGAATTATATTAGGTCCATATAGTCTAGTTGCGTTTAGATGGCTGCGAATCGTACGTGTAAAGTTTGCGTTTACGAAGCAGTTAAATTAAGCCATATACACGTTACAGCTCTGCTGACGCAAATACACTAGGGTCGGTATAATAAGTCAGTACTCAAGATGCATCTCGGTCTCAAGACGCGGTTCGGCTCTGTGATTGGTCCTTTGACAGCCAACCAATCACACAGCCTGAACTGTGTCTTGATTACTGACTATTTATACCGTCCTTAATAATAGATATAGCTGTCTTAAGTGCAAACGGTGATTTGAGGTTTGTATCTTTCTAGAAATTGTGGGTATAAAATTCTGCACCTCATTATTTTAATTGTACCTTTTAGGTGGTACTTGGTTTGCAATATTATGTTGCGAAAACTTTGGTCTTATCATTAGTCTTATCTTTTTACCTTGACATATTATGTGATTGTTTCATGATGATAAATCGAAGTACCAAAGTCTGATATCATCAAAAACTGACCGTTATAATAGTCATAACGAGAACCGAACACAGTAATTTCCTTTCTACTTCCGTGGGCGTCGCTCACCGCTCACAAACTCACAACAGGAAAATGTTTACGCATTAAGTAGTCAATACTCGAGGAAAGCTTTTCACAGAATATTTTCCTACTAATAAGGATTTTCAATAGAATTTCGCCTTTCTGCTTTATTGCTAAAAAATATAATTTTGAATTACAATTTCATAATAAAAAAACCTGGAACTGAAAAACAACTTATACCTTAAAACTCAATTAATTTTTGAAACTCAAGTTTTTTTTTTAAATATTCAATGAATTATAATATGGAAAGTACTTTCTCAAGTGTAACGGGAAAACGAAACGTTTACCAAGTATGGGCCCGTACCCTATATGGGGTGTGAGTTTAGTCATTAGTGGGAGCCGGCACGTGAGAGGGATCAGATCAGATACTTGTTGAGAGTTGTACTACAGTTCAGAATTAACCCTTATTTGGTTGGTCTTATAGTCCTGAAAGAGGTAATATAACTCAGGATGAATTGTGGATCGTGTATGTTTAGGTTATTGTTGAGTCGAATTAAAGAAGAACTATAGAGGCAGTACAGGTTATGAAATACAATGATGCTTGATGGCGTATGGGTTTATAGAGAACCATAATGGATGGGCATCTAAGGATTATCATAATTGGATTAGGCTCGGTTAAATATAGAACTACATTATTTGCAGGGACATAATAAGATTCTCTTCATAATTATACTTGTCTTTAATGTTACTTTCACATTATTAATAAAACTATGCTCACTTTGCCACCGCCACCCGCCGCTTCGCTCACCGCGTAAAGCTCTGGTTTCCTCCAAAAGCGGCGCTGTCATGCAATGGTCGCAATACAGCGGTGAATGACGTCACTAGAACGTTGTCCATGTAAGCAATATGGCGCGATTTCCTAGAGAACGGTATATAATTGACACCGTTCTCTAGGAAACCGCACAATACCGCCCACATAATAATAATAATAACTCCCACACCGGTTTCGGTGACGGTGGCTGGCTTAATTGAAACCAGGCCA
Organism: Lysandra bellargus; assembly: GCA_905333045.1. NCBI lineage: Eukaryota > Metazoa > Arthropoda > Insecta > Lepidoptera > Lycaenidae > Lysandra > Lysandra bellargus. The sequence goes on from HG995344.1 coordinate 10,047,221, forward strand.
GTTACGCAGGAGTAATTTTATAGTGCCCAAGTGTATGCGCAGTAAACAAGAGCACTCTCTATTCCTTTTACTCTCATAGCCCAGTGGGACGGACGACCGACACGACTGGCGAGAGATAAGGTGCAGGACCGACTTTTTACATGCTCATCCGACGCATGGATCATCTTACTTGTCAGGTGATCAGCCTGCATTGTCGTAACTAAACTTGGAAATAACATGATTCCAACGCGGGAATCGAACCCACGACCGAGTCAAGAGCCACGCTCTAAACCACTGGACCGCATAGACAACGTTCTAGTGACGTCATTCACCGCTGCATCACGGCCGCCACACGACGGCACCGCTCTTGGAGGAAACCAGAGCTTAACTCGAGGCAGCGGTCTAATTTATAACGCTTTTATAAGCTTGGGCTGTATGTATGCAACGGAATTATTCTGAGTACGATTTTTACCGATCACCAGTAGTCAGATTAATTCGAAACTTTGCATAAGTATTAGGAGATTATTTAATAATTAGAAAGAAATTGAAGAAATAAAAAACGCGTGTTTTTAGGGTTCCGTACCCAAAGGGTAAAAACGGGACCCCCATACAAAAAACACAATTTTTAGCATATTTTTGCTCTGTATCGGTACGGAACACTTCGTGCGCGAGTCCGACTAGCACTTGGCAGATTATTATTTATTTTTCGTTCTTTCCTATAAATCCTAGGTAATGATGTTCACATTGTTGCAGTGTTCAAGTCGCAGAGCTCCCTGTCGACGGACTCCGGTCTGTGCACGGAGCGCGGCGTGCGGCGCGCGCGCGTCGAGCTGCTCAAACCGCCCGGCCGCAGCATCGGACTCAAGCTGGCAGGTCAGTGTTCCGACTATTTTCATAATAATTGCGAGCAGCCTGACCTCACGGGAAGCAAGATAATCGTGGCGGAGGCCGTGGTGTCACGCTTAAGTCCAAACCGCAGTGAGACGTGCAGAACTTCATAGATATTGTGTGTCAAATTGAAATTCTATAGCACGTCCTGCGGCTCTTAAGTTTTGTCCGTATAAGATATTATGGTAATTCCGTTTTAAGTGTACAAACTGTACTGTACTACTTGCTAGAGGGTTCCCAGCGCGAAAGAGGCAAGTTGATAGCCCGACATCTTAATTGTAGCTGACTAGTTAAAGTACCTACTCTAAAGTACGCGAAACAAATTACGCATCCATTTACTAACAATAATTTGCCCTCCGAAGCAAACTTATTCAAATACGCAATATAGAGAATCCGTATTTTGTTACGGGAAATTAATTTCTAATTTCGTTAACATCCCTAATCGCTACTCTACCTCTATATTATTTACTAACTCATTATGTGCTCTACATGTTTAATAACTTGGTTATTAATTTAAAATTCATTAGTAGGTAAATTGTAAATAAAATGTGTAGTTTATAATACATGATACGCTACTTTAACTCAACTAAAGCCAGTATAAGATGTGTCGCGACAGTAATCTGTAATGCGGCTTATGTTCTTAGCCGCTAATGATAGATGACGGCCGATTGGGTGTAAGGATTCTATGGCCCAATAAAGTACAAAAGAGGACTTCTTATTGTTAAATAATGTGTAGATAAATATACTATACCTAAATTATTTGCTATTGTTGCTATTGTATTAAAACTCACTTGTCTAACTTCGGCAGTCTAAAAGCTATGATTACTTGATAATTGGATACTAGTTGTTGCCCGCAACTTCGTCCGCGTGAATGTATGTTATTATAATAGAGATTTAGAAAATTTAACACCCATCTACGACTATTTGACACGAAACGAAACTTGAACCACAGATACTTATCGTTTTGAAAAATCCTTTCTTCGAAGACCGCTTGGAGTAGACAGCGGAAAGGAACATAATATTGTGACGGAGATAGAGGATAGACTACAGAAGACGGTATTTAATGTAGGCATCTATCCCTCTTTAACCTACCTCCTCTCAGATTCCTAGCCTACAATTAAACCAGAATAAAATAACGCTTGAAGTTGTTTACTTACTTACCCAAAGGGTAATTTCTTTATGGGCGTTGGCCCACCGGCCACCACACATTCCCACCACTGTATCTCCTGTGTCGCCAGGATCGACAGCGGTATCCAACCACGAAAACCCTTTGATATGATCTTAGGGAACCTGAAGGACTTGCTCAAACTGGTTTGGGACCCGCAACGAAATTAATCAGAAGAAAATAGAAGTATGGAGAATTAGGGCCTGTTTCACCACTTCCTGATAAGGTGCCCGATAGGCTTATTTGACAGATTCTCCATACTCTATGTGTCAAGTTAAGTGGTGGATAGCCTTATAAGGAAGCGGTGAAACAGGCCCTTATTGTAATTCCTCTTTCTATTATATTTAAGGGCTCGGGTGACGCGCTCGAAAAAATGAAATTCGATACCGCGCCAGTACAAGTTTTATATGTTGCTGTCTCGCTATTGCGCGCGGGGTACGGGGTACCCCCGCGCCCCGCGCGCCTCCGGCAGCGTATTATATGTGTGCGTGCGTCGTCATTCATAATAATTTTACTCTGATCAAGTTATTCAAGCCGTGCGTTTGTTGCGATTTGCGAAGTATTATATTTTATTGTTTCATGAATCATTAACAATATTGTTTTTGTGGTTGTTTTATATATTGGAATAGTAGGAATACGGGCGCGGGCGTAGTGTCGTCGATCTTGTCACTGAACTGAACAGAATACAGATTCTACATAATATATTAAAATAATATACTTACTATAATATCTACATTGGACTCTTCACAAATCACACCACGTCAGCCTGGCCCCGTGCTAAGTACACTAAGGACTTGTGTTACAACTTACAAGTACCAGACATATAATACCGAATATATTATAATTTATACTAGCGACCCGCCCCGGCGTCGCACGGGTATAAAATATATAGCCACTGAAAAAATGATTAAAATCAATGATCTATCCTATGATCTACTTCTTAGCCTATGATCTACTTCTTATCTGTGCCAAATAACATAAAAATTGCTCAGTAATTCGCGAGATAATTTTCCCCCGTTTCAAATAATTTCCAACGTTTTATCCACATACTCCTATTAGTCTTAGCGTGATAAAATATAGCCTATACTCTATAGCCTTCCTCAATAAATAGGCTATCTAACACTGAAAGAATTTTTCAAATCAGACCAGTGTTCCTGAGATTAGCGCGTTCAAGTTAGCCCTTTCAAATAATTTCCCCCGTTTTTTTCCACATTTTCCTCTATTTCTTCGCTCCTATTAGTCTTAGCGTGATAAAATATAGCCTATAGCCTTCCTCGATAAATGGGCTATCTAACACTGAAAGAATCATCAAAATCCGTTGCGTAGTTTTAAAGATTAAAGGGAACAAAGGGACATGAGGGAAAAAAGGGACTTTGTTTTATAATAAGTACCTATAATATTACTTCAGTCGGAATTTCCAGGAATTGCTATTGTATTCTATTGTTGTCGCGATCACCGGTGCTCGCGCGGGGCCTGGAGGATTATTTAGATATAGATTTCCTTTTTATTATACTCAACTTATTTAAGATCCATACTTCCATACTAATTGTAAAAAATTAATAAAAAAGTGTGTCTGTTTGTCTGTCTGTTAATAGCTTATTACCTCTTCACGCCCAAACCGCTGAACCGATTTTGCTGAAATTTGGCATGGAGATACTTTGAGGCGGTCCCGAGTCTTTGTCCTTTGACATATAATACTTTTTATCCCGAAAAAATGCACGGTTTCCGCGCGATAAACTAGTTTTGGCGCAACAGAGTTGCGGGCGTCATCTAGTTTTTACAATATTATTATACACATATTTAATACACATACATGAGTCATGACTCATGAGTCATGAGTCATGACCCAGGAAAACGTTTTGTTCCGTCGGTGGGATTCGAATTTCGAACCAGCGACCCCCGGCTTGAGCTACCATGCGCTCAACCACTGCGCCACAGAGGTCGACGCTTTTATTTAAAAATTATTAAAAGACAGTACGTAACAATAAAGTTTCAAAAACAGAAAAAAGGCTACTCCAAATATTCCTCACATTGTTATCATTCAAAATAATAAAATCGGACAAGTGCGAGTTGGACTCGCCCATAAATGGTTCCGCAATCCGCAGCAACAATAAGGTTTATTTTTATGAAATTATAAGGTATTTTTTTATAGTTTCGGAGAAAAGTGGCTGTGACATACGGACAGACAGACACACAGACATGACGAATCTATTAGGGTTCTGTTTTTTGCCATTTGGCTACGGAAGCCTAAAAATCAAAAGAGTATTATTAATTACTAGCTGTTGCTGTTCAGTGTTAGATAGCCCATTTATCGAGGAAGGCTATAGGCTATATTTTATAACGCTAAAATTAATTGGAGTGAAGAAATAGAGAAAAATGTGGAAAAACGGGGGAAGTTATATGAAATTGCTTATTATCTTAAGATCTACTGGAGCAATTTTTATGTTATTTGGCAAACATAAAGAATAGACCACTTGAAGGGACATAGGCTATTTTTTGCGGAAAAATGTACGGTTGCGTGAAATTCCTAAATTACGCAAGCGAAGCCGAATAATAAAATCGTAGGAAAGTCAATTCTGTACATTGAATATTTTTGTACAAAAAATAATACTTGGGATGTGATCTACTATGATAATGCGAACGAAGTCGCGGGCAACAGCTATATTATAATAAAGTCATAGGAAAGTCAATTCTGTACATTGAATATTTTTGTACAATAAATATTAATACCTACTTGGGATGTGAACTACTATGCTAACGCGGACGAAGTCGCGGGCAACAGCTAGTATGGAATATCTATTTCTTCGCTTCTATTAATCGTAGCGTGATAAAATATAGCCTGTAGCCTTTCTCGATAAATGGACTAACACTGAAATAATTTTTCAAATCGGACCAGTAGTTCCTGAGATTAGCGCGTTCAAACAAACAAACAAACTCTTCCGCTTTATAATAATATTATTTAATTATTAAAGTATTTATATTATTTAATTGAATAAAACTGACATCAGGAAATAATTACTAAAAATACAAACTAAAATAAAATATACAAACATAGGTATACAAACTTAGAATACAAGTTCACTTTTATATTTTATTTTATTTCAAGACAGAAATTAGCAAGTCTGTTCAGGAGTTCTCGAGTTTTAGCGAGACTAACGAAATTAATTATACATAATATCAATGTATACTGTATAATCATATTATAATATTATGACTATCGCTAATATTCCTAAACGTTATTTACAAAATACAGTATATAAGAAAATAATAATATTATGATTTATGATATTCATAATTATTATTTATTTTAAACTACTGTGTGATACATCATACATCCCACCTTTCGGTATCCATTATTAATTATTATCAAAAGTTTAAGCAATAAAAGCAAGTTGTTCAAGCAATTGTCTTCAAGTATCACATAAAAATTTTCAAAATCAACATTCAACAACAATAACATTCTCTCGATCGCGGATTCTTGGAAATCTACTGTTATCGCGCGCGCGGTCGCATGCGACCGCTTGGAGCTTGAGGGAATATTGTACTTGGATAATGAATGCCTTGAATGAATTATTGTCACGTGCACCGGTTACAACACTCCGCCACCCTGAACGCGCCTCCCGCCCGTTGCCGCGCTCTGTCGTGTGAGCGGATCGGCACGATACCATGTTGGAAATTATAGAGAAATTTCGTTGCGTTTACGAATACCAAAAATGATGAATGAAAATTTATTATATTGCCATTCTTTTGAAGACATTCTGTAACTACACAATATAAGCTGTGTTCCCAGGAAAAATACATTACGATTCGATGAGTTTTTAATATAAAACAAGTGTGCGAAAAGTATGTCGACAATGGCGTAAAAATTTATGAAATGTAATCGCTTATATTTTTTAGTGTGTAAATATTTTGAAGTTAATTTTTGTTCAGGAACCTAGGTAATTACTATTTTAAGCTGAAAAATAACTCAAACATGTTAAATATTTTCGTATGACAAAATGATTTTGGTATTACGTTTGTATGAGAATTTCGAGGGTAACCCGGCCCCTTAAGTGGAGACAGCAAAAAGTTGCAGTTACCGAATGTCAAATAACTTAGGGGAAGCACCACGAAAATAAACTATACCTAATTATAATAATTGTGACTACTAAGCTATAGCAAAATTATTAATATTGGAATTTGTTGTGTTCTAAGACTGTTGCCAATAATATTTGTGACAAAAATGCTTGAAGGCACGGAAGTTCTTATAACGCTGTCCACGATATCACCGTAGTATGCGACATCAGATTTACACTGTAGATTGTCTAGCATTGTAGTTCTTTCGTCTTGGCAGAAAAAACTCTCCCAGAGAACATGATGATTTTTGTTTATTCAAACATACTGCCTTCGGTCGAGCACATATTCTACCAATGTGCTCGACCGATGCTAGTAATTTAGATCCGTAAAGTTTGACTTTAAAATTTCCATGGCCGGTAACGAATTGAGACGCAGTGGTCAATATCCATCCAGTTTTTGGATAATCGTTTACGACTATTAGGCAAAAGTTTTAAAGATTGACCTATGCTAGAATTGGTAACCGCTTTGTATGTCGTTGTAAATTTCGAGGAGTTCCTTCAATTCCATTCCTTACTCATAGTTCCCATTATGAAATTTCCACCTTCGCGATAATAACTACGAAAGTCACACTTTCTAAAATTTGAGGAGTTTCTTCAATAGGTACCTGATGGATCCCATTATGAAATTTCCACTTGCGCAACCATAGCATGAAATACAAATTATAGCCCTTAAATTAATAAAATAATAATTTTAGAAATAAATCGCACAGAAACGGCGAAATAATTATTATCAATTTCGATTCTGATCCTTATAATGCAAAATAATACAAAAATAATAATAATAAAAGCATCATGATGTGGTTATGGATGGTGTAATGACGGTGGTGATCATGATGATTATTATAATTGACATAGTGGCATGTGCTTCCATTACTTTAAACAACGCTGAACCCCCTACGGCCTACATAAATATTATCTAATAAGGAATCAGGAGTTCCGTTCAGCATCGGAACCTTTGGAAGCCCTATACCCTGGGATATGCCTTGGTGCAAATCTTACTTTTTTTTTTACACACAACGTCAGTCTGGCCCCGTGCTAAGTACCTGAAGGACTTGTGTTACAGGTACCAGACAACGGAAATATATTTAATACTTTTATACTATACATATATTTAATATTTTTATTATAATATGGTACACATATTTAATACACATCCATGACCCAGGAACTTCATAAACTTTTTGTTCCGTCGGCGGGACTCGAACCCGCGACCTCCGGCTTGAGCTACCAACACGCTCACCACTGCGCCACGGAGGTCGTCATAACTTACTACTATTATAATATATTATGATACTTTTTGGTGACATGTTATGTTAATTTTACTTAAAAAAGTGAAAATTACTGTAATGTTTAATTTGTTGTCTTTACCACAAAACCATTACTCCTTTGAGTTCCGTCGATACCTCTCGATCCTGAGAAAATCATTATCAAGTCACCGTTTTTGTAAACATAGTATCAAATTCGATTTAACAATATATACAACAAAAAAATAATTTTGGAAATCTGACCACAGACAACAAAGTAAACATTAACTCCTCCTTTTTTGGAAGTCGGTTAAAAAAAGTATCTAAGATGTTGACCAGGGATATAAGGTATCACCATGCCAAATTTCATTGAAATTGGTACAGCGGATTCAGAGATTAGCCTGTACAAACAGACAAACAGACAGAGAACCAAAAATTTCAAAAACAGTTAAAACTGCTCTTCTAACATGCTCCTGACTCGTTTTTTCAAGTTTATTTTCAATGTACAAAAATTTTACCTCTACGGTTTTATTATAAGTATAGACAATTATTGATTTAACTTTAAACCCAACTTAGAAAGAAACTGCTCGGAGTTTGATAGTTTAGGGCCATATTAGGTATAACCTTCTGTCACAAACATTTTCAACAGACGAAGTCGCAGACAACAGCTGGCAATGCGAGCGTCGTTTCCGATGTAGTCTCCCAGTCAGTCAAATCCGTGTAGGTCGTTAAACATTCAGTAAACGAGCGGTTTGGCTCGCGCCGACCGCCGCCCGGGATTTATCTCGCCGTGTGTAGGGAATGTCGTGATGGACAATAAAATCAACATTTATCTACAATCTGCATATAAATCGCGACGTAAACTACCAGATTTGGCCGACGTCCCTCACCCCGATAGCGTCTGGCTCTATTTCTCAATGGGACATTTACTGCCGTCGTTTTTCCTACAATTTGTCGCTCCTACTATGTGATTCTTATTACTGAAATACCTAGCTTAAAGCTTTTATTACGTACGAATTACAGCAAAGAAATCCGATATCATAGAATGCAAACACCGTTCCCACCTGCCCTGCTCGGCGCCGCGCGAATGTACAAATATTTTCTTGTACCCGAAGCCGGCGGGAAATGTAATCTTGGGTCGGAGTTAAAAATTGTTCCTTTTAAACTACTCGAGGAACCTCCGAGTCGGGATTGTGCTCTTAATCAAGATTTATATAAATAACCGCCATTTTTCTGCGAGGTCGGAGTACGTTCGTTACGAGGGTCAACTTTATTTAGGAGGATAATAATTAACCCGACTGACGGTCGAGTGCGTCCGTCTTCGACCTACCTCGTGTCTACTTGTAGACGATGTATTATCTATATCATTATATAAAAGGCTTTGTCCTGAATGACATGAAAATGGAATCACGCTACGGCCGAAACCAGTAATTGTAGATACTTGAAATTTGGAGGGAGTATTCTTCGTATGACGTAGGCGTGCGATAAGAAGAGATTTTTAGAAATTCCTCTCCTAAGGGTGTGAAAAGGGGGGATGAAGTTAGTATGGGACAACTCGATTCCTTAGTCCAATCTGCTCGAAAATTCGCATCATTATTATTTGATGTATTTTATGGAAGATGTAATTCATAGTTTGTTGAAAATTATCCTTAAAAGTTGTTAAAAAGCAAGAACAGTTTACAGCGCTTTACAGCGTTCAGTAGCGGCTTGCAGCGACGCAGGGAGTTAGAGACGCCAATCACTGCTTTTTGCCACAATAGACATAATCTGTGTACTCTATTTTTGCCATGCAAGTTATGGCTGGTTTACACGTAGCCTGCCTGCAGGGGTCACAATAAAATAATATTATCGTAAGAATTAGCTGTTGTTAAATGTAAATATTAAATAGATACTATATTTGTAACAATTTATTGATATTATAATATTATTGTTTTCTTATACTTTTGTAAAATTTAGAAAGATTGTCATGAATAATGAATGGAGGAACATTCTGTTTTGTCATCATAATAATATCTATTGTGATAATATTGTTAAAAAAATATTGGCGCTTGAAATTCAAAAATTAATTATTCCTGTACGTTCAATTGATGTTTTTTTTCATTATGATTTAATTTTATGCACATAAGATTATGTAAAGTGCCAAAATTTTAAAAATATTTTTTTTATATAAAATGAACTAACACTTTTACAAATATATTTAATTTATAATAATATATACGTCATATTATCATAATATTATCAATAAAAGGCTTTGTCTTGAGTGATGATAATAATCATAATACTTAATAATTTTCAGTACTATTATAATTATTATTTATTATACATGGTGAGATATAAGTTTACAGTGTTGGCAGAATTAGTTTACCCTGTGTTTTAGGCGAAATCTAGGGTTAAAACAATTATTAGATAGAAAATGGAATTACGATAAAACCTAAACCACTGATCGTAGAGACTGAAAATTTTGGGGAAGTGTTCTCCGTATGATGCAGACGTGCGATATAGGAAGGGATGTTTCGAAAAATCAAATTAATGTTATTATTAAGTTCTATAATAATACTTGCGGTCCCGGCAAACGTTGTTTTGCCATATAAAGTATTATATTGAGGTGATTAATAAGTATGGCACCATGGCAACGTTCATCGCTAGCCCGTCGCACAAACAATGGTCGCTGACAGTCTCGAGTTGTAATAATTTACTATTATTTATTCAACAAATGCACTTATCAATATAAAAAGTTGCCAGTAGGCCAGAAGACCAGACATACTATTTCCTTAGTCTATGCAGTAGCCGATTCTCAGACCTACTGAATATTATGCATAATATAATATAAAAACCAGTGAAGCCGTTTCGGAGGAGTACCTACGGTAACTAATATTGTGACACGAGAATTTTATATACAGTGTGTAACAAAACTAGGTGATAATACTTTAGGGTGTGTACGTGTTCCTTGTAGAGAGTTCACTGTGAAAGTAGCAGCGCTGAAAGACGATTTTTTTTCACTTATGTATGGGCAAGGGCCCGAGCGTCACCAGTTTCCCCGTACAAAAGTGAAAAAAAATTTGGTCTTTCAGCGCTGCTACTTTCACAGTGAACTCTCTACAGTCTACGAGGAACACGTACACATCCTAAAGTATTATCACTTAGTTTTGTTACATCCTGTATAAGATTAATATTTTACTAGCTGTCCCGGCAAACGTTGTTTTGCCATTTAAAGTATTTCTACTTCATCAGTTGATACAATATCTTACCCCCTCTTTTGTCCCCTAAGAGGGGTGGGGGGAAAAATTTTATACACCAGATGCTAAGTTGGAAAACATAGTTAATAATATGAAGTAAGTCCATTAAAGAAAAAAGCCAGATGTTGAGTTGAAAGAAGAAAAATATATCTTCGAAAACCGTATGCAAATCGGATCAGTAGTTTTTGTGTCAAAGAAAGAAGTTAGATACAAAATCTGACCCCCTCTTTCGTCCCCTTAGAGGGGTGGGGGGAAAATTTCTTATACACCAGACGTTAAGTTGAAAGAAGACAAATATATCTACGAAAATCGCATTCAAAAAACTAACCACATTTTTGGCTTCTACTCGTATAGCGAGGTAGTGACACCCCTTATTATTTTTTGAATATTTATAATGTACAGAATTTTCATTTCTACATTTTTATTATAGGTATGTATAGACTATGTATAGATAAGTACTACTGTTCTACTTATCTATACTACTGTATAGATAAGTAGAACAGATTTTTCAGTTAATGTGTCACATTGGCGCCTGCACTAGGCTGAGCCTGATAATGATGATGAAACTTCGTCATCAATAATTATTCATCATCTTTATGTGTATAGAGAGTAACAAAATTTCCGTTTTTTTCATGAATGGAGGCTTTAAGGTCGGAAAAATTATTTGAAATGAAGAAACTGTGCATTTTATTCGTAGCAAGATATATTAGCCAGATGATGAAGAGAATAAGTTACAAAGTTTGTTTCAATTATATGGGAAAAAATGAGTAAATGTCCGTATGTTACAAAATGTTACTTATCGTGTTCTTCCACTCACGTCTACAATTATTTTAGAGATTACGTTATTGAAAAGGTTCTCTATTTTATTATAAGTATCTTTACTGAAGGTAAAAAGGCATATTATTTTAGACTACAAAGTAAACCCAAAAGGCAAAGATAGATAGATATATGCGATGGGGAGGCATATATCACGGGTTCTCAACAACACACACCTAATGTTGCGCGATTATCGTTTGTTAGCTGTTATGACGATTGCCGTCAAGTTTCCGCACTGTGGGGTGCGGGATGTGGCCGCCCGCCAATTAACTAAACGGCGGTCTACCGGGCCCGGACAGAGCCGCCGGAGGGTTAACTGATGACGTCACTGTGATAACCTGTGTAATCACAGCTATGTTACCATTTACCCCGGAGTACGATGTAACAGTACACAATAGTCGGAGTAATTGCTCATAACTTACTTAACCGAGGGACTAGTTACTTAGTGGTAAGTCCTTACTCCTTAGGTACACCTAAGAACTATTCAATTAATGTTATGTTTAAGCGCTGTGTGATGTATTTTATTTAAGTAATTGAAGGCTACATAAATATATTTTTTTTTATTTTTAAATAAGGGGCAAACGAGCAAACGGGTCACCTAATGGTAAGCAACTATCGTCGCCCATGGACACTCGCAACATCAGAAGAGCTGCAGGCGCGTTGCCGGCCTTTTAAGAAGGAATACGCTCTCTTCTTGAAGGTTTGCAGGTCGTATAGGTCCAGAAATACTGCTGGTGACAGTTCGTTCCAGAGTTTTACAGTGCGCGGCAGAAAGTTACACAAAAAACACACGGTGGAAGACTGCCACTCATCAAGGTGATGAGGATGGTATGTTTTTCGCGTGGGACGACGGCGAAAAGTTGCAGGTGGTATGAACACTATAACTGATGACAGTCAACAATTAGATCGGCCCTTCGTTGGATACGATCCAGAGGGAGCAGTTGGTATTTTGGCGCCCCTGCCCAGAGGTGAGAACAATATTCCATATGAGGCCGAACTTGCGTCTTGTAGAGTTGTAGGCGTTGGTCCGGACTGAAGTACTGTCTCGCTCTGTCAAGAACACCAAGCTTCTTCGAGGCTAACTTGGCCTTACCCTCTAGAGTCTAGATGATATCGGAACTGAACTTCGCTCGTTATGTTGACGCCAAGTATCTCAATGCTAGGGGAGATGGTTAAAGATGTGACCTTATAACAAGGATATACGACCATTAATCAAAAAAGTATTTAAAATAATATTATACTTTTTTGATTAATCCCCAAAATATTTTGATTGAAAAATAAATGTTTAAACAATTTTTTAAATATTTTTTATGATAGACTGACACAAGCGATTACGAACATAATAATATATAATAGAGTTGTATATCGTCCATGATCGAAAAATGTAGAGTTTTCGAGCGACGCTGGTTAGTTTTAATATTTAAATTTAACACTGTAGGAATTTTAATATTTTGTTTTTGTTTTTTTAGCATAATATGTAGTTATTTCAAGATCATAATAATAGTTGGGGAGGGGAAGAGGGGATTTCGGGAGCAGCTCGAGCATGTCAGATTAAGCTTGTGTAGGCTTCCAACATATGTCTATAGTTATCATGGTATAGAAATCAGATTTCTCACGTGGTGGGTTAAATTTTTTTTAACCCATCGGATCTGTCAAATTAAGATAGGGTATGTTTAGTATACCCCAAAGAAGCTTCCATATAAAGCACTGACGATTAAAAGGTTAGGTAAGCCTGTAGGGATGTTTTAAAACATAAAAAGTAAAGAATCATATTTTCCTAACAAAGCTTCGCAGATATTTTATTCTGCACTAAACTAAGTGATTTAGTCCTTGTTGTCTAAAATATATTTATAACTGACTTAAATAAGCAATTTTACGAATATATTTTCTTTTTCGAAACTTTAAAATGGCTGCAGTTTCTGAACTCACCGCTAAAATAAAAAACGCTCATATTATTTTTTATCAGTTTTACCTAATGTAGAAAACCTACTAGGTCTCCATGACGTTCGAGTGACTACAAAATTAGCACCCTCTCCTCTACTCCTACTATAAATGGTCCGTCTTCGTAAAAAGCGCGACGTTTGACTTTCGCGGCGTGCTCCGTCCCCGAGCAAACTCATTTATAAACTCCAATTTCATTTAGTTTATACCGTGTCCTGTTGTATTCGTATCGAAGGGTCGTCTCTTTTATTACACCTGAGTAAGGATCGTAAAACTGTACCTCGTCCAGGCGGTACGGTCGCGAGCGTACCGTGTTGAGCACATTTCGGTCCCTCTACAATGGCAGCGAGGTAAATTGGCCCTCGCCCGCGTCAGCGAGTGTACAGTTCGGCATTTGAAACTTAATCGTGAATAGACCCGGTCCTGGATAACTTTTGAAATGTACACCGAGTTCGGACTGCTGAGTTGCTGTCTCCCGCGAACTTCCGCGACATTTTAGAACATTGAAATGTAGGTATTAGAATATTCCGACTTCTGAATTCAAATACATTTTAACGTTCCGACTCTAAATCTTACTGTATAAAGTTTCCAGAAGAATTATGGCGGACCGTTAACGTATTACGGTGATACCGTCATGAAAAAAACTTTAAACTCCTAAAAGTGGATACAGTTTTAGTTGTCATTTTCTAAGTGTCATCTTCCTGCGAGCCAGTCTGCGATACGAGCTGACCGGCCGCCGTATCGGCTCGCGAGAATTTCCCGGTCATTTTCCGTGCGGCCATTTTCCGACACTCAAATTCATGCATTTTTAATTTCCCCTCAAAGCCGACGCCGAGCCCGGGGCTATTGTCTATTAAAATTAAAACATGGGAATTTAAAAGGAGACGGGATTGTGAATTCTCTGCGGAGCGCTCGACGAAATAACACGAAAACAACGTGTTAAAACAACGCCGGGAAGTCCAGATTTCGCGTCGTTATTCGCTCGTTCACACTGCGTTATAGAGTACCCCATTCCCGCCGCCGCCGGCCGTACGTCAGCCCACCAGCCACCTCCGACCGCGCGCTATTACGTCCCGCGCTAAAATATATCACTGCCTTTGTGGGGAGAGTCAAAAACTGTTCGCCAATAATGATAGAACCTTCTCCATATTGCGGAAAATATACCTGGAATCGAAATGATAGTCACCGCGAACGTTAACACTAACAGTAGCAGAGAAGTCATCGTCATCAACATTTCTATAATATTTGATTGAGACCCTTAAGGCGCTATATCGAAAGATTTTACCGCAAGGGCAATTTTATACTTGATTTGTATGACTATAAAGTCGTCAATACGCTGCGGCCAGGAGCTCGCTCGGAAAACATGCGAAAAAACATAATTATAATCATTTAAAAAATAACTAGGAGCATTGAAACAAAATGCTTCTATACGATTTTGTGTTGCAAAGGTGTCTATCAATTAGACTAATTTCCTACAATACATCTATTTTCGTTTCAAAATAATCTTCAAATTTTGTATTTATATGAGGTCATTTCGAAAATTAAATCTATCGAGGTAAAATACATTAATCGTGTTTCTAGTTCTTCTCAAACCTAGATAAGGCTATGAAAATATGTATATCTCATTACCAGATTTGTAACATTTCTGAGAGTCCTATAGTATTACGTCAAAAAGGACAGTTTTTTCAATATAGCGCCTTAAGGAAATAATTTCCACTCTATGAAGCCTAATTTTACGTCGGATTTCCCTGCGAGGCTGGAGGGGCCGCTTGGAGGGGTTTCATTATTTTCAAAAACCTTTTAGAAAATTATTAAACTTTTCTTTTATATAAAAATATTCAATTATGCTCAATGTTGAGATTCAAATCAACCAAACATAGAATTTTCACTCAAAAAGTAAATAAAATGTTTATCATACAACGATACTAAAACTTAAAAGATTTATTTTGTCTAATGATACATCATTACAAATTGAGAAAAGTTATGTGGACCTTCTAAAAATCTTGTGTTCGTATGTGATTTGTCATTGTAACGTGAAACTGTATTTTTAAGCTTAGTCAATATGATTAATTTGTTTTCTTGTTAGTAATAATTGTAAACGTACTTTGTTATGAGATAATTTTATACTAATGATTTTATTTCTTTTGTAAACTAGATTTTAATACTTTGTTTCGAGTAGCCATACTTTTATATGTATAATGTTGTACTGAATGTTTAATTTTTTAAGTTTCATTGTATTACAACATTGTAATTTATATAATATTTAATCAAGATTTTCTTAAACAAAGTTTAATATTACTCATATGAGTTTCAATCAAAATTTGAATATAATATTTCAAATTTTGATTGAAACTCATATGAGTAATATTAAACTTTGTTTAAGAAAATCTTGATTAAATATTATATAAATTACAATGTTGTAATACAATGAAACTTAAAAAATTAAACATTCAGTACAACATTATACATATAAAAGTATGGCTACTCGAAACAAAGTATTAAAATCTAGTTTACAAAAGAAATAAAATCATTAGTATAAAATTATCTCATAACAAAGTACGTTTACAATTATTACTAACAAGAAAACAAATTAATCATATTGACTAAGCTTAAAAATACAGTTTCACGTTACAATGACAAATCACATACGAACACAAGATTTTTAGAAGGTCCACATAACTTTTCTCAATTTGTAATGATGTATCATTAGACAAAATAAATCTTTTAAGTTTTAGTATCGTTGTATGATAAATATTTTATTTACTTTTTGAGTGAAAATTCTATGTTTGGTTGATTTGAATCTCAACATTGAGCATAATTGAATATTTTTATATAAAAGAAAAGTTTAATAATTTTCTAAAAGGTTTTTGAAAATAATGAAACCCCTCCAAGCGGCCCCTCCAGCCTCGCAGGGAAATCCGACGTAAAATTAGGCTTCATAGAGTGGAAATTATTTCCTTAAGGCGCTATATTGAAAAAACTGTCCTTTTTGACGTAATACTATAGGACTCTCAGAAATGTTACAAATCTGGTAATGAGATATACATATTTTCATAGCCTTATCTAGGTTTGAGAAGAACTAGAAACACGATTAATGTATTTTACCTCGATAGATTTAATTTTCGAAATGACCTCATATAAATACAAAATTTGAAGATTATTTTGAAACGAAAATAGATGTATTGTAGGAAATTAGTCTAATTGATAGACACCTTTGCAACACAAAATCGTATAGAAGCATTTTGTTTCAATGCTCCTAGTTATTTTTTAAATGATTATAATTATGTTTTTTCGCATGTTTTCCGAGCGAGCTCCTGGCCGCAGCGTATTGACGACTTTATAGTCATACAAATCAAGTATAAAATTGCCCTTGCGGTAAAATCTTTCGATATAGCGCCTTAAGGGTCTCAATCAAATATTATAGAAATGTTGATGACGATGACTTCTCTGCTACTGTTAGTGTTAACGTTCGCGGTGACTATCATTTCGATTCCAGGTATATTTTCCGCAATATGGAGAAGGTTCTATCATTATTGGCGAACAGTTTTTGACTCTCCCCACAAAGGCAGTGATATATTTTAGCGCGGGACGTAATAGCGCGCGGTCGGAGGTGGCTGGTGGGCTGACGTACGGCCGGCGGCGGCGGGAATGGGGTACTCTATAACGCAGTGTGAACGAGCGAATAACGACGCGAAATCTGGACTTCCCGGCGTTGTTTTAACACGTTGTTTTCGTGTTATTTCGTCGAGCGCTCCGCAGAGAATTCACAATCCCGTCTCCTTTTAAATTCCCATGTTTTAATTTTAATAGACAATAGCCCCGGGCTCGGCGTCGGCTTTGAGGGGAAATTAAAAATGCATGAATTTGAGTGTCGGAAAATGGCCGCACGGAAAATGACCGGGAAATTCTCGCGAGCCGATACGGCGGCCGGTCAGCTCGTATCGCAGACTGGCTCGCAGGAAGATGACACTTAGAAAATGACAACTAAAACTGTATCCACTTTTAGGAGTTTAAAGTTTTTTTCATGACGGTATCACCGTAATACGTTAACGGTCCGCCATAATTCTTCTGGAAACTTTATACAGTAAGATTTAGAGTCGGAACGTTAAAATGTATTTGAATTCAGAAGTCGGAATATTCTAATACCTACATTTCAATGTTCTAAAATGTCGCGGAAGTTCGCGGGAGACAGCAACTCAGCAGTCCGAACTCGGTGTACATTTCAAAAGTTATCCAGGACCGGGTCTATTCACGATTAAGTTTCAAATGCCGAACTGTACACTCGCTGACGCGGGCGAGGGCCAATTTACCTCGCTGCCATTGTAGAGGGACCGAAATGTGCTCAACACGGTACGCTCGCGACCGTACCGCCTGGACGAGGTACAGTTTTACGATCCTTACTCAGGTGTAATAAAAGAGACGACCCTTCGATACGAATACAACAGGACACGGTATAAACTAAATGAAATTGGAGTTTATAAATGAGTTTGCTCGGGGACGGAGCACGCCGCGAAAGTCAAACGTCGCGCTTTTTACGAAGACGGACCATTTATAGTAGGAGTAGAGGAGAGGGTGCTAATTTTGTAGTCACTCGAACGTCATGGAGACCTAGTAGGTCTAATATTTCAAATTTATTAAAACTTTTTTCATTATTTTCAAAAACTTTTTAGAAAATTATAAAACGTGTTTTTTTTTTTAATTTAATATATTTCAAATTTATTAAAGCTTGTTTCGTTATTTTCAAAAACCTTTTAGAAAATTACAAAACGTATTTTTTTTTTATAAAAAATTATTTCAAATTTATTAAAGCTTGTTTCATTATTTTCAAAAACATTTTAGAAAATTACAAAACGTGGTTTTTTTATAAAAAAACATCAAATTTATTAAAGCTTTTTTCATTATTTTCAAAAACTTTTTAGAAAATTATAAAATTATAAAACTTTTTTTTTATTTAATTTAATATTTCAAATTTATTAAAACTTATTTCGTTATTCCAAAAACCTTTAAGAAAATTAAAAAACGTGTTTTTTTTTATAAAATATATTTCAAATTTATTAAAGCTTATTTCGTTATTTCAAAAATCTTTAAGAAAATTACAAAACGTTTTTTTTTATAAAATATATTTCGAATTTATTAAAGCTTGTTTCATTATTTTCAAAAACCTTTTAGAAAATCATAAAACGTGTTTTTTGAATACAATATATTTCAAATTTATTAATGCTAGTTTTATTATTTTCATAAACTTTTTAGAAAATTATAAAAAGTTTTTTTTTAATTTAAAATATTTCATATTTATTAAAGCTTGTTTCATTATTTTCAAAAACCTTAGAAAATTACAAAATGTGTTTTTTTATTTTTATAAAAATATTCAATTATGCTCAATGTTGAAATTCAAATCAATTAAACATAGAATTTTCACCCAAAAAATAAATTAAACATGTTTATCATGATCTCTAAATATATCAAACTTTATAAGTCACATAAAATCAATTTGTAGAAACCAAAATATTATATTAAAGGTCTTCTGAAATCTTGTGATGACGAAGAAATAAATTGCATTTGTGAGTATATTCATAATGTTCTACAATTTAAAGTACCTACCACTCAAAGAAAAGGAAAAAAAAAATTAAACAAATATAGAGATATTATTCCTCGAAAATTAGTGCGAAAAGGGACAAGTAAATTAAGAAAAAAAATATAATTGTAAAAGGGGGGCGCATTTTTACCCATAATTTTTGTTTCAATTTTGAGTCGATTGATGAATTACCTTCTTAAGATGGAAAGTGCTAAAAACAATGTTATCAATTGAACAAAGTCTTACTGAAAAGTTAAAACAACCTAGTAGTATGGAAAATCCTTTAACTCGGGATAAAAATGCGCCCCCCTTTTTCAATTATACCCGTCTCGCGGCGTGGCTCGCGACTCGCAGGGCACGCTTGTGTGTTGCGAGCTTTGTGAGCTTTGAGCTTTTACACTTGCGATTCGACGCGAGCTGCGAGATGCGGGTGGCAGCCGCGGCGATCGTGGCGGCGGCGGTCGTTGACTCGTCGGATTTCGCTGACGAGCAAAACATGTCAGTTTGCACACCGCGTCGTCGTGTATTTACGAAGTCCATCGAATGATCGGGTGACCTACATAATTAAATATGACTTTTAATTTGCAATAATTCATTAGTTAGTTAATTATCATTCATATTTATTTAAAATCTTGTACGAAAGCAAGGTGACGTAAGCGATAAGCCAGGTAGTCATTACGAACAATGGAACACTGAGGCGAGCATTACAATGCAATAAGTAGCGATTGTAATTATGAAGGAACAATGGAGCGTGGAGATAGTAGATAATGAGGGGTAAACACAAAAGCTAACTTTGGAAATAGTGCAAATACGTAAAAACGGATCGCATATATCGAACGAGGATGGCCGAAAGCCCCTATTTTGACACCAAACTCTTTTTTTTTTAGGCGATGTCGCCGCTCGAACCGACAAAAAGTGATCGAGACAGTTTGCGAGCTGCGAGCGGGGGGAGGGGTGGACCTGGAATCGTGATCCAGAACCCGCGAAAACACACTACTGATGGACTCTCGTCGAGGCTATTTACATATTTATTGGTGCGGGCCGGGACAGATGCGGCGGCTAATCGATCCCCGAACTTCCGGCCGCGGAATTGTTCCGACTTTAATTACTAAATCTGAGTGCCATCGCCCCTGTTGTCTGCACTGAGACTACGACTTGAGTGCTTTTTAAGTATCCATTCTAGCTGAGTAGCCGTGCACGCCACTGACTTCAGATTAAATGAGTGCAATCAGTCTTAACTTAATTTCACGTTTAAAGATTTCAGTGAAATTAAATCGGGCTAGTCGTTATGGCGATGAATTAATGAAAACAAAACGAAATTCTAGTGAATTTATAGTCTATACTACCACTAGAATATATAAAAATCTAGTTAAAATACAACGCTAAAACGTCACATTTTCTACTTTATTACTGGTTGGCACAAAAGCTTAGATATACGAGGCTAACGTCTACAGCTAGATTCCTAAAAAAATAGTTATCTTGGATACAATAAAAGTTATTAACCCTCGCACGCCATCGCGTATTGTTCCTCAAGGCGAGCGGGCCGGGTCGGTGTGACCCACACGTAATATATTGCCGTGTCGAGTCAAGGGGAAGGTTGTACGTGGAACTATATTTTATGTCGAGGATTATTAGGACAGCAGAAGTATGTTGGAGCTATATAAAAAAGAGATGTGCGAGGTATTTCTGTGCGAATATTGCGTTAAATTGTTCTTTTCGACTATTTTCGGTTGGATGCTACTGGAAGAATATTACAAGAAACATAATCCTAATAGAATTTATGGAGACGGTTTTTCCAGACATAAGTCGGTTTTTCCAGACATAAGTTGTTTTAAAAAACTTTTTGACTATATAACAATATAATATTATTCGCGGAACATTCTCGAAATATCAGACTCCTAAGTCCTATGGGAAACGAAACATTTGAACTTCTCCCGCTGTGCGTCGGTATTCAGCGAAATCAAAGGACGGGGGAAGGAAGAGATTGTGGAATACCCGTCATATTATTTTGTTGACGTCGGTAATTTAATGCTCCGACGCGACGTCAGGGCGACGTGCAAGAATGTAATTACGTCGCAATCTGTCCCTCACGACGTAATTAATTATTCCTACTCCTGCGAAATCGAGCCGTAGCATATTTTGGCGTTTCCCGCGTGTTTCGATATATTTTGTCATCAATTTCGCGAACAGAGTCACTTAAATTCATTATTTATTCCTGAGTCGAGTTCCCGACGAAAACAAAATAAGAATTTGTAGGAGCTCGGCGGCTCGTCCCCGATGCAAACTCGTATTTAAGGTAATATTATATCAGAGAAAGTTATTTAATTACGACACAAGCTGAATACAAATTACGCGCCGGTAAATTGTTGTGATTTGGCCGACTTCAAATAACTACATTAAGATAATATTTTCTTTTATAAAGGCAGGGATTTATTTGCATTTTATTCCTTTTGAATACAAAATTATGTATATTTTTTATATTCATTATTAATATTCCTTAAGTATTATTTCATGAAATACATTGTCGCAGCTGTAGGAAGTAATGAACTAATAACTATCTTTATTCAATTATTTTACAAAACCAGGAGGCGGTCATTTTAGCCCTACCAATAGTCGCAGAGCTGATCGGCCCGCGAGTTACAGGGGGTTAACTAGAGTCAACTGACAGTCAACACAGATAACTCAATTTAGTTGCGACGGGGACTTTAAGCTCATTGAAAAATTGTTTGAGATGTCGCTGGAAACTTAATAATATTGTAGAGACAGACGGTTCCGGTGCGTGACGAGAATTTTAATGGCCGTTTTAGTTGACGCCGAGAAAGTTATTAAACTAACAATAAAATATGTTGCAGTGAAGCAACGGTATAAATAATGAAACCTACTTAAGTGTAGTTTAAAATATTTTCTTTCAACTATTTACTTACTTATTTAACTATATAAAATATGGACTATTGATACAATTTACATGTAACTAACTTTTTCTATTCTTTAGAAACAGCTGTTTTCGAAAACGCACAGCGTCCCGCGCCCAGCGTTCAGCCTGTGCATGAGTCGTTTGAAACAATCTGAGCATGACGTGCTCTATAACGTAGCTTCTTTACGTACCTGCGTATTCTACCCTAAGGGTCAATTCAGATCGCAACGCGACGCGCAGATGTATTTCTAAATTTGTATGGATTTGACGGGTTTGTATTTGTATTGTACGGATTTGACGTCTCACGCAATTGAAGCCTGTCAATTCAGTACAGAAATGTACCTACGCGTCGCGTTGCGGTCTGAACTGACCCTAAGACCATGACAAGCAGCTTTACAATGTCCCCCGCCTAAATATTGCGGTTCCGTAGATATTCCGAGCAATGTTCTGGTTTGATTGGAGATGCTTCGACACATACCGAGTGAGTGATAGAGATAGGTACCTAACCCACGTAGATAACAACTAATTTCGACAGTAGTAGCTTATTTAAATAAAACCAACACCTCTAGAGTCTAGAATTCTAGAACTACGAGTATATGGCATACCTACTTAATACTTTAAATAATGATATTATGATGTATCATGTGATGCTGGAAGTAAAAGTATTTTTATTCTTACTTAATTTACTACTTACTTGCTAGGACGCGTTTTATGTTAATTATTATCAGTTTATGTTTTTAGCCATAAGGTTAGGTAACATTGCGATGTGACTCTCCGTTGCGATGCGTTTATAAATAGGCCAATCTAAATTGGAATAGGCAGCCCAACACTCGCGGACGGATCTATCGATTCAATGCGTATATTCCTGTGGAAGAAGTAAAGTTTTTAATAAAGATATTACTTCAGTAGTACCAGAAACTCGCGCGGAACTTAATAAGATTATTCAAAGATAATCGTCGAAGTTACGGGCGGTACAAAATGTAAAAGTCGGAGTTCCCCGAACTTCGTCGACTCGTCCCACTAATTGAGTAATGGCCTGCCGCGGCCGGGGCGATACGAGTGCATTCGGATGGTGTGGACGAGTTGGATTCCCCAAATTTCATAATAGTATTAATATATTTTGTATGAATTCGTTTCCACGTGAACGAGCCGCGTCCGGGAAATCCGCTTAAACATTAGCGGAGATTACCGCGTCTGTTTTGTGTCGCTCGACAACGCTCTCGCGAATCCTATTAAAAATTTAATAATATTTTTTTAGCTAAGTTTGAAAAGCGGTTGGGCTTAATTAAAAATGGAACCTCAGTCAATAGACAACGACGTCGTGGAGTGGATACGAGATTTATGAGTACAGTCGCAAGCGTAAATCAACGCACAGACTAAACCGGGAACGGACTGACGACTACGGACTGTAGAGCCTTGATTATCCGGACTGACTGTTGTTATTACTCGGTTACGGATTTAAATAGTGTAAATTCTGTAGTTTGTATTCTGTCCATATTTGTACGTTAGTCATGACTCATGACAATAAAGTGTTTTGACTTTTGATTTTTAAGGTTCCTACTTTCCTACTTTAAAATAGCAGTGGCGTATTTACCTCCTAGAGATCGCCAAATGCATAATTTAATTTTTTTGATGTTAATATTCTATTATCAAAATACACGGATTTAAAAAAAAATACGGATGTAACCTTGTCTAATTTCGAGTGAAGCATAGTAATGGCCGCCCGTGTAGGATATGTGCGTGTCATTGGCGCCGTCACTCTATGTACAATGACAGCGGGTTGTACTACCTAGTTGCGTGTGTGAATGTCGGTCACCTGTACAATCAATGATATTCTACTAAATACAGATCTGTTACATTCATACTATTTTCCGGCTTAAATTGCTTCCGAACAATTTTCAAATTCAATTGTCAAATTTGACTGATAAGTGAAACAAAAGATACGAAATGCCATTTACATAAAAGAGACGGACTAAATAAAAGACGGGCCAATTGGCCCGTATTTATGGCTTCACAACGCGCGCGGTAGTAACATATCTGCTTTGAGTTTTTTTATATAATATCATTGTGTACAATAAACGAAATTGTGACGAAATTGTCGTACCTTGCATGCTTCACCTCTTTATAGTGTAACGCTCTATCCGTATTTTTTTAAAATCCGTGTCAAAATATTGACTTTATTATTTTTAGACGTAATTCCTGCGACAGGCTCAGATTAATAATGTCAAATGATGACAGACTGGCCGTGTAATAATAATCTTTAAAGCGTGTCCCAGACAGACGCGGCCTGCGGTGGCGGTCATTCTAACCTATGGCGCCACATTAGCTCTCGAGTCTCACCTGCGAGTGGACGTTAATAATTGCCAATCGTAACGAAGTTTTATTGCTTCTATTGGCGCTAGAAGATGAAAGAAAAAGGTAAGTTCAAAGTAATAAAAGTCGTTGTATTTAATATTTTGGTTATTCTTTTCAGAAAAAGAGAATTGTGGGTCCATGAAATTAATAAAGAACGGCAGCAACATGGGGAATTCTGGACATAGGCATAATTTATAGGCATAATTTCACGCGGCACACGCGGCCTGTTGTAAATAATAAATATTTACAACTGATCGCGTAATGGCCGCCTCATGTCCACGCGCTCATTCACACAGAAGCGGTGGCGAAGGTGGGGGGGGGGGCTTGCGATCGCGGTAAGCCGCGCCGTGACCGCGTCCAGGCCGCGTGTGTCTGTGTCGTTCCTCGAACTCTCAAGTCATCCAACTGACCGCCACCGCTACCGCCACCGCAGGCTGCGTCTGTCTGTGAGACGCTTTATGCAGTATTTAAGATTCAATAAAAAAACTAAATCTTTTCAATTTGACAATAGACATAATAGTATAAGCAACTCCTTAATTTATGTAATTACCATCATACTCTTATTAAGTTTTGCATAAGTATTGTGTTTGGCTTTTGTTACTGGAAATAAACATATTTTATTTATTATTATTTCAACCGTAAATAAAAGAGTACAATTCGTGTGTATAGGCTTGTCAATCAAAATTTCCTAGTGTGTGTGTTGAAGTGTGTGTAATATTTTATTTGTTAAAAAAATGTATTATGATAAAAGCATAATTTCAAAACAATGCATGCACTCCTTCACCATATACGAGCTTTATTTGATGGAATTTCAATACATGTTTGTACATTGACTTGATTGTAAATTAAATTCTATATTTAATTGTCAATAGCTTGTTAATTAGTATAGGTCTAAAAGAATCTGATGGGCGGCACTGAAAATTTCGGGAATCAAGGAGGTGACACAACAGTACTATTTAAAAATGTGTTTATTGCTTTTCGAAGTATTCTCCGCGAAATTTGACACATTTTTCCATACGATGGAACCAATCATTGAAGCAATTGAAGCAAGAATTCGGAAGTTGGGACTTGGGGTCTCCAAAATGGCCGGTTTGTAGGCGTCCACAGCGTCTTCAGGTGATGATTATCTCTGGCTACGCAATTTATTCTTTATTTTAGGGAAAGTATAGAAATCATTAGGGCTTAAGTCGGGGCTGTACGGCGGATGGTCTAGTAATTCTATGTTTTCTTGCTCTAAAAACTCTTTTGTTCTGTGCGCGGTGTGAGAACTCGCATTGTCGTAATGGATGATGATGCGGCGGTTGCAGTTCTCTTTACGGAGTTCACGAACGACCTGTGGCAAACAAATGCTAGCACACCATTCTGCATTAACCGTTCTTTGTCCCTCAAGAGGAATAGTCGCAATATGGCCGGTTTTGGAGACAAACGTGGCCACCATTTTTTTTGCAACACTCCGTGAACGAACAATTTTTGTTGGCTGTTGGCGAACAACTCATTTTCGAACACCCAAACTGACTGGTTTTTAGTTTCGGGTTCGTACGCGTATATCCAGGATTCGTCACCTAATACGATGTTGTATACAGCATTTGAGGATCCTGCGTGGAATCTTTCGAGAGTTCTGGCGCACCAAGTAACGCGAGCCGCTTTTTGCTCTTCACAGAGCAAATGCGGTATCCATCGGGAAAACATCTTTTTTAAACCTAATTGTTCATGCAATATTATTTGTATTTGGCCAATGTCTAAAGTTGCCTGAATTTCGCGGTATGTCACATGTCGATCTTCCTCAACCAGCTTACGCCCAGCATCAACGTTTTCTTGGGTGACTGCAGTTTTTGGACGACCTTGACAGGGATCATCAGCCTGACACGTTTACACGACACGCCTAAATTGTGGTTTTGGATGGGGCTTCATCACCAAATGCAGAAATCATCCGATCAACACACTGTTTTTGTGTTAAACCACTTCGAAAGTCATAATAAATCATCGCTCTAGAATTTTCTCGAGTCAATTCCATTTTCTCAACGACTAAACAAGTTTGACAAGACCTTGTGACAAGACCGAGAGTCTTTTTTTAAATAAATAAATGGTATTCGATTTTTAAAACCAAGGAGTTTTCAATTAATAAGATTTTAATATGACAGGAATAGTGTAAGTATTCCATTCCCGATATTTTTAGTGTAGCCTATGTAACTGGGCAAATTTTCATTCACCTACGTTCCCGAATTTTTCGTCAAAAGGGATCTATAGTTTTTCGCTTGCGTATTAAATATATATGTTACTGTAAAAGCTCGAACTGCAGTAAATCCTAAGATTTTCTAGTAAAACCTAAGACCTACCAATACCTAATGGTAAATGTCCGAAAAGGTTTGCGATACGAAATTTTACCGCCATATAGTTGGTGAATCTTAGGATTTACGTTAGTGGCATGGTATATTATGTTGAAAAAAACGGCAAAGTGAGAGTCAGACTCGCGCACGAAGGGTTCCGTGTCGTTATAGCGCAAAAACAGGCCAGAAATTGTGGTTTTGGTATGAAAGGCCCCGTTATATCTTTAATTTATTTTAATATTATTATAAATTATTAAAGTATTATTTATTTTAATGGTAGTTTAACGGTAGTATTAGAAATACTTACATTTACCAACTCATGTCGGTAAATACTAAGATTTACATTTAAATCTTAAGATTTACCGAAGTTCGAGCTTTTAAAGTAACATATACATAGATACAAATGCAGGATGCAAAATAACGTCAACTGTGAGGTTTTAATTTTAAAGAATTACAAACGTATTTAAATAGATACTTACTTTGAACACTGTTTGGTACTAAAATGGGTTGTTTTTTACAGTTCCTTATTTAGCCAGATTTGCAGATAGAATTGTTTTTAATTATTTTACTCGTTGCTAAACAACGTATTACTGTGAAAGTTGAATATTACTTTATTGCAAACGTGACCTGCATTGTACAGAATTTACATAACAATAGAGACCGGAAGTGGAAGTGTAACAATTAACAAAGACAAAATTGCAGATTATGCAAATTAATTATTTATTTATTTTTTTAATAGTTGCGAAGGTGTAACTACGCATAATAGAGTTGGGTAGTTGCCGCTCCGGCGGGCGCGCGGGTGCTAAATCTGGAGAAGTATAAATAGCCCGCGCTGATTTAGGGACGGACTGTGGTCTGTGGACTTGATTTCACTTAGTCATAGCTTATTCGCGCTTAGCTGTACTAATTTGTCGATGCAAACCGCAAACGCCAGATCTCACTAATTAATCTAATGATGCTATACTCACATATTATCACAATAGAAATGTATTACAAGCATAATTTTGTCACTATCAGCAACTGACGATGCAGATTTTTGATATTTATTATTTTAAAGTTACTTTAGCTAATCTTCTTTACTAACTGTACCGACTATACAGAGTGACAACATAAAAATAAAACTTGGGGATGGTAAATAAATAAATTACGGAAACATTTCGTTCCATCAATGTTTTTTTATAAGTACACTAGAGAAAAAGGTAGATTAAAAACATAATTTTTAATTAAATATTACTTATGTTTTATTTTAGGACATTCTAGTAGGTTGATTTAATTTAAAACATCCTTATATTAACTGAAATTATCCAGGTGTGACTCGGATTTCAAGCAACATAGTCCTTTAGCAGTTGATGACAGAGAGTCGAGCTCGAGGCGACGTGGTCTGGAGCGTCGAGTGACCGCCTCGTGTACGTGACTGTACCTACATCACCTAGCGCCGCGCCGTAAACAACTCGTTACTCACTAACCCCTTACTCCTCTAACCTCTTTACTCCCTAACCCCTTTGCACACTTACTCCCTTACTCCTTAAGCGGATCATACATCTTCAGCTCAAATAAAGGTTTGAGGCACTTATTCTTCGGGAAATTTCCATAATTTATTACCGAGTGTAGACAAGGTGAGCACACGACGTGCATCAGTCACCCCGCACACCCCCGCACAGGCCTGGAGATAAATTACCAAGGTGTAATACATTTTAATAGAGTTAGGGAGAAACGTTTCTAAAGGTTAGAATAAACGCTGTTTGATCTAACCTTACTAATATTATAAATGCAAATCTCTGTGTCTGTCTGTTCGCTTCGTCTCTTTATGCTTGAAGGGCGGAATCTATTTAGATGAAATTTAGTATGGAGATACTTTGAGAGACAGAAAAGGACATAGGATATTTTTTTTTTGCTTAAATGAAATATTTCCATCGATAAACGATTTTCGGAGCAACGGACTTGCAGCCGTCATTAAGTATGGGGCAGAAATACCAATGAGACTGCGCTCGTATTGTGAAAGAAGTTTAAAAAGCACTGATGATGTAGATACTCCACACGAAAGAATTCTCTAAAATGAACTCCCTGCGAGGATGAGACAGGGTCTGAACCTCTGTCCAAACTTTCTGCGGCATAATCGATTTTTACGGCCGCGGCTCGTTCAAAACTCGTATTATTGTACTGTTTTATGATTTATTAAACCTCACTTTTACAACCAGACGACCTCCTTGCCCGTTTCCTGGATCAAATTCATTAAAAAAATAACAAAAAATTCAAAAGTGAAATAAATTATTCCAAAAATTAACACCGGTCAAAAGCGAAACAAATTATTCGTTACTATAAAGAGGAGGTCAGTGTAAGTGAAATAAACCGAGATAATGTTCATTACAGCCTCCTGTTACTCCTAGCCTTCAGCCCTCGGGCGGAGGGCCGTTATAGACCGACATTCGTTCTCATCACCCCCGCAACGACTGACACTAAAAATGTTTCAAATTACCTTCAAAATGGTACTGTATATACTTTTGTCTTATAGTATACTTCAAGGCTTCCAACATTGGATTAAATATTCCGACTGTCTTCTGTTCTAACACCAACAAAATATTTGTTTTGTTACCATAGGCTTTGCACTGTGCCACTATGATAATATAACTTCTATGTAGTTGGTCCGCTTTTAATTCTATCGGCCACTGACATCATTGTCGGAAGTAATATTTTTATTCAATGAAAGCAATTAGTCATTTGACAATTATATTAGATATATTATTATACTAGCTGTTGCCCGCGACTTCGTCCGCGTGGACTTCAGTTTATAGCGCGCGGTGTCAACAAAATTGGTGTCAAATTTAAAAGCTTTTTAAAACCCTGGTACCCCTCAAATCAATATACCCAAAAACAGATGTGCAGTGTGCACATAAAATTTCATTTTTTTAAATGAAACTTTTTTATACCAAATTCTAAGCTTAATTAACCCCCATTACACAACTTTAGCTTTACCCATCAACTATTTATCATTGGTAGGCTTAAGGTCGTCGTCACTGCATAGATAAAGTACTGATTAGTGAGTTATATTAATGACGTGTATAACAATCGAAAGAATCGAAAAATGTGGCTTAACTTGGTACCAACTACCACCTCTTATAGAAATACGTATGAGTAAGCGATAGCGCGATCTAGGCGACTCTTGACGCCATCTGCTATGAATTTTTGGAACTAACATAATTTGAACAAATTTACGCATAAACACCTTACAACCCCTTTTTTCAGTTAAAAAGTAGCCTATGTCCTTTCTCAGGCTTTAGACTATCTGTGTACAAAATTTCATTACAATCGGTTCAGTAGTTTTGGCGTGAAAGCGAGACAGACAGACAGACAGACAGAGATACTTTCGCATTTATAAGTATAGAGTATAGATTCACAATAGGTTCACAACTGAATGAAGTATTGTAATACTGTCTACAGTAGTTACAGTAATCTGAAGGGCGCTCACACGTCAGGTGCGGGTCGTCGGTTGGGACTTAATCGGGCTTTGTTTAATGACCGGCTCTGATTGAGGTCGGATTACCGTCCTCTAGACCTTTAGGGTCAACTCGTACTACAGACTCAAAGCGCAGCGAAGCGACGTTCCATAGAAAACCAGTTTAGTCTTATTTACTAAATTGAGCCTGCCTCTCTGTCACCTCTTCATAAATAAACCCCAGAATCGGTTTAGATGAAAGGTATGTAGAATGTAGATACTTTGAGACCCGAAAAAGGATGTAGAGTAGTTTTTATTTCAGCAAAATGTACTGTTCGCTATAATGTAGAGAGGCATATTCGTCTATATTGATCGTCGACGATTCCCCAACGTGGAGAGGAGGAGTAGTTTCAGAACGTATATGATACGTATTAGGGTCAATTCATACCGCAACGCGACGAGGCCAGTAGAGGCGCGGCGCCGCATAAATTTGTATGGATTTGACAGATTTCAATTGCGTGAGACGTCTTGCGAATCTGTCAAATCCATATAAATTTAGAAATGCATCTACGCATCACGTTGCGGTCTGAATAACCCTTACATTGTTGACATAATATGGGTAGATTTACAATTAAATTGAAAACGTCACATGGCTGCGTTTGTCCGTTAAGGGGCCGGGCTACCCTCGAAATTCTCATACATACGTAATACCAAGATCATTTTGTCATACGAAAATATTTAACATGTTTGAGTTATTTTTCAGCTTAGCAAGCTGAAAAATAACTCAAACATGTTAAATATTTTTGTATGAGAAAATGATTTTGGTATTACGTATGTATGAGAATTTCGAGGGTAACCCGGGCTCTTAATATGGATGGAACCTTATACCCTGTAGGAGGGTACAGCCTGAGCCCTCGGAGCGGCCAGCCGTGAGATCGGATCTCTCGACTACGGCCGCTAATTGTATTAATTATCTGGTGCGTGTGTTATTGTAGTTCCACATAACCCGCGTGATGATGGTTCCAATTATACCGAGGGCTTTCGTGAAGTACACACTTAGCAGGAACATTTGACATCTTCGTCAGAGTATACGTTTATGATTCAAACACTTTGTCAATGTCTCCCTAACTTTATTTTAATACAGAGTTTAACAGAAAATGAATGTAGTTTCTGAGTAGTGTGTTTTCGCGGGCTCTGGACCCAGAATCGTGATCGAATGGTTCAAAACCCCTATTTTGACACCAAACTCTTTTTTTTTTAGGCGATGTCGCCGCTCGAACCAACAAAAAGTGATCGAGAAAGTTTGCGAGTCGCGAGCGGGGGGTGGGGTGGACCTAGAATCGTGATCCAGAACCCGCGAAAACACACTACTACTTTTCTGTATTGAATGAAAATTAAATAAATGTTAAGTAATCAATAAATATCTCTGTTTGCGACCGGTCGTTTTGAATAATTCACACTAATCCCGCTGGTCTAATGCAAGTAACGACTCATATTTTAATAACCATTTCTTTTATTTCGTCCCTGTCTGATGTCTCCGCTCAAACGTACTAATGAGGCGAGTTCCAGTTTCGTCTTGTGTGTATTAATTACGTGCAGCGATGAGTTAAATAAACGCCTGAGACAGTTTGTTGCTCTCCCCCCTCCCCCTCGTGTACAGGGAGGTACAGTAAAGAACTTACATCAGAGTTATTACACGATAAACTTGGAAATTTTTACAACAAGTAAATTACAAGTTCGACGTCAAAGTCTTCCAATGGAAGTGTAATTTACTTAAATGAACTTGGACTTAAAATTTTTGGCTTCTACTCTTATAGGGTATTGCAATATATCTAGGAAGTAGGACATCATCAAGGATGTGTAAGGAATAAGGATCAATATTATAGTATACTAGATGACGCCCGCAACTTCAATTTGTTCAATTGGTATAAACAAAATTAATGTTACTTGATTAGTTTTTTTTTTAATTAATTTTTATGCAAATTTTTGACCCGGAAAAAAGCCAACTTTGACACTCTTTAAAAAAATAACTACAAAGAATATCGATCTCGAAGTTTTACTCTAATGTTTATATAGCTATCAACTATAGTATTTTGAAAGAAAAACGCAGTGAAACAAAATCGAGGTTTTTATCACACTGTGCGACCTTGTTTTATAATATGTATAGATCTATGAAAAGTATTAAATACATTTCCGTTGTCTGGTACCCGTAACACAACACAAGTCCTTCAGATACTTACTTACCACGGGGCCTTACTAACGTGATGTAAAGCGTCCATAGATATTATTGGAACGAAGTTCCTTATCGCGCGTTGCGAAAGGGAGGCAAGACGGAAAAAGTTGTAACGACACGACACTTTTTGACAGACACTTTTTGCCTCAGACATATATCAAGATAGATACCGCATGTGTATGTACTTCGCGGGACATGCGGTATCTATCTTGATCTGTGTCTGTGCTTTTTGCTATAGTTGTAAGCCGTGCAGCGTGCGCGTGTTTCTCTGTCTGTCTCTCTCTCTCCCTCTCTCTCATGGAAAGCAAGCCAGTTATGATTTTTTTATAACTTCGTTCTATCCGGGTGTCCCTTGACACCACTAAGCTTTATTATTGTCAAAGCCATTTACTCGTATCGTCCAATAATACCGATGAAGACCAAACCTTTGGTCGTTTTAAAATTTTTATTAACTCGATGTTTATTCAGCGTTGGCGGGGCAAACATCTGTAAATGTGCATAAATAAGAGTAGAAACCTCAAACGACACATTGATGCGTCACGACTCACGATGGGCGCACACCACATACATGCTTTCCGCCCGACTGCGCCCGCAATGGGATCCGTCTGATTTCCCCTCTCCCCGCCGCCCCGTTACCCCATACCCCATTACCTTATACCATACCCCACGAGTGTAATGCGCCGTGTTATTGTCGCGTATCTTTTGTCAACGCCTGGTTAAGGGAAAGCTATAGGAAATCATTTATAAGGGTTTTTCGGAGGAAATACGATTATGTATGTACAATCTATAATTTGAAATGTAGCGACTTATCACTGTAATCATTGAATACTACCATCTCCAAAGGAAATGTGTTTTCCTCAATACGAGGAAAAATCGTGGTTACATAATATTATCTTATATATAAAATTCTCGTGTCACAATGTTAGATAGCGTACTACTCCGAAACGGCTATATACTGTTTTTAACCAAATTTTATACATATATGCATATTCAGTGGGTCTCTCATTACTGGGTACGTTTTATATTGATAAGTGCATTTGTTGAATAAATAATAGTCAAAATAATAGTAAATTATTACAACTCGAGACTGACGGCTACCATTGTTTACATGTTACGGAATAGCGATGGACGTTGCCATGGTTACATAATTATTTAGTCACTTCAATAAAATAATATGGGCAAAAATATAATACTTTGTATGGCAAAACAACGTTTGCTGGGACAGCTAGTATCTTATATAATATAATCCCACCAAAACATGAAATGTAAAAGGAGCCAAGCAAAATATTGCATAGCCATAATACTTCTGTCGTAAAAAGTTTTCAGATCACATTCAAGCCAAGCCTTCAACTTATTTTGTAATTTAAATCAACATTTAGTAAATGTATCAATAGATTTCTTTATTTTATAATTATTATAGTGGCTTGGCAATGAGCATTAGAGAAAATATAATATAATATATTGAGTACCATCGGCCACATGCATCGTTACATACTTAAACACTTTATGCTTGCCGTCTGTGTAAGTATGAACTCCTTCAAATATGCAGTTTTATATTAAAATTTCTCTTGTGCTCATTGCCAAGCCACTATAATAATTATAAAATAAAGAAATTTATTGATACATTTACTAAATGTTGATTTAAATTACAAAATAAGTTGAAGGCTTGGCTTGAATGTGATCTGAAAACTTTTTACGACAAAAGTATTACAGTTATGCAATATTTTGCTTGGCTCCTTTTACATTTCATGTTTTGGTGGGATTTCATTTCTTTTTTTAAGGTTTTTGTTTCTTTTCTTTTCAGGTCACGTTATAACTTTTCTGTACTTAGCTTGGTTCTCATTCTCTATCTTCTTTATATTATTTTTTGAGGCTTCGTTAGTTCTGAGTCGATTATTAATATTCATATATTTTGATATTATAAGTTTAAACATTTACGGATTTTGTCGCGGAGCACTTTTATTAATCCCGACGTTTCGGTTGCTTTACAGCGGCCTTGGTCACGGGTGGTCTTCGGGTAGTTAAAGAACTTCAAGAAATTGGACACCTGTCACCTCAGTCCACCCGTGACCACGGCCGCTGTAAAGCAGCCGAAACGTCGGGATTAATAAAAGTGCTCCGCGACAAAATCCGTAAGTGTTTAAAATTATAATATCATGAGTGATACTCGCGAAAACTTAAGAAATCATTATTCATGTTATATTTTAATTGACTTTTAAGCTTTAATACTTGAAGGTGGTCATTTTTAGCATAGCGTTGAATACATAGCAGCACTGATGTAAGCGTTCACGAAAGGAGCACACCTTATTTCATGTGATAACTTAAAACTCCCATAGTACGAGTATATGTCGAGCGAGTAAGGAGTGTATATCGTAGTACTGATTGCATTTATATTTTAATCGAATTTAATTATTGTTTCATTGTTAACGTTGTTAATACTATTTTTTATTTACAAATACAAATACAAATATTTATTAACCAAAAAATTTTAACATAATATGCGATAACGGAACCCCACACTAGGCGATGCCTGTCCTGTGGGGACGAAACGAAGTTACTATAATTACATTTTTTTTAAACAATACCATTTCATTATAACAAATATGCAGTCGAAACTGATACTGTTCTTGCAAAGTTACAAATATAAATATGTTTACTTTATTTAATAAACTACTATATATTATTATTATTATGTATATTATTTTTCAGTTTTTCGGTTTCCCTGCCCAAAGGATGAAAACGGGACCCTATTATCAATAAATAATAAGTCTTCGCTGTCTGTCCGTCGTCCATCCTTATGTCATCAGGCTGGATCTTGAGAACCGCCATAGCTAAGTAGTTGCAATTTTCACAAATTATGTATTTCTGGTACCGTTATAAAAGCTAATAGTCCAATTCAAATAAAATAAATTATTAACAGGGGGCCTCATACAACAAACACGATTTTTTCCCCTATTTTGCTCTATATCCATAATGGTAACAGTGAGGTTTTTGAAAATTTCAGAAAATACTCAGCTGTATATTAACTTTAATAATTAATAATAAAAATTAAATATACTTATTATTTAAGGGGGGCTCCCATACAAATTTACGGTACGGAACCCTATGTACGCCAGTCCGACTCGCACTTGGCCGGTTTCATAATTTTTCCTTTCATTGTAAATAAAGACCTATCCGGGTACCAAATTTCAAGGTACTAAGTCTGCTAGAAGTACCTTAGAATTTTCATGATCTATATGTCAGTGAGTGACAAAATGTAGTAACTTTGACCATCCGTAACTATTAAACTATTTATCGAAATTTCATATAATTTGGAGGTTAAGCTAGTTTTAATACTTGCTCCTAGTGACCGAAATTCTGAATCCCTAGCTTTGTTAACATCGAAGATAAAGGGGGTGTGAAATAGCCGCGAACCGCTTTGAGAAAAGTATGGTACGGCCGTGCCTTTGCTAAAAAGCTTGGCTGGGGCACTACCGTGCCCCCAGATATAATGTATACGAGAACGCGCCGAGGTTCGATTGTCGCGCCAAAACCGTTCATCTTTTTGGAATTAAAACAATATTATTTCCTCCTTTATAACATAAAGAGAATAAGCGTATTTTCATATAAAATTTTATTTATTTTGGTTCAGCGTAAAAAGAAACAGCCAGATAGACAGTCAGACACACTTTTGTATTAATTAATATCGATTACGACGTAGTATTACAGAAGTAGAAGTATTACAGTACTCGAAATTCCTACAGTTTTATTAATAATTTAACATTCATAGAACTTGACTGTTTTGTCACACAATAAATTGTGACTTCGTTCGGAAAGTACTTTGAAATGTTTACGTGAAGAGTCTTCTACGTTCACAAGTCTGAGGCGAGCACTTTGATAGCAGACTTTGAGTTATGTGATATTCGTATGGGAGACAATTATTGTTTTCGCCGTAAATATCTAGCGTGTGTTGTTCAGACGCCGGGTGAGGTGGGGGAAGGTGCAGGGTGGGGGGAATAGAATCCACAAACAGTTGTTAGATGAGAATTTATGTCCAAAGTTTGAATATTTATGTAGAACACGCGCTAGTTATGACAGTATCCACATATAATTCATGGCGTCGAGGTGTTCTGTAGGTGCTGGTACGTGTGTGAGACTCCTTATATATCTTTCATTATGGGTAGATACTGTATTACATCTGCCTAGATGTCAGGTACGTATTAATCCTTCGATCGCCAATTTCTTGGAAATCTTTTGTTATCGCAGCCCACTTGGGCCTTACGGAGATTGATAGGTTATTTGTTAAGAATATGCGCCTTTGGGGCATAAAAGCGTTTCGGTCATTCGAAGCTCTCGCTACTTTAACTTACACTAGCCTATAGCTGTTGTGCTGTAGTGTAGCACTGTACGCTTGTCCGTATTAACGATTCAGGTAACAAGAATAAAATAAACCTTTGAAACGGGTGTTGGTTTAAAATGCAAACACATGCGTTTGGTTCGCTTGGCAAAATCGAAACCCGCGACGCAAACCGCTTAAAAATCCACATTTTTTTAAAAATAACCCAAATGCCAGTACAGGCGTTTCAGTTTAAAGCCTCCGAAATGTCACACTTTGAGAGGGATAGGTCACTCGTATTGGAAGGTCAGGGGTCAAGTATGGAGTTACACGCGCTTTGAGATGAGACCCCGGGGACATCGGGCCTGTCCCTCCGCCGGAAAACTTGTTTACTCATCAATATTATGATAACCTAATACATAAATTTATTTACTGTCGAATTCAACTTTGATACTGAAATCGGTATGTAAACAAATTGTTTTTACGTTCTACTTGAACATTGGTGGACGGAGCTTAATCGTAAAATCTCTATTTTTTAACTCGATGGCTCTCGACTCCAATATTAGATACTTGTAATAATAATATTATGTGTTTGAAAACTTATTTCACTCAATGATTTTATAGAAAAGGATGAGCTACTACGAATGTATTTCACAGACTCTCTTTTGAATTGTTTTGCAGTAATTATTATTAATTCCTGGAATGAAATTATAATTTACATAATATCCAATTTTGTACATCTACGAAGTAATGAACCTAAATATACGCTGAATGTATCATGTCGTGCGGCATACCTGGGCATATTCGTTATTAACGAGGGAAGTATCCCGGGGATTAGTCGATCCGGGACCGTGGACTCGGGCGGCAGATCCCGTGTAATTCGATTAATACTCGGGTATGATTGGAGCGATTTCACACGAGACCTACTCTATTAATTGCGGAATAGTTATATTTACTAATTAATAATAATTATTATATTATAAAGTATTATTATTATGTTATACGATAATCATATAATAGTTTCGGAATCTATTATTTTATACATTATACGAAGAAACTTTTGGTTGGTAACCGTAAGGTCAGCGCGATGCCTATTTTTGAACCATAATAATATAATTTTGTTTACATTCTCTTTAATTATACTCATTCCGAATAGGTATATCTAGCAGGCAATCATCAAGGTGCAGCTAGGTTCTATTATACAGCACAATATACAAGCGATTATTTTATTTATGACTATCTTCGGTTTGTGCTGAAATCTCAGTGTTGCCGCGTCATGCTCGTCAATAAATCTTGTATTATGTCCGCGGGGTGCGGGGGGTGCGGGGGCCGGGGAGCAGTCAGTGAGGACTCGTGACGTCATCGCTCTGAATGCTTTTATTAATTAGCGGTTTTATATCTACACAAACCAACCATTAATTATTACGATATTTACGACCGACGCTTAGGAAAATGACGACCTTCCAGGATTATTTTAAATAATTTTTCATATACGTAGATCGTTAGCACGTCTGTGACAAACTCTTGTTTGGTGAATTAAATTTTGCGTTACAGTATCGCTCGTGATAAAATATTGTAAATATGTAAATAGGTAATTTTTTTTGATATTTCAACTCGCCCCCAAACAGACAGGAAAACCCAAAGGCCGAAATCCCAAGTCGAGTTGGCCTCATTGGGGCAATCATTTTGGGTACATTTTAATGTTGAGACAGGTCTTGACCTTACCGATGAAAACGAATGTTTTAAAACTCACAAACAGAAGAGAAACTTCGTCCGACTTAAATCGATCCGCAGACCTCAGCTCTGCTATTGTCAATAAAAGCCTCTGAAGTGCCGTTGAGCCGAAAAGTATTGGGGTGTCGACTGCTGGCTAGCGGTGCGGTATGGATCAATTTTACATTGATATTTTATGAAGCAGCTCGCCCTCAGTTCTTTTTCCTTTTTTGAGAAATGAAAGCCAAAGACTTACCTAAGTCAACATGTCAGGGCTAAAAATAATTCTCTAAGAGTTGTGCGCCTACTTCATATTTTTGATTTAAACCCTATGGCAATTTTAATATCTTTGTATAAATATATCAGAGTGAGTGAGACAATCACAGAATCTTCAGATAGGAGTTTCAAGTTATATGAATATCTAGAGCGATGTGCCGCGAATGAGCAACGCAACATCGGAGTTGTATTCAGAGTTATTTGCCTCTAACAGGACCTTTATGTCGTCGACATAAGAACCTCTCTTCAGACTCCGAGGTAAAATAAGTTAAAGTTGTGTAATGTAGTTGTTTTCTCTCCCGATACTTTCCGATAAAAGATCAAGTAGTTGGAAAGTGAAGTAAATCCTCGCCGTTTGTTGCCGACTTTGTGTTTAGTTCCGTAATCCGGCGCTCGGCCGCCCGCGCCGCGGCCCGCCACATACTAATTATGAGATAGAGGGAACGTGCTGCTGACAATCTTATGGGATTACGGACGCTTCCGATTGGAAGTGTTTTATGTTTGTGTGGCTTAGGGCCTGTGAAACAGATAAGGTTTCCTGATAAGGTGCCCGATAGGCTTATTTGACAGATTCTCCATACTCTATGTGTCAAGTTAAGTGGTGGATAGCCTTATCAGAAAGCCGTGAAACAGGCCCTTAATGTAATTCATATGTACTATCAGAGAAGTTGATTCATAGGCAGACCGCAGATGGCAGAACCTACGTAGTTTGATCGAGCTATGTAAAACACAGCGGACAGATACCGTTGCATTGAATTGACAAATTCCGACAAAATAACATAGGTCCGTCAACTGCCTATGGATCAATTTCTTCGATGGTACAAGGAGTATAAATTAGAGAAAATGTAGAGTCTACTTAACAAATATCAGCAATACTAATGGATGATATGGATTGGTCCATAACGTGCTTAATCGAATAATTGTGTGCAGACTACGCTAATTGGAATTGATATTTACTATAATTGATATCATTGGAATAAAAACAAATGTTCAGACAAAACCAATGTATTTTTTACTTCTGTTCGAGGGTGCACCGCCCACGACGTATTAACGTTCATTATTCTTGAAATATCTTCGCAATTTCTTCGGAAATTACGATTAATTCAAACGAAAAATAATGTAGGTGTCAGTTTCAATAATGTAGGTAGATTTCTTCGGAAGTAGCGTGTTATTAAAGTTTTGGAATTGAAAAAGTGATCTCTTAAAAAAGTACAAAAATAGCAGTACTAATAAACGTAGAAAATAATTGCTAATTATTACGAAAGTTAAACGTTTTTTTTAGGAAAGACCATGATTCGCTTTTTAATTAACGAACGAATTATAAAATTGTAACATGTTCCAAAGTTAAACTTTTTGTGCGAAATGCTTTCCGACACGACCGATGTTGTTTAGTTGTTAATTATTATTATGAAATATAACTCCCAGTCACAACTCAGACAATTAATGTTTTGAACGTTACGAAGCTTCTGGGAATTCTCCAATAATGTTTTTGTAGCGAGACCACTTGTAACGTTATAAATTGTTTTTCCGATGATCATTTCATTATTTTCGTCAACGACATAATGTTCATTAGGATCGTATTCATAATAATTAACCGTCTTTGAACATCTTTATATAAGGGCTATGTAACATGACTTTTTTAACAAGTATTTGCAGATGGTTCGGATTGATGCTATATAATGTGTAAATAATGTTAGGTAACTATTACAAAACCATGAATACTACAAAACCATTCACAGACAAACGATTTCTTAACCCTCATTCCTAACTCTCAGGAGAAAAAAGTGGAACGTTACAATTTACTTTAGCAATTATCAGAATTGTCAATTGAGCGGACAGTTCGAGGCCGCAGCGATATTTCCCCGAAATGGAGTAATCGTAGGTTGTGTAACGTCTATTAACCGTCAATGTGCTCCGCGGATCAGCCGAACCATTTAACGAGCACTGCGTCGCAATACCCGCTAACTTCACTGCACACTCGCTCCGCGAATCGCGTAAACTTCAGTGCACAATCCGCCGCGCCGTGAATCGCGTAAACTTCAGTGCACATTGCCCCGCAGCACGGCCGAACTTCACACAGTTCGATAACTGTTCGAACAACTTTAAATCGCGGACTAACTGCGCTAACAGGTGGACGAAATTCCCGAACAAAAAAAAATTTGGGTTCCAAATTTAAACGTAGCAACTGTACCCAATCAGATAATCTGTGCAAGGTCGACTGTGATTGGCTGATAAAAAAGACCATAGAGAATATAAACTACATGAGAAAAAAGACGAAGAAGGAGTTTAAAATTCAAAGTTCGATTTTCATTTTGTGAAAATTATTTTGTAGCAACTTATACAAAAATTGTAAATTAAGTGGATTAATTAATGAAAAACGAAAGGTAAGCCATTGTAAAATGTAAATGTAATCGTAAATTGATAAATTGAAGCAAAACATAACTATGTCATACTATGTTCTAATACAAAGTATGTCGCAGTATTATTTGCATATTTGTACAATAATTTACAACATAAACTATATTAATATGAAAAAGATAGATTATTATTTCATAGAAAATATTATAATGTATATCAGTATGCAGTTAATTTGGAAAATGTTAAAATGTGTATATTGTTTTATTGTAATAATACATAAGGTTGATAAGTATACTTAATAATTTATGTAAACTGTATGGAAATGTAGTAAATGAAAAATGTTTCATTAATTTCAGATTTTTAGGTCCCTATACTAGTTTGCAACATTTTAGTCTGCAAGCAATAGCTGGAGAAGGAAGGTATGGGATTATGAGTGGTACGGCCACCAAGGAAAAATCCTCTGATCAAGACGTGAGGTGGTATGCAGCTGGCCTGAGCCCACGCGATAGATTTCAGCTGTCGTATACAGGGTGTAACAAAACAAAATAATGATACTTAAGTGTGTTACATGTATAAAGGTGCGCGTCTACTGGATCGGGATCGGAGCATACTGCGTAGGTATGCAGCGGACGGATTTGTTGCTTTGTATGTATGGTACTGACTACTGTGAACTGCACTAGAAGTACTGGAACGTCATTCTGCGCCTAACAAAATATATATGACGACACGACGCGCAGTCCGCACCGTACGCCCCGATTCTGACCTGGTGGACGCGCAGCTTTAATCCCCTCCCTATATAGAGTTTACTGTGTAAGCCAATCAAGTAGTTAGTAGAGTAGCATAGACAGCTATTCTATTATATTTATAAATAAAATACATAAAACTGTACTGTAATATTATAATATTGAGTAATAGAAATCAACAAAAGCTTGTGGATTAAATCTGTTTTATTGTTTAATTTACCTTATTAGCCTATTTATTTAGCTGTGTACAATAATTTTTATTGAAATAAAACATTTATTTGAGCTTATTTATTTTTTATTTTATTTTTTTTTTAATTTTTGGTATGTTTAGAGTGAAAGGTTTTGCACTTAAAATTTTAACTTCAGTTTCAAATTAAAAAAATAACGGATGTTTATTTTTTTTCTTCTAAGTCCGACCTCTTGTTACGTAGTATACAGTTTACATCCTCTTTGTGCGCTAACTCCTCCCAATGTAATTAAAAATCGCTTCGCTCCTGCAGATTTTATGAATTTTAATTTTTATAACTTCGGTAACTAACCGCCAATTAAACTTACTTACATAGCACGTGGTTTAATTTAGTATTTTGTTGTGTAACACTATGATCGTAAATATATATTTTGTTTCTGGCGGCAACGTTGGCATGCTCACTAGCTTATATTTTATCAGGGTTTCACGCATGAATTGGAGCGGGAAATATTTTCAGATAGCAGTAAATTCATGAAATACATTTAACGTTACGGAAGAAAACAAATGCCATTTATTCGGTTGGTTTTATTTTCTGTTTTTTATACATCCGGCCAAGCTTACTTATTATGTTTTCATAGACGTAGCTAGTACTTTAATCTTAAAACATGTCGTTCTATTTATGAGTCGCTTACCCGCGGTCCCCTCCCTCATGTACGCAAAGATGTTTAAACAATTTTAATGTGATCATTTAAATATATAAAAATCCAGTGTCATGATGTCTGTTCCCAATGAACTCTTCACCAAGACAACCAAATGTGATGAATGTTGGCATTTTACGTTTAATTTGGTCCAACTTAAGATATAGGATAGTTTTTATTCCGATTAATTGTTCTAATAATTTTTAATTAACAATAAAACAAAATATGGCAGATCATTTTAGTAGTGGTGATTTTGCTGTCGAATTGATTTTTTTATTTATTCATGACCATGGATACAAAGTCAGTACAAGTAAGTCAGTACAAGCAAGTTCCAATTTTTTATTTTTTCACTTTATTCGTAGCGAAGCACGTACCGGACCGCTACGTAGTTGGGTTATAAGTTTATCCATATTCCATACTAATATTATAAATGCGAAAGTGTGTCTGTCTGTCTGTCTGTCTGTCTGTCTGTCTGTCTGTCTGTTACCTCTTCACGCTCGAACTGCTGAACCGATTTTGCTGAAATTTGGCATGGAGATTCTTTGAGTCCCGAGAAAGGACATAGGATAGTTTTTATCCTGGAAAAATGTACGGTTCCGGCGCGATAAACAAAGTTTGGCGCAACGGAGTTGCGGGCGTCACCTAGTAACTTATAAAGGATGTAGTAGTACTTATATAATAGAGTGATCTTTACGTGTGTATGTCTACATAATATTATAGCAGAATACGCATATAATATTACTAGATGACGCCCGCAACTCCGTTGCGTCAAAACTCGTTTATCGCGGAGGAACCGTACATTTTTCCATGCAAAATTTCAGCAAAATCGGTTCAGCGGTTTGGGCGTGAAGAGGTAACAGACAGACAGACACACTTTCGCATTTATAATATTAGTATGGATGGTAAAAACCTTTGCCAGGTCAGTTAGTTTTTCTGTTTTCTCTATCGTAATTGTTACGTTTCACGGGGGCGGCGCGCACGTCCCCGCGGCAATTAGCCGAAGCCCGAATTTGTCTCCCACGCCCCCTTTCAGGCCGCTAGTTAGCACCGTTTATTTTATTAGCGCCACAAACGCGCCGCTCCGGGTACCTTTGTGTACGCAGCCCTAAATACATCAATGTCGCTTCTTGTGCCCACATGTTGACAGTGGTCCACGGTCTTTACTAACTAAGCGATATTGGTTTTATAAACAACTGATATATTATATACTTAACCTATCAGGACACCGGTGACCGCGACAATAATAGAATAACAATAGATTTCCAAGAATCCGCGATCGAAGGATTAAACGACTGGACATTGTGAATCGAGCTATTTAATTTTGCCACATTATAACAGCTTACCAAAACAATTCCTATAAAGTAAAAAAATAAATAATTACCAGTTTGCAAAGTTTTCAGGAGCTAGACTAATTTCAGCCTAACCGAGAAAAGTCCTGTTTAATTGTGTACCAGTGGTCCGGCGGGCTTTTTTAATTATCGCCAAAGTTCGGCTTCATCCGGCCTGACAAAGCGCGGGAAGTTTTTCACAACACTTCGTCCAGCTTCCAGTTTACTGAAGCGAACATCTGCGGGGTGCGGGGGTGCGGGCTGCGGGGTACGGGGGGTTTCTGACGTGATCTGTGAGTCGTCTCGCTTCGTTTTCCGGAATTCACTCGCGACATCAAACGTCCTAGTCGGTGGGACTCATCATTATAGATTAGCTGTGCATCAAATGACGAAACGAGGTAGTGGAATTAGTAAGCCATTGCTTCACCTGTAACATAACATTGTAAATTGTTATGCTTATCCTAAACACATCAACATAATTGATAATCTTAAGCATGTAGCCGGGAACTTTGCAACCTGAATTAATATAAATAATTGCAAAACGCTCTAACACGGTACGGGAGGCGGCTAGGACGGTTACGGGGGACGTTCGAGCGGAAACAACCGAATTGCTACAGAGTATTTAATTAGTTGTAACAAATGCAGTTTGAGTGTAATTGTTTCGAGCAGACGCTGGCGCGGGGCCAACTGCTGGATGTGGCCCGCACTCGGGAGTTGGGACTTACCTCACTAACTTGAGCCCTAGAAATGTATGCGTCCGTAATAATAATAATTAGTGTTATTCGCTTTTATCGTCTTTGCAGGTTTCATTTGTATTTATGGTAATCCTAATGCTTAGTACTCACATACAGTTTTGCTCGATAGTTTTACTCCAAATCGAGCAAATACCACTGTTTGGACCGCAAAATTCACAGCTCGAAGGCTCGCATCGAGCCGACTCG
Source organism: Lysandra bellargus (assembly GCA_905333045.1). Taxonomy (NCBI): domain Eukaryota; kingdom Metazoa; phylum Arthropoda; class Insecta; order Lepidoptera; family Lycaenidae; genus Lysandra; species Lysandra bellargus. The sequence goes on from HG995344.1 coordinate 10,092,001, forward strand.
ATGGAATTAAATATATCTAATTTCCTTATATTTGTAATAAAACTATCGAGCAATGCTGAATGTGTGGATGAAAACCCAAGCCGTGGGTTTTACTCTACGTGATTGCTCGATCGAGCAAAACTGTATGTGAGTACTTAGCATTATACTTATGAACACCGAGAAGGTAGAGGAGTGTTCGAAACTTAAACGTGTCGGTCTTCGCGTATGTTTCAGACAATTAATCTGAATATTCCACTTTTCTCGGTGCTTTTCGTATTTCAAACAACATCGATATTTCTCCTGTGAGCCATCCGACGATATTTTATAGTGTATTCGAAAGCTAGCGCTCGTTTTAAAAACAAGTTATAGTCGAAACTCATCTCGCGCAGAAAGGCCGCGTATAAAACTGTCGGCCGAAAAAAACTAGAGAATTTCATAAACTGCTCGATATCACCGGGCTGCGAAGCGGCGCTCGACGGCGATCAAACAAAAAGTGGCCGATACTCCGGGAGATTAATTGCCGACATAAAACGACACCCGCCGGCGGCCCATTGTGACTCCTACAACGAATACATCATCATAATATTATCTCCTCCACGATGGCTGACAAGTCAAAAAAATATGCGGTCACATCATTAGTATCATAATGAATATTGCTTGTAACGGCGTAGTTGATTTTGAAGCAAATAAAGCGGCATTTTAAAGTCACCCTTATTTCTTCTACGGTATTGTCATTGACTAGCATGAATATTGGATTGAATATAATATTTTACTTTTATGAATATATGTGTATAGGTATGAGGCAATCACCAAATTGTTTCGCCGCAGAGTGCGGCTTCGAGCGCTCTCGGTAGTCCCAACAAGTTAATATTAATTAACGTTGCGTTTCGTTCAGGCTATACATAATATTATTATAACTAGTATTCGAGACTGCAGTTAATATGGGAATTTCCATATATATTTCCCAACCGAAGTTACGGCAAGAACTCTACACGTAACCGTTACTTATTAGTTTTTGAGGGCGAGGGTAATTTTAAAAGGATTTACCGCACATATTGCAGCGAAAACTAGCATAATATTATCCGTGGAATCTGTTGTACATTGAATCGATCCGGGTTGGAACCTATTTGATGCAAACGAAGGAACCGATCTTTCCTCTTTATTATATTTGGATAGATGACTAGATGTATAGTTTAGTGTTTACTATAAAGGCCTTTTAGATCCTTCTCATAATAATTAATTATTGTTGTAGTTTATTAACCACATGTTAGTAGGTCAGGAGATCGGTTCAATTGATGTAATGTGTAACTAATAGCTTGAGTGACCAATTAATTGCTAGTTTCCGGCTTACAGCAATTGGTGACTAATTTCTCTAGAAAATTGTATGTAGCTGTATCGTAGACGCGGTAGTTTTTTGCGCGCTTACATAGTAATTTAACTATGGATGATATAAAGTTATAAATACTGCCATAATTTTTACTGCCACTTCTAATTTTATTTCATCGCAAATTCTGAATACTGTTTGTGTCGTGCGATGACTAGTGACGTCACGGGTATGGGCGAGGGGGGGGGGGGGGGGGGGATGTGGTAACAAAAGACAATCTCAGTTAATGGTGGTTTTAGTGGCGGTGTAAAATGTTTATTGTAATAGCCGCAGGCAGTACTGTACCAACGTAGAACAACGGACGTTTTAAAACCAAACTTTTTCCGCTCTATGCTAAAGACTTTTATTATTTGTTGTCATCGCAATAGTGCGAAACAACTGTTCTAACTATTAGTTTTTTGTTTTCGTTATAAAAGATGAGATAAAACAGGAAAGTTCTAAACGACTGTATTACTTATTTAATACGGGTTTACGACTATAAATGGTTAGAAATGACTGTTTCGGAACGTATTACTTTCAGTAAAATGCAGTTATTGTATTATACTAAATTAGCCAGAGTAAATCTGGTCTCGAAGATGAAGTCGTGACTGGTTTAAGTAATTGTAGCGGAAACTGAGCGGTCGGTTAAATACTTTGAGTTAGTTAGTCGGCGGCAGTTTTTGTCGACTGCCACTTGCCAGCTACAAACTTACTCGCCAGTCGCCGGTTGTACAGCTGTGAGCTAGTACAGTTACTCCGCATTGTTCAGAACTGGTGTTATTTATATTTATACTGTTATGTTAGAGTTTAATTATATTTAAGCTTATCGTTATGCGTAACTCCACTGTATAATTTACTAGAGCTCCATCAACGCCATTCATCTAAGCGTCTCACATCCAAATGTAGAAGTCTCTAGGTCTGGTATTGTGGATGGTTTTCTAATAATTATTACTATAGTTAACATAATATTATCTTTGTTGAATATAAGTTGAAATGAATTATTAACGTGTTATAATAAAATAGTTAAAACCGTCAAACGTCGCATTAAACTTTAAAGTGTCAATATTAGTTGATCTCGTAGTTTTGAGAGCAAAGATGTGGGTGATGGTGATGCTGGGCATATCTCCACGCCTCGAGCCCGGAACGCCGATGTTTCTTCACGCGGAACGCTCCACAATAAGTCCCGCTCGAGATTAATAGTTTACAGCGACGATCTGTTACGTAAAGGTCTGCGGGGGGTGGGGAGGGGAGCGGCAGTCGCGCGGTATAAGAGAGCTGTCGCCCGCGAGATTAATCACCTGGTGCCGGGAAGGTAGCCCGCCCCGTCGATATGCCGATACCGCCTCGTCGCTAAAATATTATCAATTCCACCACCCACTCTGAGCTCAAAGGGCCTGTTAATTCTCCATTAAGTCGGGGCGAAGCGAAGTTGGCGCGGGAGACTTTTAAACACTGCAATTAGACCGACTTCACAGAAATCCCGTTTATTGAACGTTCGTGGTCCAGTTTAGTAGTTGGAGCTATCGAAAATACTGCTACTCGAAAATATGAAATGACTTCAGTTTTGATTTAAACTTTTAAGAGAAGTGAGGTGAGTGTGTATTATGTTAGATTTTTAGCTAAAATCTTAAAAGCTCCTTAGTTTGACTAGTCCATCCTCAATAATTATGATTCGGTCGAAGGCCCAGACAAATAAAGAACCCCTAATTCTTCCTAGTAATTAAATAGTTTTTTAGATAGATATGTGACATTTTGAAGGTCATAGTTTTGTTCGTAGATATGACCCCGACGTCGAACCCGTGACCTCTCTTACCTCAACCGAGAGTCACGTAGGCGCAGCACGTACACTATTGATATAGGGGAATGTAATATCGCGTGAACGTGGTTAATATCTATATAACTGGCTTCTCAAATCTGAATATTAGGTTTTAAGCCTAATAATATATTATAATGGATCTTACTTATTATGTAATAATTGACACCTGATGATAATTAATCCACGTGAGATATAAAGTATTTATTAGCGACCGACAAGTGTACTTAATGAATTTCATCAGCAACACATGATTGAACGTTAAGTTAATTAAGTTTTATTAATTATATATGCAATAATGTACTATATTTAAATGCGAAATCGTTTTAATTCTCGTCAGGTAAGTGGTAAGTCGGTAACAAAACAGCCTGTAATTAAATCCCCGTCCAAGTTGGAATTAACTCGGAGTTGGAAGACTCCGCTCCGGCCCCCATTGTCCTGTGTGTGTATGTGTGTCATAGCACACAAACACCCTCTCTGTAGTAGTCTGCGCATCGGTGTGTATAACTCTCGAACACAGCAACATGGCTTGAGAAACGATACTTGTTCGTGTGAAAAGATGTTTGACTTCAAAAGATAAACTGTTCTTACTTCCTAAAGTTTAAATTTCATGCTAAATTCGCATGTGACTGGCAAGCAAAGTGTTGTTACTGCAGATTTGTATTGATACAGTAACGAAGAAACATGAAGGGTTGAAGTTAGAGTCTCGAGTCCAGCCAAGCCATCCAAGTCCATAGGCGTTAAGGTGTCATTGTGTTAAAACTTAGGTTTTGTCAAGTAGGAAATCTATCTGCATTATTAAAGTTGTAATATGCATGACATATTATCTACTGGTAGTTTGAATACTTTTTGGAAAACATATTGTTACGGATACGGGCAGTTGTTTACCTGCGCGCGACAGTTGCGCGTACTTTCTAGAAAAGTCCAACGCTTGTTTATGTGAATTGCGTGTTTACGTAAACAATCCAGAATGGAACATTCCAGAAAGTATGGCGGGCCATATAAAAGGTAAACAAGCCGGAAATCAATTCAGTTTGATACAAGCGATCATCAAGGCGACTTCGAAGTTAAAACAAGTGATCAATAGTGAGTGATTGTGATAGTGACCTACGACTTGGCTACGGCTACGACCTAGGACAGTGATAGTGCTCAGTGATTTGGATCCAGTGCTTAGTGTTTGGACTTAGTGATTTGTGTGAACTAGTGTTTGTGAATAAAGTCTTCAAGAGAGTCACCAGGTATTTCTCTCCGAATCCAACAAACCCTAGCACGTAACAATATATCTGTATAACAACAAAAATTGATGATGATCGAATCTAGCATGGGCTCAGCGCCGTAATTCTTACTTTATTAAAGCTACTAACTTTAAATCCCCTACCAGCCCCTATATTAACGAAAATCGGCACTGAAGTATAACATATTATAGCTGCAGAATATAATGATTTTCATAAATATACGCCATCATATACATTAATTATCTGTAAAATGTTGTATTTTCGTTGTAAATCTGTTAACAAGTCTCCCCCCCATCAAGTCAGTACGTGAGTGTACACATTCATAATTATGTTGGCAGTGAGTTACAAGTCGCGAGGAAGTTTCGGCGTTAATCAGGCCTCTAATGAGGGCGACCGGCGCTGACACACTCGCACGAGGATAATATCATCATCATAATCACGCTTTTCTGTAAATATCAATTATTTGTATTTTTTTATACTAAAGGATTGCCCCAGATAGGGGTGAGGTTAAACATTGTTACACTTAAAAACTCTAGGAGCCCTCTGTTTCACGCTACAGGCTCTCCCGCAAACCAAAGCATATTAAACGACGACTCAATTTTCTCGTTTGTAACAAAACTCTCAGTAGAAAAAGATTTGTTTGTGTAATTTGCTTTCTTGATAATTTTATTTATTGTTGAACAAAACTTCGTAACAGAATTAAATCCTGAACAATATATTTTATTGTATGCCCGCGGCTGCGGCCCGCGCCACTCCCGACTCCAGGGTTGCCACTATTGTAATATAAGGTTAAATAGTTTTTTTTTAATTCTTCTTAATATTATAATTAGTAAAGTGAGATCGTATAGAGTTAGGAACTTAGGACCCATATATAAAAACTTTCCTCCAGATATGATCTGATAACGTAGTGCATTTGCTCGCATCATGAAATATTTTTAACTCACGAGTATGAAAAAATCGGGATGTTATAATTTTGGTTGTCTGACGTACGCAGCACGCTGCAATTACATTTATAATGATTTTTTTATGAAATAAGAGGGCAAACGAGCAAATGGGTCACCTGATGGAAAGCAACTTCCGTCGCCCATGGACACAAGCAACATCAGAAGAGCTGCAGGTGCGTTGCCGGCCTTTTAAGAGGGAATAGGGTAATAGGGGAGGGTAGGGATGGGAAGGGAAGGGAATAAGGGAGGGTAGGGAAGGGAATAGGGTAGGGGATTGGGCCTCCGGTAAACTCACTCACGCGTATTTCTCCGGTCGAGCCAGCCCATTCGTGCCGAAGCATGGCTCTCCCACGTATAAGTATTGTCTCCCACGTATTGTCAGTACTTATATGCTTTTCAGAGACTAATATCTAAGTTGTTCGACACCCCTGTAGCCCTACCGCCGGCGTCGACCGCAGCCATTTACACAATTTTCACTTCCGCGAAATAAAATCCCTCCTCCGCGCCCCGAGCGACGTTCACTGCTCGCCGTATATCGCGCGTTCCGTATGTTGTACCGCACCTACCGCCTCCAGAGAACGCCAAAACCTCAAACAAACGGCCTGTTCCACTCGTGTTGTACGCTCTACATTATTCTGATAAATAATACACTCATATTTATATAGCTTGTTTGAATAAAAAATAGACTCTGATTGTATTAATCCCTATTTGTATATATTACGTATTTAGTTTTAAATCTATGTATTTTGTCCTACAAGAATAAAGACAAGCAATAGTTCCCGTACCTCCGCTGTTTTTATTTCGTTATTTACAAACCTAGGTTTTATTTCTCAGTTTATGTGTGTAAGTTTTACAACCCAAGCTGAGTGAATGCTTGCCTAGGTTAAATGTTATTTATATGCATGACATGATGACCATAAATTTTATCGACAAAAAACAGGATGACAGAGACTGTAAAGCTAGCCTCGGTTACATTTTTCTTCCGATTCTTATTCTAATACATCGTTTCAGATGGTGTTACTGAGCCCTCCGCCTAGTGTTCCACTGTGTGCATTATTAGGTTACTTATTGACGTGTGTCACGGCAGTATGAAGTGTCACGGTAAGTAATTACGCGCGACTCGCGAACAGCAGTCAGCCGCCGGCGCTCAAAGCTATTAGTTAGAACATAATCTCTTTCAACGCTTTGTCCGCCGAGATTCGCGCTGTACAAATGGTAAATGTAAATTCTATTTTGCATTATAAATGATCGCCGTGAATGGCGCGCGGAGGCTTGTGGCGGCGAGTGGTGACGAGAGCCGCATCCGCATTACCCGGCTGTCACCGGGAGCGCCGCTGTGAATGAGAGAACGTCTAAAGATTATTATTCGCTCAAAAGAGAGGAGTTTTTGTTTCTGAATAGATGGCAAGGGCTTGAACTTTTTTGTTAAGTTTGTTTATGTTTATGACTAAAGTGAGTATGATTATATATTTTTTAATTACTTAATTTAAAAATATAATTAAAAAGAATTAAATATACACGCTTTTAAATGATTGCAGTCGATCAAATTATGACTTTAAATTAATTAATACATACAACGGAAGCCCTTAAAAGTTAATGTACAAAGTTATAACGGCGCGTCGCCAATATCCTGCCTAATTAAAATGTAAACGACACTCGAACGGGTAATTTTTGATTTTATACACGTTCGTGTTTCGTATAATATTGTTATGGCCTATAGTTCAAATTGATTTTGCCCCTGTCGGAGCCTTTATTTCGACGACACGAGGATCGCTTTCGGGACTCTAGACGTAAAATAACTGTACTATACGCGGGTGAAACGATTACAGAACACATTTGCACTAATCAGGAGCTTCAAATTTGTTAAATTTTATTTCAACAGTTGAAATGTGCCAGATGGTAGTTACAGTTACTGTAACTGCCATCGGACACATTCTGAAGACTTCTAAGTGTCTAAACACACCATGCCGAAGTTCCGCAGCGGAAATTCCGCATCGTTACTTCAGCAATGTAAAACGCATACAATATAAGGCTGCCTTCACATTACGTCGCAAGCATTGCGGCTGCAGCGCTGCTGCCGCACTGCTTGCGACGTAATGTGAAGGCGCTCTATCGCGACGGAATTTCGGCATGGTGTGTTTTAGACACTAACATGGGGCTATACTGACGTATCGCGTGCTCACTGGTACACTTTAAGTGTGTATTCCTATGCTTTAGATTGTTTATTATGATAATAATACAATCTGAGTATTTTATCAAGTCGTGATAGCGACAGAAAAATTACTAAGCAAAATTGTCACCATTAACATGTGGCATTGTGTCACCTTCCACCAGCAAGAGAAGGTGATGCTCATGACGTTATATATTTCATACTAATCTATTTTAAAACTTTGTCATTAAACTTATTAATGAAACCTTGTCTAAAAGGTTAGTTACTCACAGGCTCAGTGAATCTAAATCACCGTGCTATAACTTTTTAATTTAGAAGCATTATTTGGGGAAAATCGCATCCCCGGCGCAAGAAACGTATTGGGTAGATGTGGGTCATCCAACATTCGACATCGAGATCGCCGGCGATTCGTCACGCCCGGCCGCCGCGCAGGGCTGGCACACGCGAGTTGATTATATGGAAGACAGCTTTTGCTCAGATTGAGTTTCGATAAAACGTGTTCGTGTTGTATTAGCACCTCGATCGCTTCATCTTAGTTTTATCTGCAAAAATATGCATAATATTGCATTGTTATGTCGGTGGTAGTATTTTTAAAGACAACTTACTTCTTTTAACATAAGACTTTCAAGATTTTGTATTTTATCCGCCTAGCACATTCGGCGTTGTCTGTGATGTTGAACAATGTATAACTAATCTTTATTACTTCATTTCCCTCAAATAACCTTCGCAGTTTACAGAATATTATGATGTCAGAGAGAATAAGGTGACATTTTTTTTCAATTTAATTTCCAGAGACAGCCCTAGCATCGGTCTCGGTGGCGCCGCGTCAGCTCGCGCGAGTGGCCCTCACCGCGGTATTATGTGGGCCTCATTATATCGAGGGGCCATTGTACGGGGGCCGGGGCGGGCCAGGGACAAAGCAGGCTTCACGTCGATATTACAGATTAACAAAGATTCATTAAAAATATTTAACCCATCAAGCCCCGTACGAGCACCGGTGATCGCGACAACAATAGAATACAATTATAGCATTTCCAAGAATCCCCGATCGAAGGATTAAAAGTACTTCCGATACTTTTACGAATAATGAAAATGCTTGGGTTTTAAAACACAATATTATTAACTAGTCTTTGTGACCAACAAAATACGTAATATGTTATAAAAATAAAATATTTTTATAAGCATGTAATTCTGAAACTTGTGAGGTTTTCATTCACTTACCAAAAATACCAATTTCGGCGGTCAATATTTGATCAAACTCTTTAAGGGGCTCTTCCGTTTCTTTGGGCAACATTTTGTGTATGTTGTTATGTCCCTGTCACTCGTCAAACATAAATCGTCGCCGGAAATGTTCGCGATATCTTGTATGCTACTGACGTACAATATACAGGAGTTGCAGTGGTGGGAATGTGTGGTGGGCCATTTGACGTACAATATAGACAGAAAAAATATAAGTAGCATTGTACATATTCGTAAAAAAAGTGATCTAATGGTAAATGTTTAAGTGTATACATTTGCCATTACTCATAATTATAATTATATCATAATTTTAATAGAAATAATTTCGTTTGTAAGTATTAAGTTGTAATGTGCCGAACACTTGAAAGCCAAGTCGTAGCCCGTAGGTGTATGTCGTAGAGGCGCTACGCGAGTGCTATGGAACGCTACGTGCATCGTAGAGGCCGCTACGGTGTAAAAGCAGTCGTTTATAATTATATTTTGTTAGTAAGTATATTTTATTGTAGTATTCTATACATATTACTAAAAACAAAGTAGCTTTTTTCCCTCATGTCCCTTTGTTCCCTTTAATCTTTAAAACTACGCAACGAATTTTGATGATACTTTCAGTGTTAGATAGTCCACTTATCGATGAAGGCTATAGGCTATATTTTATCGTGCTAAGACTAATAGGAGCGAAGAAATAGAGGAACATGTGGAAAAAACGGGGAAAATTATTTGAAAGGGCTAACTTGAACGCGCTAATCTCAGGAACTACTGGTCTGAATTGAAAAATTCTTTCGATGTTAGATAGCTCATTTATTGAGGAAAGCTATAGACTATATTTTATCACGCTAAGACTAATAGGAGAATGTCGAAAAAACGGGGGAAATTATTTGAAAGAGCTTATCTCGCGAACTACTGGAGCAATTTTTATGTTATTTGGCACAGATAAGAAGTAGACCACGTGAAGGATCATAGGCTATTGATTTTAATCATTTTACAGTGGCTATATGTTTTATACCCGTGCGACGCCGGGCTGCGGTCCGCTAATTATACATTATACAATTTATTTAAGGTATAATATGATATACTATTATTATCATGAGATCACCTCGTAATAATATTAGCTTGACAAAATATTTTATAGACTTACTTTTTACATAATATTTTTATCATATTCTTACTTAGTATTTTCATTCGTAAAAATAGTATTACAAATACATTGCAGGTTTTGACGTTATTAAAGTAGTTCGGTTCACGTAGTTTCGGCTGTAATAACATATATTCAGTGGAGGAGAAAATTATTTTGTAACTACGTTATAGGAGCTAGGTAATATCGGCGACTTACAACTCTATTAGTTTTTTTTTCATCTGACTGAGATATACTAATAATTTAAAGAATACAAATTTATTCAATCGCTTTTTATTTGGTTTCGAAGCTACTAAACAGAAAACTGTAATGATAGTTGTAAGAATGTATAATAAATGAATAAATAACTACACGGTACAGAAAGAGCTGACCTCGGAGAAAGAGGAAATTTGCTTTTTAATTTTTGTTATATAATTTTAAAAATACGGTTACGGCGACTTCACCATAATATAGTTTTTACTTATTTATAATATTGGTTACGTTTCATGTTATGTGCCTTTTATTTTAATGTTTTATTGTTGCAGGTATGTTTCAATTCCAGTATTGGCTTTTAATATGGTAAGTACATAGCGTATTTTACAACAGTGTTGAAAAATACAGGCAACTGTAAAACTATTTTCAAACTAAATCGCGAGAGTCACAGCAACTTGAGCTGAACGCGAGTGTTTGTTAACACACGAAGTAAAAATTGTGCTGCGATGTGTATGGTATTTAATCGGTTAATACCATTCAATTCTACCACTATTCTTTTGATTTTAAACTTTTTCACGGCGAGCAGTTGAAAAATCTCGCCTCAGTACATCGTCTCACTTGAGATACAAGTACAACACAAGTGCAAACGGTCGCGTTGACGTCACACTCATTTATCCATATCCAATTGAATTTTTCGAGAATTTTTGAAAGCTGTCTGTCGCTCTCGTGGTGTCAATCAACGCCTCTCCCCTCCCCCCCTACTTCCCCTCTCTCCCCCCTGACGAGTGCGGACTAACAGCTGCCACTCGAACCTCTTGCGGACCTCGAGTGTTATGATCCCGAGCACCCCGCGAGTACCCCCTGAGGCCCCAAGGACCCCCCGAGTATTGGGGCCTCCCCTCGGCGACAAGTGACACGTCTACAAATATCCATAACTTAATTAAGTGATGCCGTGTCACGTTTAGAGTGATTTATTTTGAAGATCCACTATGTAATCGTTTTTACAATCACTTACTTTTCCATTTCCACTTTTGAACATTTTTAATCTCCGCCTAGGAATATAAATCAGATTTTTGAAATAGTCGTGTAATAATATTTTCTAATATAATTCTAGTTCTAAGTTCTACTTTTAAAAAGTGTTCTATCGAAACGGTGTGCTCTCTGAGAAAAATTTTTGTATACAGGGTATAACATAAATTAGTGAGATAATACTTAAGAGTGTGTGGTTTTCCCATTTTAGATAGAGTTCAATAAGAAAATGGATTTTATATACAATTTTTCATTATTATATATTTTTTATCTTGTTAGTGATCATTGAAACGTTTAACGAGAAGGCAATTGTTAACGTTATATAATTAGGTCACCTTTGAAAGTCTTCCTTTATGTCTTTAAGGGATACTGTTTTAGTATCGATTTAAAACACTCAACATAGTCGTTCCGAGCAGCTCCAGTAGCTTTGTAGCTTCGCCGAGCTCTCGATAAATTAGCGCGTTTAAAATATCGAGTGGCGGTGCGATTACCCCCGCCCTCTAACAAATTACTACACTTCTGCACAGAACTGTACAATATTACACCGCTGTACTCGGCTGTACAACAATAATTTGTTTGTAAAAGTTTGTAAAGATGAAATTGTTCCGAGTCGGGGGTCGTTTGTTACAAGTACAGTCGCAGCCACTGTCGTGTTGTGCCGTCATTACGCCTTGATCAATCTGTGGTTTTATTTTTAATGTTGAAAGTAAATTAAAATGTAGTTTGAAAACAAGTCAGATAATATCGAAATATACGCTACTCGTATTTCGATGAAATCTTTCGTAGAGTTTCTATTATTGTACTAAGAATACCAAAATCCCACCAAAAAACATTTTCATGTAAAAATGCTGCCAAGATGAGAACATAATAGTTCGAAGTGTCAAAAAGTAGTGAGATCTCATGTAGAGCCAAGTTTCAAACCTTATACACTCAGCCCTAAATCTAAAAACCTTTATTTTACGCATAAATGGCGTCAAAATACTTGATAAAATGTGTCAGCTGCACGAGAAGAATCTAAAAACTCTACACATTAGTCAAAATCGGTGACCTGGCCATTTTGTTGCGGTTTATATAAAAGTTATTAAGTACAACAGAAGAGTAGTTCAAAGCTTATAGCATGACCAAAAACAAAATGGCCAAGCCACACATTTTGACTAATGTGTAGAGTTTTTAGATTTTTCTCGTGCGGCTGACGCATTATATTTATGTGTAAAATTAAGGTTTTTAGATTTAGGGCTGAGTGTATAAGGTTTGAAACTTGGCTCTACATGAGATCTCACTACTTTTTGACACCTCGAACTATTATGTTCTCATCTTGGCAGCATTTTTACATGAAAATGTTTTTTGGTGGGATTTCATTTCTTTTTGTAAGTATTACCACACACGTTTTTATGAAATTAAGGGGCATACGAGCATGTGCACTCGCATAATTAGAAAAGTTGCAAGTGCTTTGCCAGCCTTTATATAAAATTAGGGGAAAAACGAGCAAACAGGTCACCTGATGGAAAGTACTACCGTCGCCGAGTTACCATACTTTCAGACAGAAAAGGCTTAATTGAGGGAATAGGGAAAATGGGTATCTCTATTCCCCTGTTCTCTTTCCCTTTTTTATGAAATTAGGGGGCAAACAAACAGATGGGTCACCTGACGGAAAGCAACTGCCATCGCCCTTGGACACTGTAACATTAGAAGAGTTACAAGTGCGTTTTTGGCCTTTTTATGAAGGAATAGGCTAAGGGAATAAGCAGAAGAGAATAGGGATAGGGAATAATGTATTGGTATAGAGTGCAGTTGGGCCTCCGCTAAACTCACTCACTAGACGAAACACAGCGCAAACGCTGTTTCACACCGGTTTTCTGTGAGTCTGTGGTCTCTCAAGGATAACACGTATTTTTAGGGTTCCGTAACCATAGGGTAAAAACGGGAACCTTTTACTAAGGCTTCGTTGTTTTTCCGTCTGTCCGTCTGTCTATCTGTCTGTCTGTCTGTCTGTCTCCAGTCTGTAACTCAAGAATAATAGCTAGAGAGTTGAAATTTTCACAGATTATGTATATTTGTTGCCGCTATAACAACAAATACTAAAAACAAAATAAAATTAATATTTAAAGGGGGTTCCCATTCAACAAACGTGATTTTTTTTGGCCTATTTTGCTCTATATCAATAATGGCAACAGGTAGGTACTTGATTTTTTCTCAAAGTCCTTAATAATATGTCTGCTTTAATATTTAATAATAATGTTAAAATAAAATAAAATAATAAGGGGGGCTCCCATACAAAAAGCACAATTTTTGGCCTAATTTTGCTCTATAAGTGTACGGATATAGGTTAGGTTGGATTTGATAATTTTTTTGTTGTTTCTGTACTAATAGTATGTTACATACCAAATTTCAGCATTCTCAGACTTCAGGAAGTATCCTAACAGTTTTGATGATAAGTTGAGTCAGTGCCAAAATTGTGGGTTTTTGGACACCTATAAAATCTAAAGTATAATAGCTACGATATTCGAACTTTGCGTATTTCATTGTTTCACTCATGTCATTATATCCTAAAAATTTCAAGTATCTGGCATTATCGAAACCAAAGTTACGAGGGTTCAAAAATATGACGAAACGTTTCGAGAAAAGGTAGGTAGTGCCCTTGCGCGCTTCGCTTGGCTCATCTTGGCGGGGGCACTCCCGTGCCCCCAGATACGAGTTACATAGAATTGGGGCCGGCCAGTTGTTACATACGAACTGCAAGCGCGACTGTGACTATTAACCTAGTCGTACAATATGAAATAACAGTGAAAACTACAGAGCTGTGACGTCACGTACCACCCGGCGCGGTTGTTGTTATATCGCCCGGTCACCCGCCCGCGCCGCTGTCGCAAATCACACAATAAACTTTATCACACAAACGTCGCCAAACGATTTATCTGATGGCCGAACTTCGCCCAACAAATAACTGTCACACGCGAGACGCGACAGAGTGTTTGTTCTGCGGGGGTTAAAGCTGCGTTTCCACTGGAGCTAAGTAGCTAGAATAGTGCTTAGCGAGGTCAGGAAAATGTAGCGATCCCATTAGTTCCCAAAAACACATTTTTTTCGCCACTTATCTCCGGTAACTAGTCCAAGTATGAGCCTGTAGATTTCTTACGGCGAGGAGTACCAGAAGTTTCAATCGCGAAATTAAAACCGCACGGTGAAAAATGATCGAACAGGCCTGAAGAACGATTTTAATAAAAATGGTTCCGTCGAAAGTTTGGTCAACAAATAAATGTTAGCTTTGTGAGGGGGACGCCCACGAGGGACCACGGACCACGAGCTGTACGTCATAGCGATTTTAATAAAAATGGCGGAACGCAGCGATTAAATTATTCGGCCCCATCGCCCCTGATTTACGGCCTGATAATACGCGCCCGCTCCTGTCTTATAATATCCCGGGGGCCAAAAGTTAAACTACACGTTTTACTTTATTTTATATTCAGTGCTCACAGTAAGATTTTTATATCAATGAATAACAAGTTAATAAAAAAAATCTGTATTTGATGAAAGAACGATGAATATTGTATCTAGTAATCAAATCAAAATAATTTAATTCAGAGTAATTTTTTTACAAACATTTTTCCGAACGTCGATACTAAGATGCCTACCACCGGTTCGGGAACTAACCCGGTGAGAAGAACTGGCGTAAGAAACTCGCACGGGGCCATTAGGCAGTATTTTAATGTCCTAAAGTAGAATTCATTTACCTTAATTATTTATGATGGCCACTTTAGTACAAAATGTGAGCGTGACATCTCATACATAATAATTTTGTTGTTGTTTCGAGCTCAAGATAACGACGCGCGACGATAAATTCAATTAGCATGAAGCGCTAGAGGTACTCGAGGAACGTGGCTAGTGAGATAATATTTTTATATGTTCGCCCTACGCGGCCCTACGATGCTCTACATCGCCCTGAGGAGTGATCGAATACGTGAGGGCGCGAAAGGGCACGAGGGCACGAGTATTATTTCCATAATTGCTTTTAGTTGGCGACAAACGGCAAGTAACGTGAAATACCGACATTAATTTACCGAATATCGGAGACAATTCGTTACGGCAATAAAGGATGATTCACGCTTTATTGTTTTTTGTACGCGGTCCAAAAATAATGAAATATTGTTTCGGAGGACTTCGTGTATATAAGCGTAAAGCAATCAAGATTCCGCCTTACCGCTGGCCTAAAGTGTAACCGGGTAACATAGCGACTTATGCAAAGAACAAATTTCTATTTGAATATAGCCCCAAAATACTTTTATTGTATTTTTTACTGTTAACGGACCTCTACATTTTATAAAAAAAAAAAAAAAAAAAAATTAAAAATGTTATGTAATTTCGAAGATAGCAGTCGAACAAAGGCCTATTTAGTTTTGCTCTCCAAAGAACAATGTCCCAGCTCCATATGTGTCGTTAACCACTGTCCGGTGGACGCGAGCGAAGCGCGCGGTGTGGGTGACATCGACAGATGTGATCATGTTCTACGAAGACAAGGCCGCGCGCACGCTTCTGCGAAAATTTGCTATTTATGTATTTTTTCATAAATGTAACTGTATTTTCCTATTTAAAATGAAACCAACATGCTCGAAACGCATGCTAAATAAGCTAATTTAAGTCGCATAGTGAAAATAATAATTGTGCTACAATAGACTCTGCTGGGATAAATAACGGAGAAATTGATATTCCTGGTAAAGGAATTAAACTTTAGTTATTTAGATTTATAATTGAATTACATACATATATATAGATTACCCTCAAATGGTTTTTTGTAATATTTCTTGAATAGATATTTTTTTTAAAGCCAAAATAGTCAGATGAACGGTTCCATATTCAAATAGAACTTTGTTCTATTGAAATTATTAGATATTATTGAAAAGCGTAAAAATTGGAATTTCAATTCATTCAGTCTTTAAAAAAATATATTACATAAATATCATGACAATCAATGAGTTTTGTGTATTTTTTTATACTTGTTACTTTATTAGTCGGAAGTTATGTATAAAATATAGGGTCTATATGCAAATGTTACTTTGTTTGACGGAACTCATTTTGAAATCGTGAGGTCTATTTATAAATGAAATCTTGTTCTTGGTTATTACATTAAGATAAGCCTTTGTTCTACTTAAAAACTATTTAAATCTCAATAAATATTTATATATTTTTATATTAAATATTAATATGTAAAAATTTATATATATATATATTTCCACTTTTTTGTTTTGTTATTTGTAACGATGTTTTATTTTCATTCGTTTTTGTTTGCAGAAAATGTTGTATAGTAAGACCTTTGGACGGCCAGACTTCCTTCCTCATTTTACAAAAGCAGAAAGCTTACCTGTTTGTTACCTTCACAGAGGTAAGAACGACGAGCAACTATGAAGTTTCAGTCGCGGTTACTTTAGGAGGTATCCAGTTCTAAAGGACATTTTTGAGAGTTGCTTCCCACTGCCAGACACCCTGAAAGTCTTATTATGTTCTTTAAGAAAGTTTAAGAGTGTCTGGCAGTGCAAAGCAAAGTTGTCAAAAAGTCCGGCACTGGAAGACGAGATTCCTCCACTTACCGTGAAGAATGTAAGCTATGAAATTGGGCCTACTCTTTCTCGAAGGTCAGGTAGCCCTTCAGAACTGGATACCTCCTAAAGTAACCGCGACCGAAACTCTATAGTTGCTGGTCACAAACAGGTAAACTTTCAGTTTTTTTCATGAATCACGGTCATTTTCTATATCACCGCTTCCACAGGGGGTTGAAAATATTGATCGATTGAGCGACATGAAGTAACCGCAGACGACGTGTCCCAGCGACACTACTGGTTTGTATATATTTCTATGAAATACTCTCCACAGCTAGCGACACGAAGCTAGGGACACGAAGCTAGCGACACTTATTTATAGAAATACATAGAAACCAGTAGTGTCACGTCACGACGACACGTCGTCTGCTGGCGCTTCTTGTAGCCGGCTTCCAACTTGTACCTATACACTCCTGACGAATAGCGTTTAGCGTACCCTTATGAAGTCCGAATTATATGACACAAAATAACCCTTTTGAACTTAAAATGCATATCAATAATAAAATTTGGAATAAAAATACAAAATTAAAGTGTCGTGGAATAGTTTAAGAGAAGTATTCATGGATAATTCAGAACCTTAAAAGCTGTTGTATAAATATGATCTTAACGAAATACCGTAGACTACAAACCGATTTTATTATACTCTAATACCCGCCGTAATGCCGTTTCTTCTGTACTAATCTTAGAGCAAGCTTACAAAAAGCCAAGATAAACATAAGGTTCTGATGCGTTTACTTGATTCGGGAATTATACCTTCTCAATTTTCGACCTCTCCCTTGTTCAGGCGACAATAATAACGCAAATCTATACTAATATTATAATTTGTTTGTTTGTTTCTATTGTTTGTTTGAACGCGCTAATCTCAGGAACTACTGGTCCGATTTGAAAAATTCTTTGAGTGTCAGTTATCCCATTTATCGAGGAGGCTATAGGCTATAAATATAATATTATCACGCTAAGACCCTTACCTTCCTACCCTACCTACCCTTAAAACCCGTGCCCTTAAAAATGTCGTGACCCAGGAAAACATGAATTCATTTTTATATAATATAATTAATATATTATATCTAGGTACTTATTTAAAGCTCGATGATTTTTTAGTTCCTTTGAGATTACGTAATAACCTAACGATTAAAAATATTTAATTACCTAACTGCCGCACTCAGAGTGGCACATTAAGTACTTAAATGTAATTAATTCAAAATTTTGACATAAGCCCCATACATTATATTCTGTCAAAATCTTCATTAAATTGAAGGTTCATCATAGTAAAATGTCTCTGAGTACGGTTAGATTATTATGCTGCATGACTGTGATTATTTATTGCTTAATAAATAATGTATATTTTTTTAATCATTCATTTTATTGTGTATTTTTATACCCTTTAACAAATAAAACCATTTTAGCGATCAGAATTTACATAGAATAAAGTTTTAATTACACTTGGTACCAGCACTCTTTCCAAGAACAAGGTTTCATTTGTATATATGACACACATTTGTACAGTGATTTCCGCAATAAATGGTCATATGTGCATATATAAACTGCTAATTTTTTAAATAAAGGGTATTAATTTATTATTGTGATTAAAATCAATGCATAATAATATTTTATTTGTTTATTATAAGAATCAAGTTTAAATAACAACTGAAAAAGAAGTTATAGCCAAATTTGTTTAAGACAAACTTTATATCGCTCTCCTGTAAAGTACAGATTTTGCAAATGTGACTTTGTTCTTTGCATAGGTCGATAGCATCATCACTGGTTAAAACATACTGTACATCGAAATTAATTGGCAGATCAAAATCTGTTGTCAAAACTTTAGGATTTTTTAAATATTTTGGGTAAGTATTTTTCCGTTTTTCGCAAACAAAGGCCGACCGCACCGGCCGGGCCGGGCCCCCTGATAACCAGCTACTAATTCATCTCATTATATTCTGTAATGGGGCGTTTTGTTTCTTTTGTGTTGTACAAAGTTCTATTGTGTCCTAATTTGGGGACCTTTGATCGCCGTCCCTTCCGCCCGCCCCTCCACTTCCAGCCCCGGGCGCGGTGGACTGTTTTGTCGAGGGATTTGTTTACATCTTCAGGGCACCTCGATAGGTCCAAAAAATTATGCAAAGAGTTGTGTACGTCTCCTAACATCTTTTTTAACCCATCTCAAAGTAAAGAGCTTGTGGTAGAAGACTTAATCAAAGAAAATACATATTTCTACGCTGCTTTAAACTCGTGGCTATTTTAACTTTAAGCAAGTACAGCTTAAGGAGGATTAAATAAAATCTTTTTTTTTTATGATGTAATTTTCATTAACTACTAGCGTTTATATGCAATATTTAGCAGGATTAACTCGGGGCTGTATTACTACCATCCCAATTTCACTGATGTTCATTAGCTGTTGATTGTCAACCACACACACACACATACGGTAATGTAAACATACATAAGCACACGAACGCTGAAATGAGCACGAAATAACATCATTAGTCTAACATGCGGAACGTCATGTAGCGAGCGTAATACCAAATATTACGTATTAATTGTGATAATATTAGCCACTAAATACATTCGGCTATAATCTAAATGGCTCGATATTAGTTTCAAATGTCTATATGTAATGAAAATTATATATTCGAATTTCTTTCATAAATATACTTAACAAAGAGCAAAATATGTTCCCAAGTTGTGTGTCGGGAGGCCCTGGAGCCTCACAGCCTCTTTAGGGGGTATCCGTCTCGTCACTCGCTCCAGCTCCTCACACAACCTAGCGAGAGGCTGACGAATAATAATAGTCGTGAGAAATCTCTCGATTCCCAGTAAGACAAACAATATCAACACTAACGGCAGAAATTACAATACCAAAGGAGACATGAATAAAACTTCAATCCCTCTCCGCCCACGCCACGAGATGATCGTAACATCGGAAGATGATGCATGAGATTCACGATAACACGTGAGATTCGCTCGACACGCGGGAGATCCGAAGAACTAGTATATTCAGTTTCAGGTCGTCAGCCTCGCCGTAATGATCTCCCGTTAACGTAAGTTATGACAGCTGCGAAAGTGAACACGCCGCACGGTAAACGATGCTCATACGTAATAGCATCATTTACAATTTACATGTTTACTGCAATACATATTTTGTTTACTGAAAATGTTTGATGTAAATGCTCGAATCGAACTAGTAGCTGTATTGTAATAACGACGTAGCATAAAATATATAATATCTAGGTTTGTCAGACATTACAGCTGTATTATTGATTCTTATCTGCGGTATGGGACGTTAAGAGAATATATTATAATGAACGCAAGTTCTTTGAAATATAACATATTCACGTTATGCTAACTGCTAAGCCCGTAAGTAAAGCAATAAACATTGATATTGTAATAACTTGTAAGTTATATCGCTGAGTGGTTTCTGCTTCATTAGAGTTGGGTGCGATGAGGTACGCAAATAGTGCTACAAATATTGCCACAATGTAGTAGTGTAATGTACTGGTGTAATATTTAAAACTATAAAGGTAATACTGTTGGCGCGCCGCCAGCGCCGCCCGAGCGCTCGCACCGGCCACCGACCGCCAAACACCACGAAATATTACTTACCGCACTCGTTTCCCGAGTAAGGATAAGTTGTTGAATGTCAATTAATGGTCCGCGTCGAAGTGGCAACATAGAGCCACCTTCAAATTCTCGACGAAGAACAGTCAAACTTATCATACTGGATTGAACATTTACATTGTGATACTCGTAGTAAAAATAGACTGACATTCGCCAATTATTATAAGTGGTCACATTTTTTCTCAAATCTCTCGAAACGTAGAATACCTGTCACATTGGCTCCAGTGGGGCACTCGTGTCGTAGACATTTTTAAATCTGAGGCAGGTTCTCTCCTTACAAACTAAAGTAACCGATGGTCGGGCGATAAATCTCGCGACGGTTAGCGCAACGTTAAGATTTTCAATTATGAGTTTGTTTTTGCCAAACCCCGGGGAGCAGATATGAGGCACATTTCCGCGCACGTATGCTCTGTAGGTTTCATTTCCTGAGCTGTATTTTATTCATTACTTTCTTTCGAGATTTATTCGGTTCATTTCGCGGATCCGGCCGGTTCGAGAGCAGTTTTTGTTTCGACGATCGATGCTTACGAATCGGTTGAAATAAATCGGTGCTCTAATTTCTATTCTCGTTTTGTTTATCAGTTATTTCGTAGTCGACTCGTACCGAAAAGACTCGCGTTACTATTTAATTTTATTCCCGAAGTTAACTTTTTTATTTCGCTTTTACAATGCTTTTGTAATAATAACTAACCGGTCCTCGCTATCAGATTTATTGTTAATTAATTTTCAACGAACGTAACGCGTTAATAACATTCTCCATAAAATTGTACGATATCAATAGATATTGTCGATACATGTTAGCGTCGGTGAACTGGAGTATGATAATATGTATAGTTCGCCTAAACTGTCCCCGCGAGAGTACCTAGTAGCTACGTTTTAAGTTATACACGCAGGAATAACGTGGCGCGCCGAAATTTTGAAGACACCTAGATACACATTGTAATGTATCATTTTAATGTACATATATACCACATCTCACAATCGTATTATTCTGAAAATGAATAGTGAGTGTAATTGCGAGTTTTCATCATCTGCTCCGTTGTTTTTTTCATAGTGTCACTGTGCTAGTATGAATTGACCCCAATGCGTTTGATCCCCGGCGTCAGGAGGCCGGCGAGCGGGAGTTTTCAATAAATCCTGGCGGGACAGTCGGCAGCGCTGGGGCAGTCCCGCGGGGCCCGGGATTTACCGCCGCCCGGGGATCCCGGCGCGAGTAATGGTATTCAAATACGTTTTAACTTTGTTGTATGTCGAATATCTTAAACGACCGGATCGTCGTTACCGATTCTAAATATTTGCCGTTCGAAAGTGGAAAATTAAAATCCATGAGTAATCGTGTTAACATTTTTACCATTCCTGCCATTACGACCATTAATAACTGTGTTTGATTTATTTAACGACCGATTTCATTATACGCTAGAGTTACGCCGTTCCTGGTAAACGTGTGGTTTATTTTTTGTGCTAAACTTTGTATAAACCGTACAGATTAATGCAAACTTTCAAATTAAACAAAAATATGCATAATGTTAATTATAATAATAGTCGCTTCACATTGGGAGTGGAAGTTTTAATTAGCGGCGCGTGTGATGACGACAAATGGCAATCGATATGTCTAGTATCTGTGCGTATATTATATTCTCTGTATCAAACGTGGTACGACCGCGTTTGATAAATCTTAGGTTAGGACCGCCTGGAGAAGTATGTTACATAATATTATGCATCTTGGCGAAGACAACTGCCAATTCGACATCTTTGTGCAGTATTCTAGACGTATGTATTTCATTGATTGGCACAAAAAATATACTTACATGATTTTGATTATATTTGGAAAAGCTTCTTTATTTTAAATAATAAAATAAATAAATAATGTACTCCTACTGGATGAAAAAAATACCAAAGTCACATCTTCCAGGAAATTAAAACAGTTCTAACTTAAATAATATACTAAGCTATGCTTTAAAAATTTGTTTATTTGATACCTTTTACAAAAATCCAAAGCTTGTAAGATTTAATTTTCGGTTCTGACATCTAGATTTCTCATAATATTTATTATTTCCTCACAACGAAAAACGTATCCACGCTACCTTGTGAACATTTCACATCTCTGTCTCTCTCGCATGAAAATCGACAGTGGTGCGAGAGTGATGCGAAGTATGCGAATTCTCAAGGTCATTGGCAGTTATCAGCGTCTTAATATGTCTACGAGTATGATGCCACCTACATAGTGCAATAGCAAATAAAAGTCTTGTAATTTACTAAAATGAAAATGGGCGTGAGTTTGAAATAGATATATTTGTTGTTACGAACTAGCTGACCCGTCCGCGACGGGCGCCGCTAACCATTACCTAAAAGTTTCACGCTGTAGCGTAGCTACTTAAAATAATTGAATATCTCCTCCTTCTTCTTTATTTGTCAGCTGTTTCTTGAAATCAATTATACAAATCGATACATAGCGCGCCATCTTTTGATAATAGTACGGAACTAGAACGGCACTTTCCGTTTGTTTCATTTTACATTACTATTTTAAAGTAACCTAATTTTAATATATTTTAATTCTATATTTTGTCTATTTAAATATTATAAATTAGCTTTATGTAGTTTTCAATATATTATTTGATAAATAATAATGAAGTTACTTTTTTCGTAAATAAGCCCTTCGGATATATCCTTTAGCCCTGTGAACGTGACAGATAAAAAAAAAGTTCGCCGGCCTATAAAAGCCGCGGATGAAAAAAAAGCGCGGGAATCTTCGAAAAGGGCGGTCGTGTTTTCTGGAATTTTTTAATTTTTGTTTTATTTATTGTAAATATCTTCGTTAGTTAGTTTTCTTTTTATCTTATTTTTAGTTTCTTTTAGTTTTTATTTTATTTGTGCATACTATTTGGTAAGTTTTTTGTATATATTATTCTGTAAATATGGATGAGGACTCGGGGGGGCTGGAAGGCCCCCCTGTAGACCAATTTATTACTATTCATACTACTGAAAATGTAAATGACTCGAGTATGGACACAGATTCGTCCGTTAATAACAAATCTACAAACCGCAAACGTCCTGCAGCATCAAGGCGAGTATGCGGAAAATGCAATAAAAAGATTAGGAAAATCCCGACAAAACAAAACCTCATATCAACTGTATGTGCTTGAGTGACTCGGAAAATAAATAAAACCTGAATAATATCCAAGAAGTACATACAGCTGGTGTCATGGAGAAACATCAGGGCTTGGTGAATCCTCGTGTTAGTCGTTTGCTGTACACCGACACTGACTATACACCTTATGTAGTACATATGCAAAAAGAAATATCATCTCCTAATGGAAACTGCACTTTACATCCCGTTGAAATTGGTCGCTTCCTTAAAAACCATAATATTAAGAATATAGAAAACGGTAGCCTTAAGAGAATTGGCAGGAATAGATTGTCATTATCTTTCTCTGTATTTTCTGATACAAATATTTTATTACTAATGAAAATCTAAAACAGAACAACTACAAAGTTTTTCTTCCATCTTTTCAAGTTTGTCGTGTTGGCTTGGTTCGAGGTATTCCAGCCGATTGGTCTGATGATGACATTTTAGCCAATATTACTTTACCGTATGGTTGTGGGGACATTTTGAAAGTAAGACGCTTAAAGAAAAAAAAACATTGTAAATAATACTGTACAGTTTGCCTACAAATGGTGATAGTAATATTTCAATGCCCGAATTAATTACAGCTATAATTAACTATCTAACCCAGTCAAATATTCTACCATCATCAGTTTCACCGTCCAACGTAGCCTCTGTAAGTAACACACCTCAAACTAACTCCCACTATGGATTATCTGATCCAGTGGAATTGTCGCAGTGCAGTCAGCAAAAAAAATGAAATCATTTATTTAATAAACAAATATCACCCTCTTGTCTTTGCTCTCCAAGAAACATGGCTTAAGCCAGAATCTCTTTTTTAAGTTCCTGGCTATGCTTGTTTGAGAGAGGACAGATCTGATGGGTATGGCGGTGCTGCCTTACTCATCAATCATCATCATTCATTTGTACATATTTCACTTCCATCACATAATCCAAATATTTCTATAACTATAGCAGCATCTGTAAATAACATATGTTTTGTCTCATTGTATGTTCCACATCCATCATATTCAATATTTTTAGAAATTAAGAATATAATTAGCCTTTTGCCAAAACCTTTTGTAATACTTGGGGATTTTAATGCCCAACATTTGTCTTGGGGTAGTAGTAATAACAATCAGTGGGGTTTTGAAGTATTGGATTTATTAGATTACATAAGTTATGTTTTCTCAACACAGGGTTTCCAACACGGCAAACTGCACCTAATGAGGGTTATAGTGCCCCTGATTTGTCTATTTGTACTTCAAATTTATCTTCTCTTTTACACTGGTCAGTTCTATCATCTAGTCATGGTAGTGATCATTTCTCAATTCTCCTGTAGAGAGCCCCTGTAAAAATAAAAAACAAAATCATTCTACTAATTCATCATCATTAAAATATAACTTAAAAAATGCAGAATGGGAAAAGTTTTATCATGCACTAAAAAATAAACTACCCCATCTTCCTAGTATATCACCAGGTAATGAATCTGTTTGTGCTGATGCTCTAGCATCTGCTTTGATCGAATCAGCTGATGAAATCCTTCCTAATAAGAAAACACCTAAACATTACATTCCATCACCTCCTTGGTGGGATGATGACTGTTTAGTCGCTATAAATAAAAGAAAACAGGCTGAAAGAGAATATAATAATAATTCTACATTTTGAAAACTACGATATTTAATGTAAATCTGTTAGTGATGCAAAAAAAAAAAAATTAAGAAAAAGAAGTCTGCAAGCTGGAAAAAGTTTTGTGAATCTATCTGTCCGGATACACATGCTTCTATAGTTTGGAATAATATCAGAAGATACAGGTCTGCATACAAACCTCCTTTTCATCCTATGCCAGATTCTCTAGCCAACGATTTTTTAAATAGATTAGCACCTCCTTCTGTGTCACTTCTCCGTCCATCACCTTTAGGTGAAGTTAGCCTTAAAGACCTTAACTCGCTTTTTACTCTACAAGAGTTAAAAGGAGTTGTTGCAAATTTAATAGACTCGGCTCCGGGCATTGATGGAATCACATACTCTTTTTTTAAACATGCTTCAGATGAAATTTTAACTTATTATTTGGATTTGGTTAATTCAATGTTATTAACGGGTAATATTCCAAGTTCATGGAAAACACAGAAGGCTATTCCCATTTTAAAACCTGGAAAACCTCCGTCTTCAGCTTCTTCCTATCGTCCCATAGTCTTATCATCAGTGTTATTAAAGATTGCAGAGCATCTCGTAAAGAATCGTTTGGAATGGTATATTGAAAAACATAACCTTCTAGCACAAAGTCAATATGGATTCCGAAAAGGAAAAGGTACTATAGATAATATAGCCCCTTTGTACCACTGACGTTCGCATTGCTTTTACAGAAAATAAATCAGTTTTAGCAGCTTTTTTAGACATAAACGCAGCATATGATAATGTAAGGATAGATATACTCAAACGAAAGTTAAATTTATTAGGTGTTCCGGAAATGTTAAGTAATTTTATTATAAACGCATTAATGGAAAGATTTATTGCTCTGCCTTTACAAGATGCAACGTCGACGGAAGTGCGGGTTGTTGATAAAGGGCTGCCCCAAGGCTCACCGATAAGTCCACCCTTGTATAATATTTATTCGTCAGATATAGAGGATGTAGTGACTGGCGTGACTTCAGATTTGGAATCATATAATATGTTAACAGATATAGATGGTGAATTGTATCTTCTGCAATACGCCGATGATTTAACAATTTATGTAATAGATCAATCTATTAAAAGAGCCTCCATTAGACTATCGCGAGCCCTAGCACGTCTAAAGGTATGGTTAGATGAGAATGGATTAGATCTTTCAGTTAATAAAAGTTCCGCTGTTCTTTTTACCCGTATGCGATATCCTCCTCCAGTGCTGGTAAAATATAATGGATTACAAATTCCAGTTGATAAGGAGGCCAAATTTTTAGGAGTAATTTTAGATTCGAAACTTAATGGCAATGCCCATAACGAGTATATTGCGTCGAAATGTGAACGTACGTTAAACATAATCAGATGTTTATCGGGAGTATGGTGGGCATCTCACCCGTTTAACCTAAAATTGCTGTATAACGCTTTAATAAGAAGTGTTTTAGACTATGGTACATTCCTTTTAGAACCTTTTAACGTAGCTGGTTTTAAACAGTTGGATAAGATACAGGCAAAAGCTATGAGGATAATTTGTGGAGCCATGGCATCATCGCCAATAAATGCATTGTAGGTAGAATGCGGTGAACCGCCGCTCTATCTAAGGCGGCAATACCTGGCTGACAAGTTTTTTATTCGCTGTTTGCAATTTTCAAACCATCCCCTTATTCCGAAATTAAAAAACTGTTAGATTTAGTAAATAATAATTAATTTTGGTTTCACAAATCTCGCCCTTGCTTAGTTAATAGTTATATCCGACATTTGTCGCTTGATGCCCCTACACATAGATTACTTGTTTTCCCGCTTTTTAACTCATCCTTTGAATCCCTTGTTTTAAATCCTGATATCCGCTATGACATAGGTATTAAAAAATCTGATAAATATTATGCAAAGCCTTTTTTTAATTATTTAACAACGAACAATTGGCAAGGTTGGCATCACATTTACACGGATGCCTCTAAAATGTCAGTAAATAATAATTATAATTGTGTTGGAGTAGGTATTTACCATCTCCAATACAATATAGTTTAAAAAGTAAAATTTCCACCACAAACTTCTGTTTTTACTGGCGAATGCTTTGGTCTTTTTAAAGCAGTTGACTACATCCTACTAGCAAAGCTTAAAAAAACTGTAATTTTTACTGACTCTTTAAGTGCCCTGCAAGTATTGAATAGATTTACGTTTAGATCAAAATGTTTTCCCATTATCATACAAATCAGAAATCTTTTATACAAATGTATTCTCGGTAAGTTGTCTGTTACATTTGTTTGGATTCCAAGTCATTGCGGTATTCTTGGAAACGAGGAAGCAGATAGACTGGCCAAAGATGCAGTTTCTAGTGGAGATGTTGTTCCATATGTGAATTATTGTCACGACTTGCCGTCTCTTGCCAAGAACTTTCTCCAACAGGATTGGAGTAAGGACTGGGCAGT
The DNA here is from genome assembly GCA_905333045.1 of Lysandra bellargus. Classification (NCBI taxonomy): domain Eukaryota; kingdom Metazoa; phylum Arthropoda; class Insecta; order Lepidoptera; family Lycaenidae; genus Lysandra; species Lysandra bellargus. Next base: position 10,119,494 of record HG995344.1, read on the forward strand.
AAGTAGTCAAAGAAAAGGTGTTCATTATAAGTACATACAAACTGAGATTCAAATTCAAATTCAAATTCAAATGTCTTTATTGCATGAATGTTGTACATATACAGGTCAGGTTCAGTTTAAGCCTTGGTTCTTCAAAATAAATCTATCGAAAAGTACAACCTCTTCTATAATTAGAATGAGGTTGGGACATGTCACCACACCGGCGCACTTGAAAAGAATTCGGATTCGCAACGATGATGCTTGCGATTGCGGTTTGGAAGTGGGTGATTTAAATCATATTATTCTTTCCTGTCCACTGTATGATCACTCCTGTCTATATGATAACCTCTCCTCTATATCTATACCCTTTCCTACTTCTGTTCCAATATTATTAAGTTCATGTAATAAATTAATTCATTCTTTTTTATCCCAATATTTATGTTACAATTCAATTAATATTTAAATCTATTTAACTTATTATATGAAACTTTCTAACTAGATCCAAAATCCTAAATTCCGTACTTACTTTGCTTTTCCACCACCTATTCCCTACCTTTGTTTATGGCAAAGTACACCCCAGTGTCAGTGCCAAAATCGCAAAAAAAAAGCCGCGGATCTACTCGTTCGACCTTTTTGACATTTCATCAAAATGTAGGAGTCATTGAACCCCGTTATCGGTGAGTGAGTGTTGAGTGTAATGTGTTTGTTTGTAGAATTTCCCAAAGTACTTGTTTTTAACTTCCTTTTATTGTAAATTGAGTTTAATCCTGTATTTGGTTTCTATTGTGGCGAAAATCACAATTGTAGCAAATGTGTTTTTCTAAATTGTTAGATCTTCTTTGTGACAAGACCACGTATTTAAAGGCTTCCTGTTTCAACTTCTTATTTTGTAAAGTAGATTCTATTTGTAATACTAACTTTCTATTAATATTAATTCTTTCACCGTGGTCAAATTATTTTCTTGGTTTTCTTTGATATCATAACAAAATTGACCCTGACCAAGTTTTAAATGTCAGTGTCAGAGGTTCAATAACCTTTTACTCTTTAATAATCGTATTTTGATTTACTAAATTCCTTTTTTTAATTAGTGTTTTTAATGTTTGTAATGAACTCGCAAACACGTGCTCAAGACTCGGATCTCGGACACGTGCTTTGCGGGCCAGCAGTGTACCTTTTATTAAGACCTGCCTCGAACATTCCAGGGGTGCTACGTTCAGGAGCAACTCCTTGTTCTCTGCTACGCTCCGTCTGGACTCTTGTTCTACGTTTGGAGCAACTTTTCACCGCTTGGGACTACTTCTCTACTACGCTTGGAGCAACTTCTCCACTCTACTTGGAAGCAACTGAGCTCCGCCCAGGCTGAACTCCGTCCTGGTTGCTCCAGGATCCGGTTTGGAGGATCTATCTCCCCACCGGCTCGCCACGTGTCAGCCCATGCCGTCTGATTGACGCACCCAACTCTCGCCACACACCGAACTTGCCGCCATCTACAGGATCCCGATCGTCTTGGCCTGAACACCTGGCAATCGACGCTACGCCTGTCACCGGGATCACGGAGACTTGAGGAGCTGGAGTCCCGCAAGTCGCTGCCTGTCCCCAGATAAGTGTCGTGTCCCTAAACCCGTGAGCTAAAGACCGAGAAATTGACTGAGGTTAGGATTCGTACCCGCGAAACCCGCTCTCCGACTGTCTAGGTTTTCTTTTTGTTTAATTGTTGTGTGTGTGTGTTGTTGTTCAATAAATTTGTTAAATTCATTTCATTTATCTCTCCTTTTTATTGTCCCTGTGACGGCCAGGTGACAACGCTGCTGCTCCTATCTGAAATGTATATTCATAACAGTGTTTCTTTTTGTTTACAAATTAACAAGTTAAATATTTACCCACGTATCCAACGTCAAATCAAAGCGATGACAACATCGAGAGAAAATTACTATAAGAGCCTGTCCACACGGGCGTTGCATCAGCGTTGCGTCGACGCAGCGCTGCCGTTTGACGCATAGCCGGCCACACAAGCGCAGCGTCATCGCAGCATTATTATCTACTAGCTGTTGCCCGCGACTCCGTCCGCGTGGATTTCATTTTACAGCACGCGGTGGTTCCCGTTTCCGCGGGAATGCCGGGATAAAATAAAATAAAATATTATCTTTTTATTCAAAATAGGTATCATGAATACACTTTTTGAAAATCAGAAGAACGTAGAATCTACGGTGCCTATCACCGGTTCGGGAACTAACCTGGCGAGAAGAACCGGCGTAACAAACTCGCACGGGGCCAATTCTTTCGATACCTATAACTTGATACTCAGTAAGTACTTAATTATCTATGCAGTGACCATGAAGCTATAATAGAGAGGAGCTGTCATAATCAAGTTTCCTTATGAAACGACGCGTGACAATTTGCGGGGTGCTTTTCAATATTTCATCTATCGGCTAAAAGCAAAACTACTAGCTTAGGTCGATGTTGATGTTACTACGTAGTTCAGCTATCTTACACTAGAGTTCATTTTGTCTTGAATATTATGGGACGTACTCAGAACTTTAACTCAAAACTCAAACTCAAACTGCAAAAAACAAAAAGGTGCGTTGCTGGCCTTTTATGAGGTAATAGGGTAACTAGAGGGTATAGGTACTTGGTATTATTTAGGAATAGGTATAAGTACCATTTTTCAAAATTTTCATGAAAAATTTTTAATCAATTACCTACGGCTGCCCTGGCCATCCGACCTAAGATGCGCAAACGAGAAAATCTCGAGATATCTCACTCTCGTGTGTAGTTATATTGTCAATAACGACATAATGTCAAAATAATTTTTTGACATTATGTCGATAGATTTTGACGACAGATCTACACGAGAAAAAATGTATGGCATGTTAGGGTCAATAGAGATGAAGAGAAAAGCAATCAAACATCGATAAAACGTGTAGACAAAATTTTCTCGTTGGCGTATGCTAGAGGGGCTTATGTCAGCGCGCGTCAACATTAGCAAACAAAACTGACAAAACTGATAATGTGATACTTAGGGTGGGTTGCACCAACTTAACTTTAACTACAGTGCAAAATATCAAATCTCTGGTTAAGACCCAGTTTTATCAAGTAATGTTAAATAAAAAATGGCTTGTTAGATCAGAAATTAATGGCCTGTTAGAGCTATCGAGCGTTCCACCATGCCCTAAAGTCATGTCAAATCACCTAACATGGTGTTAATTTTTTTCCTTTACTGTGTTTTAATACTTCAGTCGGAATTTCCAGGAATTGCTATTGTATTCTATTGTTGTCGCGATCACCGGTGCTCGCGCGGGGCTGAAGGATTAATGTGAAAATTTACTGTGTTGTTAGGGGGCGTCCATATATTACGTGAGGTATTTTCCCCCCCCCCCCCCCAACACCTCACGTAATTTGTGGACGCCCCCTTAAAAGAAATATTTTTTCTGACGATTTTTATGGATAATATTTTTTTATACTCTCAATCTCGTTACCTGAAGCTTGAATAAAAAAATAAACGCAACAGACATCTGTCAATTTCGCCGGTCAAAGTAAAGGTTAAAGTTAAAGCTAAATTTAGCCTTTACTATAACTTTAACCTTAACTTTGACCACGCCTCTGGTGCAACCCACCCTTAAAAAATAATTTAATTCTAAATACGGCCCTGGACATATTGTTACGTTTCAAATAGTTATCCTAGATGTCGACAGATGGCGCTTTATAAGTACTATGATAATAAAAGCTATATAAGTACCGTTTTAGCTATTAAATGTGTTGAAGACAAAGTGTATAACAATTTAAAGTATTCAAGTATGATAATTGCAATAAACTTATGCAAAATTAAACGCATTTACGTCTGTATTATCTTTCAAAGGCTTGGCCATCTAGTGTCAAGTAGTATAATTAACGCTGAAAGTTGAAATGTTCTAGAACTTTTGTATTTAAATTACATTTAAAATTATTTACGGATGAAATGTGATGTTATTTATATTATCAGAACGTCTGTCTGAGTAACTTTGACATTGGAAAACACAATATCCTTTCCTTGTTAAAAACGCAGAAAACACAATTTATTGGGATTCTCGTGACGTGTGCACCTGACAAACGCCGAAAGTGTACTGACTTAAGCCCCGCCCACAATGATGACGACAGGACCTAGTTGAAAATCACAGTGCACAGTTGCTTAGGCCAGCTCCTCTCTATTATAGCTTCATGGTAGTGACGTAACTCAATGATAAAATATAGTTTATGGGTAAAAATGTGTAATACATAGTTAAAGTAATAAGCTTTAAAATTTGGCACAAAATATAAAGTTTAATTTAAAAAACTTAAATATTATGTGTTAAAAACATGGCGTTTAAACTAAAAGTCTTGCGGAAGTGTTGACAAAAATGTTGTCAGTATTTGCTTTACAATTTCCTTTTCAGCTACATGTTGCCATGTAGCAAAATAATATGATGAGCATCAGACTAAGTTACATAACTATATTAACTGTGGTTCGCCACAAGCACAGCTGATTTTGTGTATATTGATTTGAGGGGTCCCACTTACCAGGGTTTTTAAAAGTTTTTAAATTTAACACCAATTATGAATAATAACTTAGTAAAGTAACTGAAAGTAACTAAAGTATGATTATTGATTAGTTCTGATATGAAGTAAAAAAGTAAGCGCCATCTGTTTCTATATATTAGAACTAAAATGTTCATTGCATTGATATAATATTTCTGGATGGAATTTTAGAGCGCCATCTGTTGTGCAGTAGGAATTCAATTTATATAGATAACTTATAAGATAAGATAGATTGATTATACCAAGTGATAATATTATTAAACAAAATATATCTAACGTATTAAAAATTATAATTAAAAACATAATAAGTATTCAGATTAATTCTATCTATGGTTCTATGTTACAATGAAGTAAAAATTTAAAGGCCATCTGTTGTCATGTATTAGAACTAAAATGTTCATTGCCCATAGGCTCCAACAGTACTACTCCTTTAAAACGCCGTCTGTTGTCATATTTTAAAACTGCAGTAGGAATTAATTTTATCGATATTTTCATGGAAATAAGATATTTTCCCTCGTCAAAATGTAGCCTATGTCCTTTCTCAGGCTCTACACTATCTGTGTACAAAATTTCATTACAATCGGTTCGGTACTTTGGGCGTGAAAGCAAGACAGACAGACAGACAGACAGACAGACAGACAGAGATACTTTCGCATTTATAATATTAGTATGGATTACGAAGCAGTCTTAACGTCAACACCCCCTCCCGCTTCGTCTCGGGGGCTGCTGTCCATCATGTGTGCGTTGCGACGACGCATGGCGCCGTGTGAACATCTTGGTTATTTTTATATAAAACAACGCAACGGCAGTGCTGCGTCGACGCAACGCTGACGCAATGCGCCGTGTGGACTGGCTTTAACCCGTTAGTAGCACAGGTTGTAGTAATTTTCTCGTTCACGTGAACGCGACGCCCGATGACAATTTTGGTAGATAATATGGAACCTCAAAAAGTAATGATGATGCTGATGTTGGGATGACAGATTATTTCTCACTTTAACATTAGGTTTGAGAAATGGTCACGTTATGTACTCGCGGCGTGATGGATGGTGGCCGTCAATCCGCCAGACCTGGGACCGGAGACACTTAGGTCTCAAAGGCCTACTTTCTAGACAGACTAAACTTTAGGTTTTGAAATGTTTTTTTGATATTGCAAACTTATTTCCTCAATAGATTCTCTTAAAGTGGGGCACTTGGGCACATATTTAATGACTAGATGATGCCCGCAACTCAGTCGCGCCAAAACTCGTTTATCGTGCGGGAACCGTACATTTTTCTGGGATGAAAAGTAGCCTATGTCCTATCCCGGGACTCAAAGCCATATATAGAAAGCCAGCTCCATACCAAATTTCAGCAAAATCGGTTCTGCGGTTTGGGCGTGAAGAGACAGACAGACAGACACACACACTTTCGCATTTATAATAGTATGAATAGCATACCTATTACGAAAGTCGGTCACAAAGCTAAGATCAGCTGATCGAAATTGTAGTTTTTGGGAAAGCCTCAATCATGAAAACGTTGGGTACAGATTTAGACTTGTAAGCTTAAAAATATTAATGTTCAATTGTTAGTTTGTAATTGAAATAGTTAAGCAGAATGTTAATGAAAAAACATAATACAGCTCGACCGCAAACTATTCCTCTGACTGGAATTAGGACCCACCTCAAGTCGCAACCCTCCTTGATTGAGCGCCAGTCCCGACTCCCAGTCCCGGTCCCGAATCCCGGCCGAAACCGGACAACTCATAATTAATCTACCCTCTTGATCATTGCCTATTAAAATTCCAATTTACATGAATGAAGCAGTTTGTATTGAAATATACCGCTTTACTTAATGCCAGTATACACAATCAAATATCTATATAATAATATTACAACTATATACTGCGTGACTAGTGAGACATGTTCAATACTCGGGGACGTGATATTTGGCTATTATATTAGGTAGATGAAAACTATAATATAATATAAAAAAATATGTCAATTGATCACTGAATAATGTAGCTTAAAGTTAAATAATTATTTACCCAACGCATGGACACCGGTGTTATCCATGATTTATTTATTTAAAGGGTAATTCGGACAAAAATTAAGTACCTAATTTAGTTGTCCCGGCAAACGTTGTTTTGCCATAATATACCTATTTGCCCATTATTTGCCATATTATTTTATTGAAGTGACTAAATAAGTATGTCACCATGGCAACGTCGATCGCTATCCCGTCGCACAAGCAATGGTCGCCGTCAGTCTCAGGTTGTAATAATTAACGATTATTTATTCAACAAATGCACTTATCAATATATAAAGTACCGAGTAGCCGATTCTCAGACCTACTGAACGAAGCAGAGTGAGCCTTCTCAGAGTACTCTGTTCGTATTGAACATGTCTCACCAGTCATGTTGTATATTATTAAGGTCTTATCCAAACTCAGATACAGCTCCGATCACAGAATAGACTGCTATGACGTTTTACTGAAAGTTATTATAATGTAATTAAATATTCTACGAATTTTAAGACAGCGTTTCTACAAAATTCATCCCATAAAGAGTCAAAATGTTTTTGTAGACAACGTGCAAGGAACTGTGGAGTGAAGATAGCATTTAGTAATTTAATAAATTTAAGAAGTGAACCGAAGTGAATTAGAGTCGGGAATTATACAGCTACAGTAGTCGGCGGCTTCAAAGAGATTCGCTTCAAGATTTCGGCTGCATTTTATATCCAGCACGAGACCGGGCCGGGAAATATTCGCTGGAGGTGAAATTATACTTTTGAGTTACGACGTCGGCAGCGATCATTAGCATACGCTTAAAATTATATAACGAATATCTATTTTTGTGTATGGCTAATAGATTTTCCGAGTGTCCCATAAGCATAATTATTTTGATGGAAAATCCGACAAAAAATTATACGTTTTCCTTTCATCTGTCTGCAATTTATTTACCAAAATGCATGTCAAAATCTGCCAAACACTTAAAATAATATGTAAGATTTTTCTTAGGGGCTGTATCGCTCGTATTCAAATGTAAAACTCGTCTACGTTCACGGTGAATCCTGTAAATGTAACTCGGAATGTTATCAGTGATTACGAATATAATGGTCACCTCATAGAATTTCAGGATACGTAATTAAGGCGTTACGTTGCGTTGAAGTAAAATATAGACTGTGCTAGGAAAGATTTACCATCCCTTTTGGATTTACAGGAGCCGAGTAAAAATGTAGTTGCAGATTCGGAATTTTAGATACTGGACACTGAATTACTTTAATCAATCACTATCGGGGTTGAACTGAGAGAGTCTCGGCTTGAGGCGATAACACGTTCAGTCCGCCACCTTTAACACAGAGTTAATGTCAGTTTAAACCTAGCTCAGTCGTTTGGAGATAGCTAGACTTACATTAACTCAACTCGGTCGATTACTTACAGGCTAACCTGTAACAGTAGTAGTATAATAATAATAGCTTCACAATTAAATCACCTTAATCACAACTTTCAATTTATTTTTGTTTAATTAGTTACGGTTTGGTGTCATTTTACTGTTTCATGTTGGACGGAGTATAGTGTAGAGGTATAATTAAAATGAGTATTCTCGAACACACCATTTTAGTTAGTTTGAAGTGTTTATGTCGCGATCGCAGTGTCTGATACCCGCGAGGATCGACGACAACTAATACGACCACGACTACGACTACTACTACGACTAATAATAACTCCCACACCGGTTTGGGAGACGGTGGACGATTTCATTGAAACCAAGGCCAGTTACGCAGGATTAATTTTATAGTGCCCAAGTATGTGCGCAGTACACAAGAGCACTCTGTATTCCTTTTGCTCTCATAACCCAGTGGGACGGACGACCGACACGACTGGTGAGAGATCAGGCGCAGGACCGACTTTTTACATGCCCATCCGACGCATGGATCATCTTACTTGTCAGACAATCAGGTGATCAGCCTGCATTATCCTAACCTGAAAATAATATTATGTTTCCAACGCGGGAATCAAACCCACGACCTCCGAGTCAAGAGCCGAGTTCTGAACCACTGGACCACGGAGGCGATTGGAGGAGTGACTAGCGGTAACGATGGACATGTATCATCAGCGGCGATCGGTCGCGCCCGCCATTACCGCGCGGCCACATCAAAGCCGCTATGTTTAGACTCGCCCGCCTCGCGTCTGTCCGTCTCGCCGTCTAATGTTCCTCCATCGTCGTTACCGCCGACCGGAAAATACTCCATCAGCCTCTAGTTATACCAGGTACTCCTCTTTTTGACGAGGAAATAGACTCCGTATCGCATGTGATTTGCGCCGCTCCGTTTCAAAGGGTTACGGATCTAAAAAGCGTGTTGGAATCGAGTGCAGCGGAGCGTTTTTATAATAATCTGTTGCAACTTTCATGATATAAATCGCACTACGGTTGCATTAAAAATATTTTTATATCGCTTTGTTTTTGTTTAGATAAATATTTTCGCTCTTTGAAAAATGTATGTTACACGTTGTGTTCAGAAAATTTTTATCTGTTATTTTTATTTCAAAACTGTTTTTCAAAAAACAAAAATTAAATAAAAAAGGAGTAGGTTTGAACAAAAGAATCCCGCAGGACGCTGGTAATAAAGTTAGAAAGGAAATTGTCTTTTTGTGTTGTGCGTCAGACGTCAGTTCAAACTAAAAGTACACGACGAGTGGACGCAAACTTCGCAGTGACCGGCTATTATGTTTCACGTCCGTCAGCTCCCGACGCAACGGCGGTTTGACGGCGGCGTAACGGCGACGTGTCGACCGCCGGGTGTCCGTTATAATTGGCGTAAGACGTGCAGCTTGCGGGCAGATAGTCAGCTGGCTAATAATATGATGTGGTTTAATTAATATCGCGTCAATACGACACTCCTTCGTCTCTCCTTGTTATTAACTACCTTCTACTTCGTATACGGCGTGTCAAAAGCCTGTCTCATTATATCCACCTGACAATGAAGTTCGAGTCGACACACCGAAACGAAGTCGAGGAATTATTGAAACTTCTTAATTAGAGCTTCTCCGAAGTTTCTACTCGCGCTAAAATTTCCCAGAGAATTTAATTTAGCGTATTATAATTAGCCCGCGCGATTCGAAAGTATTTTTGTAGTCGGTTCAGTTACCATCGTTAATATAACGTTGCGATGACACACGTAGACGATCTGAATTATAAGCGCCGATTTGAATTTCATAACCGGTCCGACCTAGGGCGGCGAGGGCGCCGAGGGCGCGCGGGGGTGCCGAGGGCGGGTGGGGTAGCCCGGCCGCGCGAACTTTTAATGGGATATTAAAATTAGCCAGTCGTGTGATACAGGATTACCCGCAAATTGGATTAAGCGGAATTACCGTGCCCGCGCCGGCGGTCACGCGCCCCCGCCGCGCGCCGGCGTGTTTTGGGCCGATTCACACCGGATCGGCAGCGGCCGGCAGCGGTCGGCAGAGGCGCGATCGGCAGCGGCCGCCAGCGGCGCCTCGAGCCCTTTTAGAAGTTTTCAAGCGATACTAGTAGTTATAAGTATGTAAATAAAGTTTAAAATTATTTCACACTAAAAGTGCTCTTCGCACCGCTGCCGGCCGCTGCCGATCCGGTGTGAATCGGCCCTAACGTTTCGGAGTCGGACTGTCCTAGGAGTGTTGAATTGGAACTTCTCGATCTTATTACTACAGTAGCAGCTCAGTTAGATCGTACTCCGATTATAAAGTGACAATATAAGCCTTACACGGTACGCCTAACAACGCATGCCAGTAACGCTTTTAATTTCATTTTTGCTCTTGTAATAAATTTACGGACAGTTACTACATTTAAATATACTTAGTTTGTGATATACCTTTCGTCGACAAAAAGAGACCCATTGTGTTAGTCTACATTTGCTACAAAGAAAGTTGCTCGAGATTTATTTTAAAGGTGACTGTATTCAGGCCGGTCCGGGGTCCGGGATAGTCCCGGGGGGCGGGGGGAGGGAACTTTTTTTGGGAACATCGCTTTACATTATTATTTTTAACAAAAAATTAAAACCGACTTCCAAGATAAAAACAATAATAACATCCTTATAATATGAACTAAAAAGTATTAAATAATTATTCCTATCTAATAGTACCTTTTTCCGAATTCAGCTAAAACTCAACTATTTCTGTACTCAATCTTCATAATTTTGAAGTCGGTGTGTAATAAGATTACAATTTGTTAAGACTGTTAAGAGTCATACGGCAAACCCCAAGGCCCAAATATCAGGTAGATAGATACATTTAAACAATACATTTAAAAAAATCTAAGTGAACACGTGCTGAAAAATGCTCGCAGCGCGGCATGCCGCATGCCCTGACATTCCGGTTAGAACTTGAATACGATGTTTACGTTCGCGCCGCGCGGCGACGCCGTTGCCTCTGCGGCACCGACCGCCGTGTATAATAAACAGCCTATAATTCGTGTTGTTATGTATATAATTATTATTATTGTATCCATACCTATGCCTCTTGTACTATTATCTATTTTGTGCGATGAGACATTGCAGGTGACCTTAACACGACGTGGTAATGATGATGATGACGATGATGATGATGATGAATTTGAATTGCATGGTAGCATATGCTTTCTGTTCTTAAAACAACGCCGAAACTCCCAAACGTGTATCTATAAAGAGTCAGGAGTTCTCTCAGCATCTTCGAAACCATGGTATACCTTGACCCAATATTTGACTTTTTGGTAGCATATTCTTAGTACACTTCACATAAAACCAAAATCACCATATGTTTCCATATAAATTTCGAGGAGTCCCCTCGATTACTCCTGGATCCCATCATCAGGTCACCACTTTTGTGAACATGGTACCAAATTGGAGTGAAACCTAATACAACAAATTAAAAATTTCGAAAATCGGTTCACAAACGGCGGAGTAATCGTTGAACATACAAAAAAAAAACCACAGCCGAACATATAACCTCCTCGTTTTTTGGAAGTCAGTTAAAAACTTGGCCGCCGCTAATTCACTCCGTATTATGAGCGGACCTTTTTACACGATAATTAATTACAGCCGACCAACTTTTACGATACAATATCAAACAAATATTATACTCCCGGTTTCGACAACTTTTGATTAAGGATAAGTAAAGTATGAATTTACTGTGACGAATAAAACAATAATGTAGATTCTAGATTTATTAGGATTGCTCGGTGTGCTCAAATCTTTGAGCTCTCGACAGCGTAATAACAGGCGCTGGAGGTGAGCTGACCCTCGTCAAACAGCCCCGACCACCTGACCGCAAAAAATGTTGTCAGGAAATGTGTAAATAAACAGGCAGTATGCTCATTTTAACAAACTCTGACAAAATATGAGTAACAGGTATATTTTATAAGTACGATATATTATACGTTCATAATTTAGAAGACAACTCACTAGCCATAGGAAATTAGGAATACGTTCAATTCCTTCGAGCATCACGCACGAAGAATAAAATAGTCAAATCATAAAATGTCGACAATGTTTCAGGCAAACTGGAATGTATGCACATCTCGACGTGATATACGACGAGTCATACACAACTCTACGTATGAGTATTAACATTACGTCGACGCCAAATTACGCGGAAACAGAGCGCTCGCACCAGCTGATTAATGAACCGCCGCTTATTGAATCAATCTCTTCGGGGGTGAGGGGAGGGGGTCACAAAGTTGGAGTTCCGAAGTTGGTCCAGCGCGCTGCGGCGGCCGGGCCGCGCCGGGCGGTCTGCGGCGGCGGCACTCGATAAATCATTGTTATTGGATTACCATCGACTGGCAGTTTGCAGACCGGCGATTGTTACTTTACACGAGTAATGCGGCAGCGATAATTAAATACAACCGTGAGTTGAACATGTTAGCTTCTAAACGGCAATACGATCTATTCATACGGCGAACTCCTCGTGAATAGAGAGTATCGTATTAGCCCGCAGTCTATAATAATGCTCAGAATATCAGCTGCAACATAAAATGTATTGTATAATGTATAATGCTCGAACTCTCGTCGTATCTCGAGCGCGGACTTTTTGCTCCGTTGCGGCTGCGATACAAACGTTTTGTTATTTGCATTCGAACGTTTTCTACTTTTCCGAGAACCGAGACGGTAAAACTTTGTCTGATATGCCTTCATGAATGTCAGGAAGTTCGTTCTATTGGAATCACCACCTCCAGCCTGCTGCAACACCAGAGAAGTAGCAACGTAACAGGACTGCTCATAATTTTATCTTACTTTAATTGGTTAACATGATTCGTTGACTAGTTTTGTAGTATGCACAATAATTCGCTTGAATCTTAATTCGAGTAGACTGTAGTCAAATACACGTGTGTAGCAAATATTAATTTACAATGGTAATGAGTGCTCCGGCACCATCAAAGGATGTTTTGTTGACCTTTGTGAGTCGTGAGTTGAACGTTATTAAATGGAGAGTATTGTGGACCGGTATCGAACGCAAACCTCTGTAGTCCCGCCCTCGTCCCCGAGCACACGGAGAATCGAAACACTCGTCGGATGTGGAGCAGCATTCACAATTGATAGACGATTCTGCCTATTAATAATACTTCGAGCAATTTATAATAATAATTGTTCGGTCCCGACATGTCTAAATTGTAAAACTTTCTGTATTAGTTATTGTTATCAAACTTTTACAACTTATAAACTTTTCAATCAGTTTTCAAAAATGATTCAAAAGAAAGTGATACTCAACATTCTTATAAAGACGAGAGTTAAAGACGCGAAAAGACTTCGGTATTGAGCTAAATAGGAGATTCGGGCTTCTGTTATGAGAAGTTCAAGAGTGATTACTCAATTTTAATATAGCTAATATTAGGTTAGTGTCCGCGCGAAGAGTTTACAAGATCACTTAGTCCTTGAGGAGTTTGGAGTCGTCGTCGAATTACGTTTTCTCGGAATCGCCGCCGAGTGCGTGCAAAGCTAACGAGGTTCTAAGGTTATATTAATACCGCCGGATGAGTCAAAATTACTATTAATTGCCTTTGCTCTCGAGTATATTCTAATGCCACCAAACACATAAAATATGTAAAAATGGAAAGCCAAGTTCCATACAAACATTATTTTTGTCTACTAAATTCGCCGTAAAAAGGATGTAGATCTAAATGAGTGCCAAGTTCCATGGAAAATCGAAATATGTATGTATAGGAACCAAATAACATTATGAACAAATAATAGAGTCTATTTCTTTACTTTATTTTCTATCTACAACAATGAATGTTATTTAAATAATGTGAGATCTTAAACTAGATTAATCTAACTTGACCAGTTTTCATTACATCAGTAATTTCATAAAGTTATTGAACATTTTAATTCTGATGAAAACTAGCCAAGTCAAATCTAATCTAGTTTAAGACCTCACATTATTTAAATAACATTAATTGTTACAGATATTCAATAAAGCAAAGAAATAGACTCTATTATTAGTTCATAATGTTATTTGGTTCCTATACATACATATTTCGATTTTCCGTGGAACTTGGCACTCATTTAGATCTCCATCCTTTTTACGGCGAAGTTCATTGACAAGAATAATGTTTGTATGGAACTTGGCCTTCCATTTTTACATATTTTATGTTTTTGGTGGGATATCATTACTTTTTGTAAAGAAAACTTTCCGAGCAAGGGTAGACAGTAGACATCTTATAATCTTCCCAGTTCAAACATACATAATATTCGACTATATTCAATCGCAACCTTAAGGTGCTATTTCACCACTTCCCGACGAGTGTCGGATATGCTATCCGCAATTTATCTGGCAGATACTTCATCTGACAGATAAGTTGTGGATAGCCTATCCGAAACTTATCAGGAAGTGGGGAAATAGCCCCTAAGCCTTGTTGAGTATCAGACGAATAAAACAAAGAAAATCCAAGCGAATGGAAAAAGCAGCTACCTTCAGGAGGCATTGGAATAATACGGTATAACACAAGTATATTTCCAACCATATAACTATAGGATACAATCTTATTATGCGGAAGTTAAGTAGCTATTACGATAGCTGTCTAACAGACAAAAAGACGGACGGACGGACAGACGGACAGACATATTAAAAGAATTCTATGTCTATTCCTGGGACTCTAACTATATCTCCATACCAAATTTAAGAACAATCAGTACAAGCAATTTGGACGTGAAGAGGTAACAGACAGACAGACATACTTCGTAAAGTCACCTTCTATTAATTTCCTAAAGTTTTTTCACTTCACAAATAAATATTCGGGGAGCTCCCATATAATAAATGTGATTTTTTGGCCTTTTTTGCTCAAAATCAATAATGGCAGCCGGTAGATACTTGAAAATTTCACAAAATCTTTAATTATATTTTTATTTTCATAATTGATAATAAAAGTAAAATAAAAAAATATTTAAGGGGGGTCTCCATACCAAAAACACAATTTTTGCGTAGTTTCACTCTGTCCGACTCGCACTTGACCGATTTTTTTTGTTTTCTGATTTTTTCCTACGCTTTCACACAATTACCGAGCTAGATTCCAAATTTCAGCCTTTTAGGTCAACTGAAAGTGGATTAGAATTTTGATCTATAGGTCAGTCAGTCAGTGATAAAAATGTAAATTTTCGGACGTTAATATCTTAATAACCGTTTAAGCTGTGCTTATGAAATTTAGAGCATGTAGTTATCTCGCAAGTCTCATTATATGAGCCAAATTTGAAACGTTTATTTGAAATAGTTTCTGAACTATGAGGGGGTCACACACGGTGCTACTCGCCATTCTGGCTGGAACTTGGCTTGACACGCTACCGCGTGTCTAGATAAAAACCGACTTCCAAAAACGCTCATTTGACCTTCCGCTCCGATAATTTGTTTTTGATATAATATGGGGCCACCTCATACGAGTACAAAGAGTACGTTATTTTTTTATTCCCGGATAGTAAAGTGGACACATTTTAACCTCACGCAATTCTCCAAGGAGAATACTTTGTAGCTTGTAGTGAACTAGAAACATAGACAGCGCGCTGTCTAAAGACGTTAGTGTAACTACAGAGTTCAGCTGAAGTCAACAGTTATGTGTTGTTTGTAGCAGGGCTCGGGAGTAGCAGGCGACTGACAACAATGTTGTGGAGGTGAATAAGGGCATCACGCCTGTGTGTCAACGCGGCGGTCACCCGCGGCCGCGCCGGCTGCCCTTGTCTAGGTCTCTAGGACTCGCGGATTAGGGCAACGTCTTAAGCCTTTGTTTAGACTTAGGTATCAGTAGGTCTCAGTAGGTTAGGTAGGTAGTAACGAGTACATTTAGTTTCGCGGGCGCTGCGTTTTTGTTTCATAAAGATTTTCGGCAAAATGGTCCATTCGTTCGTTCAGATTTCTACTCACAGAGACTCCGAGGTAAAAATCGCAAGTAAAACAAGTTAAGAATGTACTATTGTATTGGAATATGTACCATCGTATGTTATTTGAAACTCAAAGATTGCAAAATTATACAGTGTGAAAATTAAAGCAAATATGAAAACAACAAGGAAGACCTATAAATTGTGTTATATACAATTTTATTTTTCAAATCGGAACGTTTCAACTGCAGATCGACTTTAGCTTATTTTGGAGTGCATGAATTCGGAGCGAGTTGAATGTCGATCTCGGTGCGGTTTATATTTTAATGTGGCTCTGATCGACTCCGATCGGCAGCGGCGAGTGGCGGGTGGCGGCCGGCGCGCCTGCTGCGGACGTTGACTGAGCGGGTCTAACCGCCGGATATCCGGGAGACGTTAAATCACTTGCCGCTGCAATGGAATCTGTGTTTGTGTCGGCGCTGGTCGGGGCTCGGCGGGGGAAGGGGGCGACAGGTGGGTGTGAAACGGAATCATTTATTCTACAATTTATGGCCCTTTGAGAGCGGTGACTGATAGAATTTTTGAACTGCATGCATAATGCCGTATTTAAAAACAATAATTTCAACTGCTGTTATTTTCAATGATGAAGATATTAAATATTATGAATTTGAGAAATTAAATGTAAGCTGGTTTATCTATATGAATCGCTGTATCGTAGATTTAGGGCCTGATTCACCGCTTCCTGATAAGGTGCCCGATAGGCTTATTTGACAGATTCTCTATACTCTATGTATCAAATTAAGTGGTGGATAGCCTTATCAGGAAGCGGTGAAACAGGCTCTTAAAATCATAATATTATCTGCATCTGCTGGACCTGAAATACATTGAT
The DNA here is from genome assembly GCA_905333045.1 of Lysandra bellargus. Taxonomy (NCBI): domain Eukaryota; kingdom Metazoa; phylum Arthropoda; class Insecta; order Lepidoptera; family Lycaenidae; genus Lysandra; species Lysandra bellargus. Next base: position 10,136,210 of record HG995344.1, read on the forward strand.
ATTATACTTAAACATTGACATTATTGACAAATTTGACATTATATCCATTATTATTATTGAGAGATAAAATACCTACATAAAGTATTGTATTATAATTGTCGAACATACGTGGGAGAGCCATGCTTCGGCACGAATGGGCCGGCTCGACCGGAGAAATACCACGCTCTCACAGAATACCGGCGTGAAACAGCGCTTGCGCTGTGTTTCGCCGAGTGAGTGAGTTTACCGGAGGCCCAATCCTCTACCCTATTCCATTCCCTACCCTCCCCTATTACCCTATTCCCTCTTAAAAGGCCGCGCAACGCACCTGCAGTCCATGGGCGACGGTAGTTGCTTTCCATCAGGTGACCCGTTTGCTCGTTTGCCCCCTTATTACATAAAAAAAAAAAACCTGAAACTCAGCGTTCGCAGTTTATCATGTAGAGACTTTCTGCGATGTCTAACGGAATTTTCCGAAACTTGGAAACTTCCGTTAACTAGACGAAAACCATCACGTCGAAATAATCGACAAGTCTATCTAACTACACTACTTTGCGGCTTTATTATGCTTCAGAAAAACTGTTTTCAGTTTCAGTACGTCGCCGACTAAACTTAATCAATGTCACTCGGTTTCGGGTTAAAGTTCAAATTTTTTCGCTACTACTTTCTTAATATCTTTAAAGATAAAGCGTAATATGTATTAAAACAAATTGATTCGTAGCAATCCCGACCGACGCAAGTGAGGCTGAAGCTTTAAATCCCGACGAGAATGAGTACGGTAATTATTTAGCAGCAACATGTCGCGCGCATTAAATATAATGCAAACTGCATCCGACACCCCGCGCCCAGGTATTGTCCCCGCCCGGCGCCCGGGGCACACCCGGCTCCGGTAACCGGATAACCGGATTGCGTCGCGAGCCGCCTGCTAACGAGCGCGGTAACTAGATTGCGCGTGTCCTCCTCGCAACACGCGACACCACACGCTCCAATACGCCACACTGCACGAGTTCATGTAAAGCTACATTTATCCTTTTACTGCTCTTACCAAGACCATTTTACGGTAAAGTTTTTTATTACTCTTGCTATGGTGGGGTAAAAGTGTTTAAAAATGCGAATAATTCAATGGTAATAAATGCAGCCTGCGATGAATATTACGACTGAATTCATGATTAGATTTCAAAGTTGTTCTCACGGAGAGTTCGGATCGAATATTAAACCTTTGTGAGTAATATTTAGTACAATAATCGTCTCCATTATGCAGCGACTCGCACTATCACGGACGGGAAAGTGAATCTCCTATACAGGGTGCAACTAAACCTTCCTGCCAAACTTTTTCCAGGGCTTAGGTATCATTAGGAGAGTCCATTTAACTAAAAATAAAATTGTGTGTTATTTTTTTCAATTACATATTTTATCCCATTTAAAATCGTTGCATAATGGTCAATCGCGGCGCAGGGGAATGATCAGGGGTGACGCGGGATGAGGCGCGAGCGCGGGGACACGTCACGCGCGGCCGGCGCATCGTGTCCATTAATTGTAGTGTTTTTTAGGATAACTTGCGGAAGCTATTTATCAACATTTTAGTACTGAGTGACTATAAAAGAAAAAATATATGTATTTTTATTTTTCACAAGGATCAATATATTAAAATTTGGCAGGAAGGTTTAATTGCACCCTGTATTATGCCGTCATGTGTCGGCGCCGCGTGTGTGGAGTCGAAAAACAGGAATATGAGATAGGGAAAATAATAAATTACAAGGAAATGGAAAAGATCCAGCGGAAGTGAGTGTAATTAGGGCGTGACGACACGTCACGCGGCGCGGCGGGTTGTACTGTGGCGATGTGATTACAAGATTTGGTTTTTCTTGGTATCACGTATCACGTACACTACCGACTAGGAATAAAGTAGATCTACCTCGTACTTTGTGTGCGTGTCTATTTCAAAGAATTATATATCTACTAGCGACCCGCCCCAGCGTCGCACGGGTATAAAATATAATAATATAATAATAATATCTTTGGACGCTTCACACCACGTCAGTCTGGCCCCGTGGTAAGTACCTGAAGGACTTGTGTTACAGGTACCAGACAACGGAAATATATTTAATACTTTTATACTATACATATATTTAAGGTTTTTATTATAAATGATATACATATTTAATATACATCCATGACCCAGGAAATTTATAAACTTTTTGTTCCGTCGGCGGGACTCGAACCCGCGACCTCCGGCTTGAGCTACCAACGTAAATATATAGATATACGTAAATATAAAAATATATAGATAGCCACCGAAAAAATAATTAAAATCGATAGCCTATGATCCTTCACGTGATCTACTTCTTATCTGTGCCAAATATGAAATAACATAAAAATTGCTCCAGTACATAGTTCGCGAGATAAGCCCTTTTTAATAATTTCCTCCTTTTTTTCCACATTTTCCTCTATTTCTTCGCTCATATTAGTCTTAGCGTGATAAAATATAGCCTAATATAGCCTTCCTCAATAAATGGGCTATCTGACACTCAAGGAATTTTTCAAATCGGACCAGTAGTTCCTGAGATTAGCGCGTTCAAGTTAGCCCTTTCAAATAATTTTCCCCGTTTTTTCCACATTTTCCTCTATTTCTTCGCTCCTTTTAGTCTTAGCGTGATAAAATATAGCCTATAGCCTTCCTCGGTACAATACCCGGCAATAAATATTGCACATCGACCTTTGGAAAGAGACATTCGGCTAATTTCGGTTTCATAGAGCGTTATCTTTGTAGCACACACCTATTTGACATTATGTCAGTCGTTGTTCAAATTCAATAGAGTGCAGTCGCGTCCAGTTCAAAATATATATCTAGAGTTGTTAACACCCCTAAATTTGCTACAGCTGTAATTTTCCAAAAGAATTTTAAATACGTAAACATAATTTGAACACCTTTTTTTATTTTATTTTACCCGAATATAAAGCCATAACTTATAGAAAATTTGGTGTATTTTATACAAAGAATAATAAAATTGTCAAAAGAAGCAAATCTTAATTGTTTTAACAGCTCCTAATATATACCGGACTTTTTGTATTTTGTGCGTAAGAGATAACGCTCTACATAACCGAAATTAGCCGACTGTCACTTTCCAAAGGTCGATGTGCAATATTTATTGCCGGGTACTGTAAATGGGCTATCTAACACTGAAATAATCATCAAAATCCGTTGAGTAGTTTTAAACATTAAAGGGAACAAAGGGACATGAGGGAAAAAAAGCGACTTTCTTTTATAATAAGTATAGATATCTACAAGACGGGCAATTAAATAAAACTAAGTGACTACTTTTTGCTGCTGTACCCTATAACTGTCACGAACATATTTTGCTCCTAGTCTTTTGGACCTCTTTGTCAATAACTAAGTATGAAACGCATTAATTTGAAGCATAGCGAATATTCCCAAAAATTTACCCTTTACAATCCAGAAGTCAGAACACGTCAGTACAATAATTATTTTACCCCGAGAGTTTGTGTTCTAGGACGCGATTTTCAATCCGAACCGCTTCGGTTTCAGAAATCACTTTCACAAGTGCGACGGCGATTCGAAGCGCAATTCGAGATAGAGGTTTGGGTTCATTTTCTTTTAAGCAACAATGAAACGCTCCCCGACTGGCAAAAACGGGGAAAATGTTGTTTGCGGAGATCAAACAGCCGTGGACATGTCAGCCCCGCGCCCCGCCTCACACCCGGGACGATGTTTGAACTGGACCGGGGACGATTCTTTACGTAACGTGACGTTAACACAGTATTATACGATTTTGGACGTGCAGGGTGTTTGGGTTAAATATAATTTAACCTCCCTTAATAGTTAATAAGAACCGCTGGGTGAGCCAACAATTACAATAAAAATGGAAATTTTTGCATGTGTTAGATATTATGTCTTACATTATCAAGGACAGTAATTTATAATTTCCTATTGTCTTCAATTATTATTAATATTGTAATTCAGTATTTCTTATTGAATTCCAGCGTAAATAAAATTTAAATCGTTGCCACGTTCTTCCAAACTAATTTCTGTATTGCACGTGTAATCTATCTATATATATAAAATTACAAGTCCTGATTGACTGACTGACTGACTGACTGACTGATTCATCATCGCTGAGCAAAAACTGTTAGAGCTACAGCCACGAAATTTGGTGAGTAGGGTTGTTTTATTAAGTAGACACCCACTGAAGGAATTTTGGAAATTTTAACCCGAATATACCGTTATTTCTTTAGTTAGAAATATGAAACTTTATTTTTGGGCTACTGAATAAAAATGAATGAACACATATTAAAGCGTTTTTTGAAATTCTACCCCCAAGGGGATGAAATTGGGGTTGAAAGTTTGAATGAAAATCTGTCATTTCTTGAGTAAGAAACATGAAACATTATTTTTAGGCTACTGATTAAAAATAAATAAATATGCATTTAAGTGTTTTTGAAAATTCTACCCCCAAGGGGGCGAAATTGGGGTTGAAAGTTTGAATGAAAGTCCGTCATTTCTTGAGTTAGAAACATGAAACTTTATTTTTGGGCTGCTGATTAAAAATGAATAGATACATCTTTAAGCGTTTTTGGAAATTCTACCCCCAAACGGGTGAAATTGGGGTTGAAAGTTTGTATGAAACTTTGTCAATTTTAAACCGATCGATCTGAAACTTTGCACGCATAAAGCTACTGTAACGTAGGCGTTTCCTAAGAAAGGATTTTCAAAAATTTCACCACTAAAGGGGTAAAATAGGAGATGGATTTGCATGAAACTTTGTCAATTTTAAACCGATCTGGCTGAGACTGTGTATGCATAAAGTTACTATGACGTAGGCATCCCCTCAGAAAGGAATTTAATAAATTCCATCCCTAAGGGGATGAAATAGGGGATGAAAGTTTTTGAACATTTTCTTAGACTTTCGACTGATTGAACTGAAATTATTAAAGATTTGAGCTTTTATGATGAAGACGTGCGCTTTAATAGGATATTGGTAAATTCAACCCCCATGAGGATAAAATAAGAGATGATGGAGGACGTAATTGTATTACTTTGAACCTATTGGAACGAATAAATTAAGACGAACAAATAATTGAGTATATTTTGCAGTCATATTATATTGTCAAGTGCCTACCAGCTGTTGCCAATGTTACGTAGCCTGATATAAATCTATACATATTGTAATAAAATCGTAGGAAAGTTAATTCTGTACAAAGTTATTAATTCAAAGCGAATTTATTCTGACCTAAACTAAACATACATAGGCTGCATTAAAAATATCGGGAATGGAATACTTCCACTATTCTGCCGTGCAATCACTAAAGTGCAGTAAGGCGCATTTTTGTGATTTTCCGTTTTTGATATATTCTAAATCTACATTTTTTTCTCTTTATTTCTGGCTTACTCACATTATCCTACGTTAAATGGAAGTATTTTATTTTTAACCATTAAGATTTTTGAAAATGCAGTAACTATCCCTTTTTACCGCCCAAAAAGACATTATTGCTATTTAAATCGCAGTAAAATCCCTTGCTGCAAGGATTTTTTTTGTGATTCCAGATTAAAACGCAGTAAATACAAATAAAATACTGTTTTTTAAATAGTTCCATATACACGCACTGATGAAGACACGGCAAGACTAGTTTATTTTAGTTATTTTCACAGTAGAATGGCTTACGGTATCCTTTTATGGGGAAACGCTGCCGACATCAATACAATTTTTGTGTTGCAGAAGCGAGCTATACGCTCAATTTATAAAATGTCAGCTTTTGAATCTCTGAGAGAAAAGTTTAAAGAAATTGGTATTCTAACTGTTGCTTCTCAATACATTTTGGATAATGTGTTGTATGTTAGAAAGAATCTAACTAAATTTAAAACTAAAAGTGATAGTCACGGTAGAAACACTAGAAATAGGCACAAGCTGGAAATACCAGTGATCAGACTTAGCAAAATAAGCAAATCTTTTAAAGGTCAATGTATACGCCTTTACAATAAAATCCCGGAAAACGTTCAAAATTTATCAATTAATAAATTTAAAAAAGTAATTAAATAACGTTTGTGTGCCAAAGCCTACTATACGGTCAATGATTTCCTAAACGATGGCACATCTTGGGAGTAGGATGGCTGCTTACTGCTGCTTCTACATATTTTATTATATGTGACTTACAATTGTGTATTCATGTTGACTTTCTATAATGTATTAGATTAAGTTATTTACATTGTAAATTTTATTTTTTTAAAAGACAAATTTTCCACTTTTTTAGTAAAAAGTGGCCCCGTGCGAGTTTCTTACGCCGGTTCTTCTCGCCGGGTTAGTTCGCGAACCGGTGGTAGGCAACATGTAGCTCAACGTTCTGAAAACATTTGATTCAAATTTATTCAGAAATAAAACGATTTTTATTTATTTATTTTATAGTCACGTGAAAACCTAATTACAACGCAGTATATGTTAACTCCATACAAACAGTTTTACTGCATTTAATCAGTACTGGTGATTACTAATTAAAATGCAGTAAATTCAGGTATAATACTGCATTTTAAAAAGTTAATTGCTCTATTGATATAATCTGTACTACTTACTAAAATGCAGTATTTGTATAGTATTCTTTGAAAGAGGTTGTATGTATGCAATTCGTACATCTATCTTTTATAAAAAGATAGTACTTGCAAGTTGCAGGCTATTGTAAATCGTATTTTGATATTCAATTATAATGATCGTTAATTAATATGGCGTCATTTTAACCATTGTTGATATAGTGAAATCTAATATTGACCTCACCATGCAATTAATAATGATTATTATTGCATGGCGAGGTCAATATTAGATTTCACTATATCAACAATGGTTAAAATGACGCCATATTAATTAACGATAAGTGTAATCGCTTAATTTTGGCCGGTTTTAATTTTTATTAATGACAATAATTGATAAGTTACAAAACTTATTTATTGCTTGACATGTTATAGAAAATATTATGTGGTTGTATTGAGCAGGAGTTCTTGGATAGATTTTAAAGTAAAAAGAGGCGCTTAGATATTATAGCATAAGCTATACGCCCTGATAAGACTGATTAATTCGTAAACGTCTTGTTACTTATTAATATACCACTTATTTCTCAGTTCCACCATTTTATAGATTTTTGTGTTCCTTTCATTCAATTATGGACTGATTAATTGTATAATGTAAGTGCTTTGTATTTCTAATTCACTTAAAAATGGCATTTTTTTAAATATAGTACTAGGTATTTACAGTTTTAAGCATTATTTTAAAATAACGATTGTAACGTCCTCAGATAAGATAATAATTGTTAGTTTTTTAATGCAAAAATGCAGACTTTTTAATAAATTTTTAGCTTAGAAACGAAGTTCAAATGAAAAACGCATCCTATTTGATTATTAAAAATAAAATTTTCATAATTAAATTATTATATTATTTCATTTGTATGCAATACTGCTTTTATGTCCCAGAACACAAAACTAACTAAGGTGCAGTAATGCACCTTTTTTACTGCGTTTTAATATGTAATTGGGCCCCAAAAATATTAATGCCTGTAAAAAATTATTCATGGGGTTTTCAGGGCATTCATTACGTCTTGGATTAAGTTTACGTTATTCCCTTTGAGATAAAATCGACAAAGAACAAAACAAATACATTTAAATATATTTTTTTACATTTTTAAACTTTAAACGCGTTTTTCTCCGAACCATGATTTTGCACTTACTGCACTTTAGTGATTGCACGGCAGTATTCCTGTCATATTAAAATCTTTTTAATTGAAAACTCCTTGGTTTTAAAAATCGAATACCATTTATTTATTTAAAAAAAGATTCTCGGTCTCGTAACAAGGTCTTGTCAAACTTGTTTAGTCGTTGAGAATATGGAATTGACTCGAGAACATTCTAGAGCGATGATTTATTATGACTTTCGAAGTGGTTTAACATAGTGTGTTGATCGGATGATTTGTGCATTTGGTGATGAAGCCCCATCCAAAACCACAATTTATCGCTGGTTTGCTGAATTTCAACGTGGACGTGTCAGGCTCAGTGATGATCCCCGTCAAGGTCGTCCAAAAACTGCAGTCACCCAAGAAAACGTTGATGCTGTGCGTAAGCTGGTTGAGGAAGATCGACATGTGACATACCGCGAATTTCAGGCAACTCTAGACATTGGCATGAGTCGAATACAAATAATATTGCATGAACAATTAAGTTTAAAAACTTTGTTTTCCCGATGGATACCGCATTTGCTCTGTGAAGAGCAAAAAGCGGCTCTCGTTACTTGGTGCGTCAGAACTCTCGAAAGATTCCACGCAGGATCCTCAAATGCTGTATACAACATCGTATCAGGTGACGAATCCTGGATATATGCGTACGAACCCGAAACTAAAAACCAGTCACGAGTTTGGGTGTTCGAAAATGAGTTAAAGCTAACAAAAATTGTTCGTTCGCAAAAAAAATGCTGGCCACGTTTGTCTCCAAAACCGGCCATATTGCGACTATTCCTCTTGAGGGAAAAAGAACGGTTAACGCAGAATGGTATGCTAGCATTTGTTTGCCACAGGTCGTATCTGAACTCCGTAAAGAGAACTGCAACCGCCGCATCATCCTCCATCACGACAATGCGAGTTCTCACACCGCGCACAGAACAAAAGAGTTTTTAGAGCAAGAAAACATAGAATTATTAGACCATCCGCCGTACAGCCCCGACTTAAGCCCTAATGATTTTTATACTTTCCCTAAAATAAAGAATAAATTGCGTGGTCAGAGATTTTCATCACCTGAAGAAGCTGTGGACGCCTACAAAACGGCCATTTTGGAGACCCCAACTTCCGAATGGAATGGTTGCTTCAATGATTGGTTCCATCGTATGGAAAAATGTGTCAAACGCGGAGAATACTTCGAAAAGCAATAAACACATTTGTGTCACCTCCTTGATTTCCGAAATTTTCAGTGCCGCCCTCGTATTATACTTTGTTTTCGAGTCTCATTTGATTAAGGCCATCCCCCGAGCAAACGACCTTGACCATACATTAGCCGCGTCGCCGAGATCACACCAAAACCCTATTTTCTTACTTATCTTAGTTCAAAATTGACCTAAAAAAAACCTGGAATATGTAGTTTATGATATTATCGATCTATTGGCGTATGTTTCAAATACTTAACAGTAATTTGTAAATACTAAGGAGATGCTGAATGTATGCTTGAATTTTAATACATCGGTTTTTATCATTTATAAGACATATTATTATCTTTGTGAATGGGTCCCGTTTTTACCCTTTGAGTAAGGGACCTTATAAAGGAGAAAATTATCCATCTCCGTTATTAACTGCTAACGCGGACGATGTCGCGGGCAACATTTTTGGGCTACTGATTAAAAATGAATGGATACGTATTTAAGCGTTTCTGGAAATTCTACCCCCAAGGGGCGAAATTATGGTTGAAAGTTTGAATGAAAGTCCGTCATTACTTAAATTAGAAACATGAAAGGTTATTGACGTTTGCGTTTGACGTTTGCTTAAATAAGGTCCCGTTTTTACCCTTTGTATAAGGATCTACAAAAAGGGGAAAACTATCCATCTTTGTTATTATACTATGTTAACGCGGACGAAGTCGCGGGCAACAGCTAGTAATTAATAAGTGAGATTTTTACTGTAGTTTTATCTTTAAGTTCTGATGTTCTATATTAGCTCGTGGGTTAATTATTATGAGTCTCAAATTAGGGCAGAGTCTAACGACTAATAGAAAGTTATATTTTGTTGAAAACGAACAAAATTTGAGTGGATCCGGCGAGGAGTAATGAAATTTCGTTAATTGAGTTATTTTGTGTACCCGGTGGAGTTATTTTGTGTACCTTTTGTTGGCTCGTGTACGAACATCCTCACATCGTCACACGGAGGCTCTATTAATAATAATAAGTCTCGTATTTAGATCGCTTCGTATTGATTTTTCTCTTGCGTGGGTGTGTGACCGACCTCTAAAATATACCTACTCCATTCCTTTTCCCATTCTCACATTTTTTTTCTGTTGCTTCTTGATTTTAATTATTACTGTTAAATAAATTTTCAAAATAAAATATCTAACTCAAAAGCTCCTCGATCGTAAAATAATACCAACTTTAGGGACAGCTAATCATCTGTCTTCGATCGTTTTGATCCATCGCAAAGGAACTGACATGTACTTACCTGCTGATTTTATTCACTATACATAAACTCCAATTCTAAATTAGATAATTTCAGTTCGAATGGATAGAAATAACTGTGCGCCCTGACAGGTCGAGGCTGACCATGATGGTGCTCATTACTTAATGCACCGTGATGGAGTTGGCTAGATATTGTGTATGAAAATCAATAACGACCGCTGAAGCTGGGCCAAATCTGATAAAACACGGGTCAGGCCGCCGACAATGCAGCCGCAATATTATACTTTGGAATAATCTGATGGCCTCCTCATAATCTTTTTGCACACTGGGTTTGTTCTACTTGAATCTGTAGTTACAGACCGCAAAACGACATTGCTCTGCTGCTTTGATTTGTTTACCGTGTGCGTGTATTTAAAACTTACCAACTTCTTATAACTTCAATGTCACAAAAATAAAGTTTTAAGTAATGTTATACTAAAATAAACCAGGCGGCTGGCATCAAAAGTAGCGCAATTGGCTGCTCATATTTTGTCAATATTTTGTGTGCAATTTCCGGCAGCCGATCGAACCGTTTGAAGCATTCATATTTATTAGATAATTGTTTGTATGTTTGTGTACGAGTTGTCGACAATTCCTCCCCCCACCCCGGTGCCACCGCGGGTAAATATTTGGTGAAACGTTGCTCGCGAAGTTTGCGTTACATATTTCAGTGTTTAGGCTTCCCCCGTCTCCTGTTTTTTTCTGCCTGATATCATTAAAGCTTCCCATGAAATGTTTCATTATAGTTTCATTCGATTATTACTCTCTACGAGGCAATAGACATTAAAAGGACTGAGTCAAAACTGTTATGATGTTCTAAGTATAAGTTATCAGTGAACACAAAAAGTTACAAAGTGGTTGTGCAATCATCGTCATTTTCTCGCATCTTGACTTATATGAAATACTTAATTTTTATTAACTTTTCTAGTCGTTAAGCCTTATCAAATGTTGCATTGTGTTTTAAGAAATAATGTTGTGCATGTCTTTAATTATTGATCTGAATGTTGTATAAGGACTAAAGCTTGTATTCACATCGTTGATACGCCTATAATAAATAAATTAACCCACCAAGCCCCGTAAGGCCCATATGGGCCGCGATAACAAAAGATTTGCAGGAATTGGCGATCGACGGTTTAATAAATTAACTAGCTAGTAGCTACCCGCTATACTAGCTGTATATCTGGTGTCATAATTATTGTTCTTTATATTTCTGCTAAAACGGTCACCCCGGCTCTGTAATTAAAAATATGAACAGAGTCAAGCAGGAAATGTACTGTATAGCACGCAGTACGCTAGCTCACTAGACGGAGAGCCCCGGGGGAAGACTTGTTAGCGTTTGTACAGAACTCTCAGTTCTAGCACTATGTTTTCCCGGTTATGTGAAATCTATATTTTAAATGGAAACGTACTAAAACTTAAGAGTATTTCAGGTTTCGGCGGTAATCCCGTCACGTGCGTCTGAATTCCGAAGTAGCAGCTCCGTTGCACTTTCCGTTCAGTTCCAACTTTGACGAACTTCACCTACGCTCCACGCTCCACGTATACACTCTAAACTTGAACGGAAACTTCTCTTAACTTCGTGGAGGAAACAAAAATATTTGATACTGAATGTTTCTCGTCTCCTAGCACGTCGAAGAGGCAAACCTACGGGAATGGTACATTCTGCCTCGTTAAAAAAGTATTTTCTTTGTATCTGTACTCGGTCACCCTAGTTTCGGCCCCCAGATATTGGAGTGCAATGAGAAAAATAATCAAATATTTCCTCGTAATATAAGTGAGAAATCCGGAGTCCCGAGGGCTGAGGGCCGAGGGACAGACGGGCAGTAAATGTTTTACGGCCCTCCACACTCGATGAAGGCCGTGATTTGTCTCCGCGACAGTACCGGCTCATAGACTTAATGCCTCCGCCGCAATCTGAGCGCGCAATTATTAATTTGAAGACTGTAATTTGTGATGGCCCCTGGTTCCCCTTGACAAATGTTGTAAAACCGACGCTCACTCGCGTTCCTAAATAGACGAACATATAAAACGTTCTTTGCAAAATATTGCCCATCAAAGATAAAAATTGCATGTAAACGACGTGTAATGGAATCGTTTATTCCCTATCTAGAGAATAAACGATTAGCTATAACTAACGGAGCACATAACAATAAAAACTAGAAGGCGAGTTAGTAGAAACACTTCACAAACTGATAAGGGGAATAGATGGCGCGGGGCAGCGCGGGGCCGACGGGGGGCGGCGCGGGATAGTTGCGATTCCCTCCATTACACAATTATCATTTTTATTGGGAAACCGTCGGACTCATTGTTTTTCCATCGTCTCTATCGGCGCCCAGCGCCCAATCTGTAAATGTACTGAAAAAAATATTGCCGCAAACGCTGGCAGCGATCCAGACCCTCCATCTGAAATTCAAATGCACATTCTCCGTGCCGCGCGAATGCCGCCTCTATGTCTATCGTAGTAGGGGTTCGCTGAATTCGACGATTGGCCGGGCGCGGGCCGGCGGTCGGCGCGGCTCTACAACCTCTACACTTTCCCCGCGCAGCAGGGGGCAAGGGGGGAGACAAATGTACTGAAGTAATCTCGTGTAGTGTGCGAACTGTGAAGTTCCCGCACACAGCGTATTTACTCACGTGTTGTTCGGCAACCTTGGCCGGTTTATGTCGGTATCAACAAACACACAACAAAATTGTCGTGTGTTTGTCTACAGACTACAACAGAACAGTTCTAGACAAAGACACAACAAAAGCAAATTTTCTAAATGCAATCTTCTGAGGTGCAATTTTGATAAAAAATTAAGTTACTAACCTGGTACGCAACACGAAATTTGAATAATGCTGCACCGACGTAAACACCTCCGAGCCAGCTACGAGTTGTACAGGGCACATTACGTTAGCTCGCTAGCCCGGGGACATCATACGGAGCCTTTTTACCGTCACGTGGAGGGAAAGTTTTAATAAGTTTAGATATTTATACCCGCTGTACCTGTTAGCCGCGCGCCGCCGCCGGCGGTGATCATATCAGCGGCCAGGAGGTAATCCGGTGAGCTCGTTATCGTGAGTCGTGACGTCACCACCGTATGACGTCATAAGGTTATCAGAGCAACTAATTCCTTGGTATTGAGATTATGAAAATTGGAATGTTCAGAATTTGCTACGTAAAAGCGGATATTGTGTTCGGTACGCGGAAATCTTCGGCGCGCGGCGTAGCGGAGGTGTACGATAATTTTACAAGTACTTTCAATAAAGTACGGGATTCCCTAACAGTTTTTTTTTGCATATTATGTAGAGAAGTCGTACTCTGAAGTGAGCCGCCGAAGGGACCCGCTAATAAAATTTCCGCTTCATCGGAAAAATCTGGAATAAATCATTGGATTTGCGCCGTACAAATAGGCGTGGAATTTTCCACATCTACATAATTAGCAGTCAGCTAAACGCCCCTCCCCCCTGCCCCCCGTGCCCCCCGCGCCCCCTGCCGCGGCCGACGCGGCGACGAAGATGACGCAAATGGACTACTAATTTATGATAACAAAGTAAATTGTTCCAAAAAAGGGGAGACGGCTATGAATAAAATTCCAGTTACTCAGTTGGCGATTTAAATATCTGGGCGCGCGCCAGGCGATGTCACCTCCCCCCCTGCTCCTCCCCGCGCCCCCCGCACCCCGCCGCAGACGCCGGTGGCCGATAGCGCGGTCCACGAGCACTGCAGCCATCTGCAGCTGCCAACGGCCGTACCTTTAGCTGTTATCACGAGCCAATTTATACTATAAAGTTGTAGTGCTATAAATATGGTATCGACCAGAAAAAGTGTTACTTATTCTGGGGGGTGTGCCAAAATGTTTTCGTTTTCGCTTCGTTATAGAATCGCCGATGAAAAGGTATGGAATTGACTTAAGCGTTCGTTAATATGACGTTGACGTTCGATTCGTCTTATGTCAATGCCATACATTTTGATCGGCGATTCTATAACGAAGCGAAAACGAAAAAGTTTCGGCTAAATGGCCTGGTTATTTTGGGAACCATACAAACATAGGTAATGAAAACTTGGATACGTTAGTGCTTTGTTAACTTGACGCCATAAACGATAGGAACATTCAACATTCCACGACTGTGCTGATTGACGCCGAACGATGTCAATGTTGCTTGTCAGCGAGCTCGCTGAGGCTTAAATGTCAAAGCACTAAGGATAATATATCAACAAAATTCCACTGTTGGGAGCGCAGGCGAAGACAAATGAGGTAGGCGGGTATCGTCAGTTTTGACTCTTGAGCCTCCACAATAATTCCTCCACAATAATTCCTCTGACATCTCCGAAAATAACTATTTCTGAAACATACCTCATATTTCAGAAATACGGGCATGTTACACCTAACAATATTGTGCGTTAATTATAATTAGGAAATTGAGAGTAACATCTACCTAGATCTTCTTCATTCTTCATACATATATTGTTTAATGCAATAAGGGGGCAAATGAGCAAACGGGTCACCTGATGGAAAGCAACTTCCGTCGCCCATGGACACTCGCAGCATCAGAAGAGCTGCAGGTGCGTTGCCGGCCTTTTAAGGGGTAATAGGGGAGGGTAGGGAAGGAAATAGGGAAGGGTAGGGAAGGGAAAAGGGTAGGGGATTAGGCCTCCGGTAAACTCACTCACTCGGCGAAACACAGCGCAAGCAAAACACAGAAAGACCGGAGAAATACCACGTGGTATTTCTCCGGTCGAGCCGGCCCATTCGTGCCGAAGCATGGCTCTCCCACGTCAAAATGATATACTTCACACAATATAATATTAAAATATAATACCTGTACCATATCACCCTCTTCGGAAATGTCTGTCATTTTTTCTACTCACGCTCATGATATTATGATTTAACTTGTACGACTTGTAACAATACAAGTCGTACAAGTTTTCAATTCTGTAGTAGTAGTATGATACATAGGTTCCAAATTCTCATGAATGTTATTTTCGTAAGTTCTACAAATAACGCTTTCCTGTAACATTTATAACATTATCTGGCTGTAGTGACTGCCCACAGGGGTAACAGAGTTGTCAGTCGGTGCCTCGTTACTGACGTTCGACAGGGTCGTTCAGGGCTCCGGGCGCAGGGCCACCGGGGTTACCGGGGTTAGGTATACACAGGGCCCGTCTGCGCTAATTTGCTCTCCCGAGCTCCGTAATAGAATTCTTTCCCCGGCCCAATTTCACTAAAAAAGTTAATTAAATACTCACTTTAGTGATGTTCTACCGTAAAAGTTGGCTTTATTACTTTTTACAGTATTTAATTGTATCTAATCTTTAAATGGTTGGCCCCAAACTTTCCTACCATTGCTTGAAAACTAGGATGAACTAGACTAAAAGTTACGATGAATTAACAAAAAAAAAACAAACGACGTTGTTCCAGCACACGCGTGTCCCGACCACGTCCCGTTTAGATTGCATTACGTGCTAACCGAGCTGAACTTATTTCCTTAGCCTTAGATGTCATCGTTTGCAGACTTCAATATATTATGCGGCATATAAGGCATCACTAAAATTCACGTAATGAATCTGCAAAATCATAATATTTCTTTCTGGCGGCGGGTTCACAGAAGCATCGCGGACGGCCTTCGCACGATTGATTTACGACCACCATTCATTTTAATGAGGAAAATATATTTCGGGGGATCCATTAAGTAGTTAGCTATACTTCGCTCCGACAAAGGAGATCGAGTAAAACATATTCGGAATCCACGAATAATAAATACGCGAAGTTGCGGCCGAAGAATAAATAACTCGGCGGAATACACGCGAGTAATGGCCTGGAGAAAGCAGAAATCATAATAAATTACCCCGGCCGAGTCCTGAGCGGCTCCTCACGATACATTTGCGGAGATAATGGCGGCCGGGAACCGGGCGGCGGTACGTCATTGCCGACTGTACGGTAACCGCGCGCAGCTGACCGCTCGCCGGTACCATGGAGTGCTACTCGCTCGTAATGCATTAGAATAGCGTTAAACGGTCTGGCATCAGTTAAGGTCCATCAGTCACAAAATGACGCCAGAATGATGGCTGGAATGTACTATCAGAGAAGTTGATTCCTATGCAGATGGCGGACCCACGGAAATAAGATTAGATAGAGATCTGTGGGCGGACCTAAGTAATTTGGTCGCGTTACGTCAAACCCAGCCGACCGATTACAGCTTACATTGAATTGACATAAGCCGACCACATGACTTAGATCCGCCATCTGCATAGGAATCAACTTCCCTGATAGTACATAATAAAAATAAGGAGTCGTCAATCACACGGTTACACGATCATTCTTTCGTCAGTCTGGATCAGACTGATGGACTGAACTGATGCCAGACTGACCGTGTAACCCTGCTCTAACGGTACTAGGAAACAACCGCCTCTTATAAAACCAGCGAGAAGTGCTGTCATTTATCGATATGTCTGGTACCAGTTTTTCTCTCGCAGAAAGATCACAAGATTCATGTTTTCACATCAGAATGTCATCGGTGTCGGAAGTGCGATGAAAGCCTTTTTCGCGGTCCCCGAGACTCGCGTTAGTAACTTGTTAAAATTTTATGTCAATTGCAAACAAGACGTCGATATTTAAGAGGAAAATAAAAATAAAACTGAAGATGTCGGAAAATTACCAAATTCGTCCAACTCAATCATATTTCATGTTTTAGTACAACAAAGGCGACGCCTTTATCAGTTTTAGCGAGCATAATTGTTTGTATTATTATATTGTTGTTACCTAAAATATAAATAATATATTTTTTCTCCTTTTTACCTAGCAGAGTCGGCAGAATCTTTAATGAAGTCGTTTAGTTTTACACGAGTACATAAACTACACGTCGCGTCGAGAGTACTGCATGTCGTGCCTGACAGGTACCATTGTAAGATGACCTCCCGTAGCCTACGAATACATAGCTACGAAGGTTCACTTTACGTTTGTTTTTATGCTTAAGTTGTGCTTGATATTATATTTCCCTTGCGCGAGATCGTAATTTGAGACACATTTTCATTACCTACGAGTAAGTCAGCAATTTATTGTACCAAATATTGCAAGATAATATTGTAAACAACTTCGGAAAACCAATAGTAATAACTATGTGGAGAGGATTTCTCGGCATACAACGGTGTGTTCTGTGGCGTTGAAGTATTTCACAAACTATCCAGGATCAATAGTCAATAACCCCCCCCCGTGCAGCGGCGGGTCTGTGTGACCGGTCGCCGCCGCCACCGCGCCCGCACAACTCCGACAACTACGGAACTGCACATGTTTGCGTGTTCAACACCTCGCGGGCAACTACTACAAAACTTTTATTATGTTTGTGATAAACGCTGCTGAAGCATTGTTATATTTCACAAATAACTTACTACCAATGGGATAGGTAGATATTTTTTCGTCATAATATTGGAAACATTGTGTTAAGTAATAAGGAGGGGAATCTATCAGAGACCTCATTGTTGAGGAATAATGAGATAATTATTAACGACCCCCGTCAGCGGTAGTCGGGGCTCGGGAGGCGTGAACTCGTCTGTCGGCTCCCGGGGCATCGGAGCGCTATCGCCCGTAATATAATTAAGCGTTTTTTCCTTTGTGAACTTTTCTAATTAAACACTTCCAGCAGACGATTTGTCTCGTTCCCGGGTAATAGTTGCCGCCGCGCCTCGTTAGCGACGGCTTTGACCGCCGCGCCTGGGGGTTAAAGAAGCTGTTTAACGGTTAAACAGCTCGACGGCCGCGACCTTACACGGTACACCTGACGACAACCGACTGTCGAGTGCTAGTTGATCAGATGTTCAGATATCTTATGTTTAACAAGAATTTAAAGTAATAATTTTATATTTTTTACTGATTTCTTTTCAATAACATACTTAATAATATAGCTTTCTATTATTATATTTTTAGGCATTTTAAATACGATTCACTATGTAATAGTTAAGAATCGAAAAACGTATGATGTAAACGAGATATACATTACAAGGGAATGTAACAATATTGTATACTAGATGACGCCCGCAACTCCGTTGCGCCAAAATTCGTTTATCGCGCGGGAACCATACATTTTTTCGTGATAAAAAGTATCCTATGTCTTTTCCCGGGACTCAAAGTATCTCCATACCAAATTTCATCGTTTTAGCGTGAAGAGGTAACAGACAGACACACTTTCGCATTTATAATATTAGTACGGAAGTATGGATAGGCTCGGACGAGAGATGTACCGGAAGTACCTGTTGGCGGCACGCGGCGGCGCCCGCACCCGCCGGACAGTCGACACACTCCGCGACAGGAAGCTGAGGCCGCGGCCGGCTCAACTACTTACTAGTTACTACACAATACCATCGCTTATTAGCAGTCATCCCCGAATTCTTGGAAACGTTTACGCGACTTTGTATTTTTCTTCGGCGCGTCGTAGATAAAAAATCGCGGCGTCGAACTACCGGCGAGGATGATTCTTAAATATTCATCTTCCGAACCGGCGAAATCGTTTTGAGCTTTATTGCGAAAGTTTTGAAATTAAAGAAGATTTTGAATATTTTAACTCGATCCGCGAACGTAGACTCACGGTTATTCACTAATAAAATATTTCGGGGAATAATAATTATTGAGTTGCTAAGACGTTAAGCTCCGAGTTAATTAATTTAACCGCGTTTTCGTCAGTACCTGCGGCCGACGTCGATGTACGTAACAGTTATGATAAGATTCATTTAGAACGTACTATTTAGACCACCTATTATTATTATCATTCTATGGGATGTACGACGCACACTCTGTCCTGAATCTAAATGTATTTCAAATTTTGTACAGTACACAAAGACTTGGCCACCGTCACCTACATGCGAACTGGACCGAGCGCGGCTCGCCGCTCGACCTAATAAAACGATTCACTCGATGAAGTATTGGAAATAAACGATCGTCGCTCGGTAATTAAGCGCCGCAGATTAGTGCCCGCAGTCGGCTGCAGCGAGCCGTACCGAGCCGCGCCGAGCCGAGTTAAAGGCTTTCTTACACAAGATGGCAATAAAACTGGTGAGGACTTTACCTTAAACAATCACATGTTTTTACGAAAAGTCAATGTTGTAGTGACTTTCTCGCATGACCGACCACACCACCTCGTCCGGTCGAAAGATTTTCCTAATTACGACCAATTTCTCGTATTCCCACAAAAACATCGTCTGTCATAGAACGATCGGATCCTAATCAAGAATTACCAACAAAAAAAAAATACAATTTCTCCAAGGAAGATTCGAACCGAGCAGGACCGCGCCGATCCTCACCGAGCCGCGAAACCGCCGCCCATCAAACCCAGCGTAGTAACCGACGATTTGTGGCCACAATATCGCCGCCAATTCGCCCGCGGAAATTCCGCGAATCCACATTCATTATTGTGCTCCGCTGATGGATCACGCCGCGAGCCCCCGATAACCCCCCCACTCTCGACGATACAATGAATGGCTATTGATAATGAATTTCATACCGACTAATATTTTTTTTACGATATGACATGACGTATTCATACATTGTTTACAACATGTGTAATTTTAACCCATTATAAAGGAAACCTGATGAACAAGAATGAAATGTGTCCGAAATACGAAAACTGACATGAAATGTTAGCAGCGCTTTCGACTGGCGTGTTCTCTATAATCAATTAAATTATGCTCGTATCGCGTCCACCGTTATTCTCTAATCCGCGTTAGTCACAAAGGAATGCCTCCTCGACGGAGGAATTTTTAAATGAGTTCGGCAGCTGTTATTGTTGTTAACGTCGATGGCCGGCGAGGGGAAAATAAAATGGAGATCGAATGATAATAAATATATAAATATTACGAGGATTTCGCCACTCTCGGGGGCGGGGGCGGGGGTGATGCGCGGGGGAGAGTGATTGAAAATAATAAGATCGAGCACTGACATCTGCCCGGAGATCGCCGAAATTCGACAAATATTTTTCTAAAGATCCCGATGTATTTTTGATTTTACGTCTACTCCATCTAAATGTTAATTTAGATTATTGCCTTTTATTTGAGGGAGCTCGCTAGTCGCTTATCTCTATAAATATTCAGCGCGGCTTATCCCCGGCGTTCTGCTGCGAAATGCCGAATAGTTTTTGTAAGGGTTTAACGGATTTTCGAGAAACGAAAATCATCACCGATCAGCTAAATGAGTATGTGTTGTTCTATAGAACACACGAGAAAGATCTAAGTGAAATATTTTACTATTATGCTCAATAAATTTGCTATTTGCAAGTTATCCTCAAACATATTTTCTGTGAGAGGGCGGGCCGGCTCGGGACGGATCGCTGGCGAGTGACGCGGCAAGTCACTTTTTAATTCCATCTAAATCCTATTAAAAGTTGAGTCGTCTAATGATGCCCGAACACTCGCTGCCCGCCCTCGGTACCGTCCGCCGCCCGCCGTCAGCACCGCCGTCCAACTTCGGTAATGCGTTTAATTGTGAGCTCGGACGGGGAGGCCCGGCGACTACTTGGACAGTTCAACTTTGATTTGAAATGTAAAGGCTCCGAGCAACAGGTCGCCCCACGTCTAGCGGATGGTGAACTTTAATTGACGGGTCGTTGCAGACTCGCAGGTGAACAGTGACTCGTAAAGCACACTGGAAAGCAGTAGTACTACGAAGTGTTGAACCGTCAGCAATAAGGAACAGAGTCGATATTTTTATTTGAGTCTCAATAATTAAAGCGTTCGCCTTTTTTCTCGCTCATCAATAAAACATCAAAGACAGCCGGACGGTGAAAGTTTTATGCAGATTTGAGTTTTAATTGAGTTCAATCTACGCCCCGCTTATTACGATATTATTTTACGAAGAAAACATTATTGTAAAGCACGCTAATTAATGCACGATTACAGCGTGGGCTCACATTAATAAATTATAATGTAAAGAATTTTAAAATTACTCATAAATGATCTTACAAAATGTAACTGGGGTCGTTATATAAACCTCCGTTGTGTATCGCGGGGGACGGGGCCCGGATGTAATCGTCAAAGGTATTCGCCCCGTTGACGATTCGAGGAAGAAAAATAAAGTAATCGAATAACAACGGCGGGTTGTTTGTTCGCCGTGGCGTTTGTCGCCGTGCTGCGGGCGAGGACGTACATACATACACACATACACGGCCACACATACACAGGCCGTACTTCAAACGAACACCCCCATCCCTCGCGCGCGGGATTACACGAGGACAGGCTTAATACCTTTATTCGGCTATAGATTAGGCTTTTATGTGTAAATTGATGAATCGAAAAAAATACATCTACGGCGAAAATGAGCCGAGAGGTAACGAAAATTTTGCACTACATTTATTGAAGTATAAGTGTTATAACTGATGACCATTATAACTCGTCACAGGAGACTGGGAAGCGGGCGTCTAGCGAGACGCGAGTATTCCTTTTAGAGAAAGTGCCAAAATATTAGAGTGATAGGTAGGCGCGTAAATATTCATAGAGAGTGTTTACCATACACGTACATACACGTATACGGGGCCCAGGTACGCCGCGCCATACATATTCATCGCCGGCTCGCTCCTGACTTAATTTTACTGCCGGCACTCGTGCCGAGGGTCTCCTAATTGAAAAATCAGGGCCGCCTTAAGCCGTTCATCCCGACGAGACGCGGCCGGCCTAAGTCAACAAAGGTGAAAGGAATCAGAAAGAATCGTGTGGCATGGTTCTTACGCAGCTGTCTGTCGGCGCTGACCTCGAAATATTTAACTCTTTGTTAGCAATAGAGCACACTGTGGGGACTAAGTTTTTAGTTTCGTCGCTAAAGTTCGATGGGCCCGCTCGTTACAATATTTAATTAACAATAAAGCACTCTTAACTAATTTTGAGCGGCGATTCTTCGGTTTGTGTTGGGCCGGGACCTGGAGTGGCGACATGAGAGGTAAGGGAGGGGGGGGGAGCTCTGTCAGCAAACGTTCCCTTCAAATTACTTTGTAAATTAGGGCCACAATGAAGTTACAAAGAACCTGTTACGCCAACTTTTGTTTACTCAGCTTTTTACAGCCCCGAATACTTGATTTTAAAAGGCAGAGTTCGTCATGAGTCCTAATTCCCAACTTCCCGAGTCGTCGCTAGTGATTTAAAGGGAGCAGGTAGGCTTTCATTTTATAGTCCATTCGTTTCATCTTTAAATAAAATAGGGCGAGTAAAGCTTAAACACGTTCATTAAGTTATACGTATCAGTTGTAACGAATTTCAATCGTATCATTTAAAATGTAATTAATGGACAATCCGTGTAGTAAATACTTGGGAAACCGATCCGCATCGGCAATACTGGCAATCGGTTTTCTGCTTTATGTACAGTGAGTATATAATGTGTACCGTGTAGATGTATCTATTATAATTATGTAGGAATGGTAGGACTGAAGTTAGACAAAGCAACAATGTGTAACCCTAAGGCTACAATGAATCTGTGACCTGTGCACTACTATGACTACAACGGGTGTAAAAACACCTGGTTCTTAGAATTGGAAAATAAAGACTTAATTAAAATCTAACTATGCCAAATATGGGCTCAAAATGTTGGTTGAACTTTTAACCCTTATACAAATGCATAAAAACCACATATTTGCTATGAAAATACCTTCAACCATGACAAATAAACAGAATCCTGAAAACTGAAGAAATATGTATCAATATGTACCCCAGCAAGCACACAACACCATTATAACAAACTGATTATAGCACGAGTTAATGTACAAACTACAAAGCATTATAACCAAATCGTATATCGGCTGTATATCTTTTATACGACTCTTTTAAGTAAAATTTGGGCCCCCCCCCCTTTAGGAAATAAAGGCTATTTAATAGCATTATAATTATCATATTACTTCATTAATTAAGTCAGTTATGAGCATAAGAATAAATAAATGGCATTTTTTGCGACTTTAATACAGTTAATATATAGCTTTTAAAATTACAATCTGTTATTAAAATTTCATCACAATGCTTACTGTTTTACTTCCTCTGTAAAAAAGAAAATCATATATTTATGTCAGCAGAAAAGCATGCTGTTGGTCGTGCAAAGTATTGTGTTGACCTGAGTTAATTAATTGCAGTGTTATATCATGTGACAACTAATATTCAATGGGTAAGTAATGCCTTTATTTCTGATTGGTTTGAATGAAATTAGCTGCGCACATCATTTTGTCGGGTGAAATAATATACATGTTATTAGTAAAGAATACATGCTAAAATACTTTATTATTGTATAAAATTTTTAGAAAACATAACCTATAGTTTTAACAAATATAAAAACTAGCCTTTAGCAATAGGTTTAACAAATGTAGTAACAAAGTAGCTTATAAAGGTATCCGTACAAAATACAAATAATTTCATTCCCTTTTTAGTCGATCTTATAGTGACTTGTATTCTTTTTGTAAGATAGGAAAAGGAAAGCTAATGGCGACAAATAAAATTAAAGCTTTAGGCATTTAACGATAGCATAATAGTGCTGTTAATTTTAATATGGCCCGTTACAAAAATTAGAGCTATACAAGACACTTACTTATTATGTTCAGCCATATTATAACAGCACTTCAGAAATATGTTATATTGTTTGAACTCATTATACGTAATAGTGACTGATCGTTATCTAGGTTAGCAGGGTACCGTAATCATTCGGTAAGCCTATATATAATTTATGTTTTTTTGGTATGTACAATTTATAAGAAGGTTAGTACTAACTAGAGTGATGATTTTTTCCAGAATAATGGCTTGAAAGAGTGCAGAGGAGAGAATTTTGAGATGGCTCGAAGAAGAAGACACTGATGATGGAGATATTTTTTTATTTACTACAATTATTAATAAAATCTGTATTTAAATCCTTTTTAAGCTTTCTTTTGGATCCGCCTGTTTTTTTTTCCAAGCCTTTTTATCCTTTCTTATATAATAAATTAGCCAGTGTAATATATTTGCCATTATAAATAACCATTTTGTAAATTCAAATTACGATGTTATTATTGCTCATAGTTCTAACAATACTTTTATTTCGATCAATATATATAGCTATATACTGTAGAGATGAATAGATCAGAAAGAAAACGGAGCAAAGGCATTATTTGTTATAAAGTCAATGTTAATATAGGACTAGCATTAAAATTAGCACAACCATGGACTATTAGAAAGCTTTTATTCCTACAAAAAATCAATATACGTTCAAAAGCACTATAAATTAGTTTATTAATGCTTATTTAAAGCGTAAAGTTTTTCTAATTACCAATGTAAGATAATAGTCTTAGTATAAGTTTGAAAGCTGTTTTAGAAGCTGTAATTTAGAATTATCCTACGTTAATTTAAGATTATCAACATTGTAACCATATTTTTAACCGACTTCCAAAAAACGAGGAGGTTATATGTTCGGCTGTGGATATTTTTTTTTTTTTTTTTTTTTTTTTTTTTATTTTTGTATGTTCAACGATTACTCCGCCGTTTGTGAACCGATTTTCGAAATTTTTGTTTTGTTGTATTAGGTTTCACTCCAATTTGGTACCATGTTCACAAAAGTGGTGACCTGATGATGGGATCCATGAGTAATCGAGGGAACTCCTCGAAATTTATATGGAAACATATGGTGATTTTGGTTTTATGTGAAGTGTACTAAGAATATGCTACCAAAAAGTCAAATATTGGGTCAAAGTACACCATGGTTTCGAAGATGCTGAGAGAACTCCTGACTCCTTATAGATACACGTTCGGGAGTTTCGGCGTTGTTTTAAGAACAGAAAGCATATGCTACTATGCAATTCATATTCATCATCATAATCATCATCATCATCATCATCGTCATCATCATCATTAAGGTCACCAATGTCTCATGGCACAGAATTAATAATAGTACAAGGCATAGGTATGGATATACTAATAATAATAATTATGTACTGTATAACAACACCTGTTTGTTTAATACATGGCGGTCGGCGCCGCAGAGGCGACGGCGTCGCCGCGCCGCCGCGCCGCGTGGCGCGTGGCGGCAGACAACAGATCGAATACTTTACTAATTACTTTATAAAATTTAAATAGACAAATAGAATTAAAATAAAGTTATTTTAAAAAGAGCATTTACACAAAACAAAGTCATTAAGTGTCTTTTTAATCAGTTATACTTATTAATCGATAGATGGCGCACTAAGTATCGATTTGAATTCTTGATTAAGCGCTTATTCCACTAATCCTAGCTAGGAAGTCCTAGCTAGGGTCCTTAAAAAATTTAGTCAAGTGGAATAACATTTAGAAAGCTAGGATCCTAGCTAGGATAAGTGGAATAAGCGCTTTACAAGAACAGAGCTGCCAATAATTATGATAATATTAAATATTATGAGTAGCTACGCTACATCCTATGCAAGTTTATACAATTTTTTATCTGATAGATCCTTCGATCGTGGAAAAACGAGACACAATAGCCTTTCTATTGTTATCTCAATCGCCGGTGACCGCTTGGGGCTTGAAGCATTAAAATTGTTAAATTACTTAGCACAATATGTTCACTTCACTGATAATATATGATTTTGTGAGTGTGAGTTGTGACTCTTGACAAATTGTAATAAGATACGTAAAATATACGCGAAGGTTTACCTACTAGTGTAACTAAAAAGAGTGAAATTATTATTATTTTTAACAAAAAATTAAAACCGACTTCCAAGGTAAAAACAATAATAACATTAATATGAACTAAAAAGTATTAAATAATTTTTACTATCTAATGGTGCCTTTTTCCGAATTCGGCTAAACCTCAACTATTTCTGTATTCAATCTTCATAATTTTGAAGTCGGTGCCAGTTCCAAAAGTTTCAAATATTCTGTCAGAGGACTGAAGATTCAGCTATCTGGTACCGACTTCAAAATAATGAAGATTGAGTACAGAAGTAGTTGAGGTTTAGCCGAATTCGGAAAAAGGCACCATTAGATAGTAAAAATTATTTAATACTTTTTAGTTCATATTAATGTTATTATTGTTTTTACCTTGGAAGTCGGTTTTAATTTTTTGTTAAAAATAATAATAATTTCATGCTAACTATATTATAGCAGTAAGCATAATTTGATGCAAAAAATGCCTTTATAGAGTATTCATATTTGGATAGTGACGATTAAAAGAATTAATATGACTTCAAGACATAATTCTGTATCTGTTTTGGTTAATATATAAGTTGTGTGCTTGCTGGGACTTGTATGAAAAATCCAGTCTATTGTATACGCAAGTGCTTTAATTTACCGATAACTCTTATTATTTTTTGTAATCATAGTACAATAATAGGTCCCATAAAAATATTTAGAAACTTATAAAAATATGTCTTCTTTTTTGTGATTGAAACCATAGAATTTGAATAATAATGTATGTCACGAAGTAAATTATCCCTAAGGGAAAAAAAAATACAATTTGATATCATACTAACTTAAACAAAATTGAAATAAGCTTAGAAAGCTCAGCTTGACAGCCTTTTTTAGCGACAATGCTTTATGCATCACTTAGTGAATGACTTTTTCCATGTGGTCCAATTTATCAGACTTGTCGATGTCCTTGGCAGTTTTTGAGACAGCCTATGATCTAAAATGAAATATAAGAACTAATTTTTAAGCAATGAGTTAGTAATAAAACTAGGCATCAAAATAAACATTTTAATTTCGTATGTGTAATTGATTGCACTGTCGGTTCTTGATGGAAATTCATTTTATACACAAATGAAACACAATATCGCGTGCACTTTTCCACTATATTCATTAATTAATTACAATTTAAACACGACCGGTTTCGAAATAAATCATTATCAGGTGTAACTTAACGACGTTTTTAATTTCGACAATTTTAATACCCCACTATGACTACACCGGGCGTAAAAATTCCCGGTTCAGCTTCGTATAGCAAAATCTGCGTGTACTTATCACTGTTTTTCTGCGCATTTGGGGGCTACTTTTCTTGTAAGGTCAATGTGTCGAAGTCCATCTGGGAGGTAAGTCCGTCTATCGGCAATAACTTCCATATTTGAACGACTAGTTTATAGTTGCGTGTGTACGGTAAATTATACGGCCATTGCTGAACCAAAGATTTCCTTTGGTAGGATTGGTCCTTATGGCCCAGTGATGGATTTAAGATGTGGAGCCACCGCGATTTTGGATATTAATTTTTTAAAATTTTAGCAGCTTCGGCTCTGGAGAAAAATAGAGTCTCAATCTGTATAGAGCCATTAATTATGATACTATTCCAAGTTCGGTACCATATTCGGATGACTTAAGAATGCTTAATTCATTTTAGGACTCACATTTGCACGATAAAGATGTTAAACAACGTAAAAAGAAGAAGAAGAAGCATTATTTAAATGTGCTTATATTAGTATGAGTCAGTAATTACTGGTCCGATTTGAAAAATTCTTTCAGTGTTAGATAGCCCATTTATAGGAAGGCTATAGGCTATATTTTATTACACTAAGACTAATATAAGCGACGAAATATAGGAAAATGTGGAAAAAACGGGGGAAATTATTTGAAAGGGCTTATTTCACGAACTTTTCTGTTATTTGGCACAGATAAAAAGTAGGAACGTTAATGATTCTTCATAGGCTATTTATTGTGGACTAATTTGTCTGTAAAATATTTAATTTACGCGGGCGAAGCAGCGCGGAACGTCTAGTAATATTATAAAGCTGAAGAGTTTGTTTGTTTGAACGCGCTAATCTCAGGAGCTACTCATCCGATTTGAAAGAATCTTTCAGTGTTTGATAGCCTATTTATCGAAGAAGGCTGTAGCTTATATTTTATCACGATAAGACCAATAGGAGCAAAGATACAGAGGAAAATGTGAAAATAAAGCTGAAGAGTTTGTTGGTTCGTTTGTTAGTTTGAACGCGCTAATCTCAAGAACTACTGGCCCGATTTGAAAAAATCTTTCAGTGTTTGATATCCCATTTATCGAGAAAGGCTATAAGCTATATTTTATCACGCTAAGACCAATAAGAGCAAAGATACAGAGGAACATGTAAGAAAACGGGAAAAATTATTTGAAAGGGCTAATATCTCACAGACTACTGGAGCAATTTTTATGTTATTTGACACGAATATATAGTAGACTACGTGAGACATGGGTTATTAATTTGTGAAAAATATACGGTTTCCGTGAAATTTCAGATTTACGCGGACGAAGCCGCGCGGAACGTCAATATGTTTATTGCTCCATTCATCACCATGTCTTTGGCATGCTATCAGCCTCCTTATATTAATTAAGCCCTGTCAAAAGCGTTTTCGTTGGTTGAAAATCATATTATACTTATTATAATTTTTTTATTTTATTTTTACTATCTTTTATCTAAATATTATTCTAAAATTGGCATTTAAACATTCGATTAAATCGAAAATGATACCAAACTCGTCTATATACCTAAATCCCACGCAGTTATTGACCTCATACCTTGTTAAAGCTAAAAAAAAACCCTCCCCCACCTGCACGAGATATTCAGGTGGCTCCACATCGTAAGCCCATCTTAGGGATATAAAGATCAATCCTACCAAAGGAAATCTTTGGTTCAGCAAAAGCCGTATTCTTCGTTTTTTTGTCTTGTACGCACACGACTAATATGGCTCAGTGGGTAAAACAATATTGCAGAGTTAGTTTGACCTAAGAAACAGACATGTCGCTACTAACTACCTATTACGAAAAAAACGATCTGCCATTTTTTTCCCGCTTTGAACTCGCAGTCGGAGTGTAAGTCTCTGCCAAAAAAATGAAAAAAAGTGGGAATACGAAGGAGTTTTTGGAGTTTCTTGGATTACGTAAGCAATTTAGTGATCCTTTTACTTATTACTGATGTTCAATTCATTAATATCGTTTTAATTTCGTTATTATCACCTGCAACATATGTCTAACCTAAAATTGCAATAATTGGGAAGTCCGTCTAGTTTGCATAAGGAAAGGCCGTCATATGCCGGTCTTGCCTCGAATCAGATATTGTCAACCTTTTCAGACCTACATGTAGTTATTGTTAATTTGCATTAAAAAATAGGACTGCAAGATCATGGCATTGCCCAAATTTTACTGCACGAAAAAAGCGTATTCCTTTTTAAAAAGTGGGCAGCGCACTTGTGACTCTCCTGGTGTTACAGCCTACAGGTGTCCAAGGGTGACGGTAGTTCACTTACTGTAGGATCCGTTTCCTCATCTGCCCCCTTTATCGTAAACAAAAAAACTTGTAAAAATAATTTCTTTTTATAATGCCATAATTATTCGTTATAGATTTATACACGTCATGAAAAACCCTACCTCCCGGACCAACAACCCTTATAATTTTAATTGAGCGGCGAAAATAATGGTAAATGGCCCCAATCTGCCACGTGAACTAAAAAGTTATTTCAACTGACTAAATATTAATATTAAGGAATAAAAAAATTGGGTACTAAGTAGGTAGATATATTTGATATTATCAATAAACAATAATCGAATCAAAATTAAGTAGGGGAAATGTTGAAAGATGTTGAAAAATGTCTTATCCTATAAAATAATGATAATGAAGCAAAGTTGCTGATTTTGCCGGCACTAATTATTATAATTTTGAATTTGTAATAAGCATTATTTTATGTTTATATTTCTGTTTAATTTTTCAAAAAATGTTTGTAACCACTTAGACTTAAGATATGTCGGATTTGCCTTAAAATGTTATAAAATTAATTTTCTCTGGAATGCGAACCTTATTACTGACACCTTAAACACATATTTGAATGGCCGATTAGCGGCTTTGCTAGAAACCGTTGCGCATGGCAATATAGCCCTACTGGGCTATATTGCTACTAGACGGTCCTACCTCAAACTGTAAGGGAAGTCCGTCTACACGCCGAGTTTTTAAAAAATAGCACGTTATTAAAAAAATACTGCAACTAAGACTATTTTTAGATCATTATAGGTCTAATTAATATATCTAATATATAAAATTCTCGTGTCACGGTGTGCGTAATTGAACTCCTCTGAAACGGCTCGACCGATTTTCGTGAATCTTAGCGAGCATATCGACTAGGGTTGAGAATCGGACAACATCTACTTTTTATATTGATAAGTGCATTTGTTGAATAAATAATAGTAAATTATTACAACTCGAGACTGACGACGACCATTGTTTGTGAGATCGATGTTGCCATGGCGACATATTTATTTAGTCACTTCAATAAAATAATACGGGCGAAATTAATACTTTATATGGCAAAGAAACGTTTGCCGGGACAGCTAGTAGCCTATAATTTGCAATGACACAGTTACTTTAAAAAGCGAATCTGAAGTCAAAAAATTATGTTAAACTTTAATTTGAGAAAAGTATGCCGGACTTCGATACATTGACCCTACTTAATAATTTTTGATGGCTTATTCATGTAACAGATGAAAGTATATTCGATGTAATAAAAAATCCTGTCGTAAAAGATAGGATTGGATTTAGATTTTTATGTTAAAATCCACTTATAATCCTACATGGAGTACCTGGTTATTGTTTATCTCGAGCCTGAATTTGCTACAATCATCTACCTAGGACCATGAACTTAGCTTGTTATGGCCGTTCATGAGATCGGAAATTTGATCGGAAAACGTAAACGTAACAATTTGAATTATTCCCAAACCCATATGCAGCGATCTGTACCGCGAGTCGGACGCGGTGGTGCCGCCCGGATGTGGGTCGTAACTCACGTCGTCCGGCGCCGAATCCGGGGGCGCCGGCCATCTATGACGAATCCATCGCGAGCCGATTTATTGCATCATGTAACAGGACCTTCGTACTAAAATATTCGTATCGTAATTTAATTAAGTCGTATGAGCGCCGTCATGTTTTATAATATGTACCATCGAGGAAATTGATTCACAGACACTTGACAGACCAACGTCATTTGGTCGGATCATGTCAATTTCTGATGGGTTTGACTTTGCGTTGCGCGACCAAATTACTTAGGTCCGCCATCTGCCTAGGAATCAACTTCTCTGATAGCACAGTTGCAAATTCGCGCTTGGAATGATGTATGGGGCGATTTCGTAACGTTTAAACTTCAGCCTCTTTGTCTGCTACTGTCGTAAATATCTGGAGATTCGCTCGGCGCATGCAGCAGCAAATTGGTTCAAAGTTCGGAGCTGCCTGCGCGTTAACTCGCTGCTCGATGGTGTGTCAAACTTTGACTCTTTGATAACTAAAGTTGGGTATCGGGACCGCTGGTTAGTTTAATACGAGCGAGTGTTACACTCAAGGTATATTTCGCAATGTAAAAGTCACTCTACTAACTTCTACATAACATAATACATTTTATAACCACTGTACAACGTTTGTTATGTAGGTATAATAAGTATTTATCTTATAATAAAAATATCTTAAGTATAGTCCGACACGATATTAAACTACAAACGATTACAATTATATTTTAAAATTGAAAGATTTCTTGTTCAGTTACGTAAATAATAATTTTTGTGGCGTGTGAAAATAAAAGTAGGTACAATAGGAGTACACAAATAGGTTATTCGTTTATCTGTCGGTGAATCCGAGAGCTGCCGAACCGCAGATCGGGGACGGACTGGCTTTAGCTTTATTTTTCCTAAAGGAAAAATTTTCACTTGAGTAATAAGAGAAAATATTCACTGATATTATTAAGTTTTTTCATAAAGGGGACTAAGATAAATGAAGTATTCGCACATCAACACAACAAGACGCCAACCGAGCTCCGACTCTACACAATCATTGTTCTGATTTTAACTTCGACTTAAGAAAATTAATTCAGCGTTTTGACTATGGACGTTTTAGTTACACAGTTTGTTAGGGGCGTGCGGTCACAGCGACCGTTATCTTTTAATGCCGGATATCGAGTTAATTAATAGTGAGTACGAATTAATCATATTATTGTTTTAATACATCCAATCGACAGACAGCATTGATTTCCAATCAGTAGTTACAATCATCGGGCGGACATCATCACAATCAGCGGCTGGATGCGGTCGTGTGTATGTACACTGCACCTTATGTACCTCTACGTCGTCATATAACGCTGCATATTATGTACATCCGGCGGCGGCGGGATTCCAGAAATCGCTACACATCGGCGATAATCATCTAAATTTATCGCAAAACAAAATGGTCCCATACCGAAATATAAAAATAATATTTTCATGTAATTTTATGTATTAGGACACAAGAGTTTACACGGAACTGTAGACAGTGACTACAAACATATTAATAAGTACTTACAAGGACTAATTTACAAAAATAACTGAAATTCCACCATAAACGTTTCTTTTAAAATGTTGCCAAGATGACCACCTAACTTAAACAAATTCTACATATTATCAGTTAATATGTATGGCTCGGCTGTTTCGTTACTAAATTCAGATCAGAAACTAAATATTCACATCACCTCCGCGACGGTCGCGTAAGCGAAACGGCGAAGCCGTACATATTATTTATTGGTATGTAGAATATGTTGAAGTTAGGGTCGGTAGAGTTAGGTCGTGTAGATTCAGAAGCTTGGCTCTACATGAGATCTCATATCTTTTTCACAAGGTAAACCTTATGTGGTCGTCTCGGCAACATTTTACAATAAATGTTTTTGGTAGGAATACCTTTTAAATCCTTTGTAATTTATTTTTATATACTCGTAAATTGTTTTCCCGTTTTGATTCCGCGTCGTCAACCTAGTCTACGGCTAATTAATATAATTATTAATTTTTGAAGAACTCGGTAATTGGCTCGATCGTGTAAACGAATATGAAAACATTTGTTGAAGTCATTTACCTCGGACTCGTAATTTAATTCACCAGTTAGCGATCTTCGCGGGACCTTCGAAGCTCAATATCTAGAGGCGGCTAATCCGATGTAATTAATCGCGGGATCGCCGGCCGACGGTGCAGCGCCGATGAAAATATAATAAAGATTTGTAGCTAACCCGCAGATACAATATTAATACGCCGGGCTACCCCGCGCCCCGCGCCCCGCGCCCGCGAACAGCCCGGGAGAGCCGGCCGCGGCGTCCCGGGATATAACGACGATTTATGGCTCCCTATAACACTTTCGTAATGATAAAGGACAGGTAAAGTTTCGGGCGCGCCGCGCGACTCCCGCCGGCATCGCCGGTGGAATACCGACAAAATGGAAATTTCAGCTCAGGAGCTAAATCGAATTAATTCGCACAATTATTTTTGTTTTCACGTATTAAAAATGTCTCTATTTTGGTGAACCGGCGAGTTATTTAATTAATTTTCTAACGGTACGAGGAGCGGCGGCCTCCTAATTTTAATTTCTTTGTTTTTGGAGTCTTTTATCATTTTCGAAGTAAAACAGTAAACAAAATATGAATTACTTTGGAAGGGTTCGTCGATCATCATCAGACTACAGAAGTACTGCTAGGTGGTGCGAGCACTAACATGATTCCTATACATAATTAACAGCCGGACCATCTGCTGGCCGCTCCCGAGTCCCGGGAAGTGGGCGGAGTGTCTGTCCGGTTATTAGCGCCATCCATCACGCGAGGCCTCCGGTACCGGCTGCTGCAACACAAAAGATAACATATTATTGTACGGCGAGTTTTTGTCCGCCCGCTAATATTGTGTCCCGTAAGCTCGCGGGTCCGATATCCCCAGATCGGGTACAGGGTATAGATGTTATAATAAGTTTATTTTTGTAGAAATAAGACAGAGTATAAATAGATCGTCAGGTGGTTGATTATTTATTTATTATTTATTTATTTACCAAATAAGACATACAATTAATCAACTTAATTAAAAACAGCATTTAAAACCAATGAGGTTTGTGCAATGCTGCGATACAGTCCTATTCACAGATATCGTTTTAGATAATTATACAAACTAAAATATATATCACTTATCAGTTAGTTGATACTTGGTACTATAAAGTTACTTTATACGATAATTAGGAACAAGATAGATAAAAAACTAGGTACTTAAGCGTTATTTATTTGAAGAAAATAGGTTTTTAGTTTAGATTTGATATTATTCTCAGTTAAGTTATTTATTACATGTTTAGGTAACTCATTGATAAGGCGCGGAACGATATAGCTGGTAGTTCGCTCGCCGTACCTAAAATGCAGGCTCGAGTCGTCAGAAGCCGTTTTTGTGTGACTGCTCGAGTTCTTACAGGGTGTTCGGTTAATACTTTTAAACTTTCATTAAAATATTGTTCTTTTAACATAGTATACTTAAATTTCGTAAAAATTGGTAAAATTTTACAACGCTTGAATAATCCATAGTCGTTATTGTAAAATTTTTGTTTTATGTTTGGAGAAACTATTGATTTTAAGATTCTTAATTGCAGTGTGTATATTTGATTCAAATAGCTTTTATAGGTACGACCGTAGGTGCTCAGGCCGTAATGTATGTACGACTCGGCAAAAGAATTGTATAACATTAATTTAACTTTAAACGGAATTCTATTTTTTAATACGATAATGTTGGCCAAAAATAGTCGTAGTGATGATTAAGATTGTTCATCGACTTAAGAAATCACGAGTGCCACGAGATTGATAATTGAGAAATACTTTAGTATCGATCGTCCCGACCGTTTATGATCTATAATGATACGCTGTTTACATAGAAGCAGTGCGGCGGTGTAATTGCGCAGACACTACGGCCCGTAACAAAAACGGGCGAGCGCAATACATCAGGCTGCGCGGCGGTATGTAAACGTTCGGTACATTTAACTAAAGGATCTTGGCCTGTTTTGGCGTTTCCGTGAATCATGTGTTAACGTTCGTGGCGAGTCGCAGTTACATGATACGATATTATAAAGTTTGTCTAATGAAAATGTTTAGATTTGTATGTTTAGTGTCCCAACAAACTCTGTTAAAATCACAACTTTGTTATCGTTTGCCATTGGCAGGAGCTACAGCTGTAGTATAAGCTATATTATTATAATGACAAATATTTACTGAAGTCATTAGATAGAAACTTTGTACAGTTAACACTGCAGCGATATCGCACTCGTATCGTTTGACGTGTCGTGACTCGTGTGTCAGTAGTGTGTTTTCGCGGGTTCTGATCACGATTCTGGGTCCACCCCTCCCCCCGCTCTCGCGGCTCGCAAACTTTCTCGATCACTTTTTGTCGGTTCGAGCGGCGACGTCGCCTAAAAAAAAGTTTGGTGTCAAAATAAGGGTTTTCGACCATGCCCGTTCGATATATGCCATCCGTTTCTGCGTATTTGCACTAGTTTCAAAGTTAGCTTTTGTGTTTAACCCTCATTATCTACTATCACCACGCTCCATTGTTCCTTCATAATTACAATCGCTACTTATTGGATTGTTATGCTCGCCTCGGTGTCCTATTGTTCGTAATGACTACCTGGGCTTATCGCTTACGTCACCTTAATTTCTTACAAGATTTTAAAAATATATGAATGATAATTAACTAATGAATTATTGCAAATTAAAAGTACCTAATAATTAATTATGTAGGTCACCCGATCATTCGATAGACTTCGTAAACATACGACGACGCGGCGCGCAAAATGAGTCTTTTTTTAACAATATAATTAAAGCTAAGGTTAAAATAAAACTTTGATTTACTTCCAAACAAATGATTTATTTCGTATTACATACCATAGTTCTTAAAACAAGATTCAAACATTTTATTCAAAAACATATCATTTTTATATATTTATATATCATTTATATATCATATGGACAGTCACAAAATTTTCTGAAAAATCGATAAACTATAAAATTCCGGTTTCGCCGTTAAATCTCGTGTACCTAGTAGAAATTTATTACCTATGCATATATTTTCAGGACATTACGGGAAGTCTGAAGGGGCACAGATTGTGAATGGGATCACAAATTACCGTTAAAAATATAATTATGAACAAAATATTATCACAGGAAGTGGTTTCTGTCGTATACATAATATATTATCAGGTGGTAGTGGGGAACAATGGAAAAAAATTATCTAAGAGCTTTTTTAACTATAAATAGTCCTAAGCGTTCTGTTTGAAATCACATTTAGCCAGTACCACACTCGTGAGCAATACAGTAATTAATATTTCCGCTAGAAGTTTTTGAATATTGTGAGTATAAAAAGTGTTTTAGTTTCAAAATATCAATGGGGGAAGCTCTGAAAAAATTAAATAATTATAATAAGACATGGAAAAATTTGGAGGATCTTGAGATACACATCCCTTATAAAATCATTGGAGCTTTCAAATTTCTGTCAAAGATTCATGCTGATACATTGCATACAGTGGTACATCTCGACAATGGATACGTTGTGGTGTTACCATCGAAATATAACTACATAGATAAAGATATTTTAGCAATACTTAATCAGGGTGTAAACATAATTAACAGGGGTCGAGAGGGTAATACATGGGCAATTAACTTTTCCATGTGATCATGTTTTTTTGTATTGCAGTGTAAATTCCAACTACCCTTTAATATGATGTCGATAATAGAAAAAATGTATGCCGGATGTAAGAGGGAATGGATAAAATGTTTATCAACCAACAGGTTGTTGAAGCTGTGGACGCGACCTATCCCATTACGTAAATCGCGTGAAGACAATTTTTTTAATTTTGGGATTTTATCGCATTTGGGATGATATCGCAGAGCATCTCGAGGGTACAGTAGGGAACGTACAGCGGGGTGTGTAAACACCGATCACGAAGAGTGGTTACGGTTGTTGGGTGAAGTACCGGCAGAGTATTTCGCTCACACCATATCACCTACGGACAAGTTGACAAGTGAACTCTTAAACTTCGTATTTTGTGCCATTGGTGTTAACGGTATAGACTGTGTGACATATACAAAAACAATAGACTGTGCGGACATATAGACAAAAAAGTGTAAAAGACAATTATTGTATAATTTTAGAGATATGAAAAGATTGTTAAAGTAATAATAGTGTGTGTGTGCGCAATAATGTCGAGAAATAATAATAATGATAACATGGATATTGACATTAGGTATGTAATAGACATCGATGGCTTCCCCCTTAAGAGTGACATATACTTCAAAGAGGTTGGTATTTATGATATTTGGAAAGAAGTGAACTGTACTATATTAAATTACCGTTATGGTTTCTCCATCTGGGGAAAAGTAAAGAAATTGCATTCTGTGAACGCCATGTTCATGGAATGGCGTTCAGAAATTCCGATGGAGATATAACCCAAGAAATTTTACTGGAGCATTTACACTCCCTCGATCCAAATAAAAAATACTTATAGGCGTATAAAGGGGGCACAGTTGAAAAAAAAATTCTATCAACGTTGGGCTTCAGACATGTAAACATTGAAATGTTTGGGTGCTCCAAAGTGGAAAAGGTGATGGCAGAGTTGGACTGGAGTAATTCAAAACTGTCAAACTGCCATCGTCATACCAACTTCTCCAAAACATCTAAGAGAAGTTGTCATTGCAGCGGGGTTGAGGTGGTAGCTTTCGGTATGTGATTGAAGGCCAACGTTGATAGAATTCAAATATGATAAATGTAAAATATGTATCTAGGTAACTATAAGGATTAAGAAAATATATTATTGTGCTCTATAATAAAGGAACATAATATGCTATACGATTAAGAATATAATTAGTTATAGAATTATTATGTGTTTTTTGTTATAGGAAAACTTAATAAATATTATTGAGTATACTTTTTTAATTTAAAAATGATAATATGAAGTTTTACAATCATATCTAATGTTATCCTATTTTTTTAACAACTCATAGGAATAATCAGTAAAGAATGTGAAAGTGTATCTATTGTATGCTTTACCATTAAGTGGATGTTTAGGATGACTCAATAATTGTGAATAACGTTTATGATATTAGGTACGACTGATGAGAAAAAAAAAACGCTTGATAATATTCTTGGGGCAAGTACTCAAAAGATTTATCATAGGATTTGTAAATAACGCAGCATTTAATCATTAGTAAAAATCCCTTCAATTTTGAAAATTATGGTGTGAATTCATATGGTTTATACATAGATGGACAACATGTGCCTTCAAAAACTCTACAACCATCCTTCAATGGTATCTAATATGTTCACTTCAGTCTCTCATACATTATTTTCCGGCACTTCATTAAGGAAATGTATACACATTTCCTTAATGAAGGAAATGGGATATCAATTGATTCTAGTCTCTCTCAAACGATTAACTGTATTGTATTTGCAGAGTTTGATAATGTTATAGAAAACTAGATAAAAACCGTAATGTAACTGTAGACTATAGAAGCTAAGAAAAGTCACATGTATGATATATTTGAGTTATAATGTGTAACGTGTGTATGTGTGAGTGTTTACCTAATAGTGTGTAGATATTATGAAATAAAATATTGTACCAAATTTATGTTTCTTTTATTTATTCATTCATTATTTCATATGTAATACCCCTCTTAGTAAATACATAAAGCATACATTATACGGATATGTAACATATCATTATTATACAAGATTCATATACCAGTTTGGTTATGTGATAATACAGTATGAACACAATAGAGATCCGTAATTATTTGAGAAGAATTTGTGAAGGTTTAGACTTTAGAAGATAATATTATTGTATACTCTGCGTATCGTCTACCTATATAATATAATATGTTCAAACCCCTACATACACGGCGTTATAATACTATCAGGCTACAAAATGATTGGGATTATATGTGTGGAAAGTACTGTTTAATGTACTTGGTATACAAGTGTCATAACAAGTCATTCATAATCATAATAATCATAATCATAATCACATTTATTTGCTCAAAAACATGGTTACATAGGTTGTTACAGTTGTTACAGTGCGGAATGTTTTGCTATGACAATAGAGTGCAAAATTAAAAATAAACATTGTTTTGATTTTATCACTATTCAGAGTCTCTATACATAAGGTTATAAATTATATAATATTCTTTTTAGTCCTACTACTAGATTCTATCTACATATAATATAAAATTAATAAAGTTCATTATTCTTAGTTTACAATTAATTTAACACATATTTCGTAATTATAAGTATATTTAAAAGATGTCAATTTAATCTGATATATATATATATATATATATATATATATATATTATTAAGTCAATTTATTATAAAACTCTTTAACAATATAGAAATTCTGATTAGCTATCAATTCATATAATTTAATTTTAAACATTCTTGTGCTGAGCGACTTGATACATTTCGGTATTCTATTGTATAACTGGACACATATATTAATACAGCTATTGTTAAATTTGTTTAATCTAGGGTTTTCGCTCACTACTAGTCGGTGGGGGTCCCGTCTACTGCGATCACTTATCTCCCCTGCCGTAGTAAATAATTTTTTAGTAAAATACAAAGAAGTATATTGTCAGTTTAATACAAAGAAGTATATTGTCAGAGTTTCAGACTGAATTTGGTAGTGACACACTTAAAAATGATATGTTTTTGAATAAAATGTTTGAATCTTGTTTTATGAACTATGGTATGTAATACGAAATAAATCATTTGTTTGAAAGTAAACCAAAGTTTTATTTTAACCTTAGCTTTAATTATATTGTTAAAAAAAGACTCAGTTTGCGCGCCGCGTCGTCGTATGTTTACGAAGTCCATCGAATGATCGGGTGACCTACATAATTAATTATTAGGTACTTTTAATTTGCAATAATTCATTAGTTAATTATCATTCATATTTATTTAAAATCTTGTAAGAAATTAAGGTGATGTAAGCGATAAGCCCAGGTAGTCATTACGAACAATAGGACACCGAGGCGAGCATAACAATGCAATAAGTAGCGATTGTAATTATGAAGGAACAATGGAGCGTGGTGATAGTAGATAATGAGGGTTAAACACAAAAGCTAACTTTGAAACTAGTGCAAATACGCAGAAACGGATGGCATATATCGAACGGGCATGGTCGAAAACCCTTATTTTGACACCAAACTCTTTTTTTTTTTAGGCGACGTCGCCGCTCGAACCGACAAAAAGTGATCGAGAAAGTTTGCGAGCCGCGAGCGGGGGGAGGGGTGGACCCAGAATCGTGATCCAAAACCCGCGAAAACACACTACTTGTGTCGTGTCGTCTGCCCCGGTCTCGGCGACCCCTCATTGTCCCACCGCCCGCGGTAATGACATTATACTTTCAAAGCGAACATTTTTATTGCCCGTTTGTTTTCATTCTGTTCCGGCGTAATTAGTATTTCTGAGCACCGTATTGTGTAACCGCTCTTTACACGGGGCCGCGTATTACATATTATTATAATGGGCGGATTACGTGTGAGCTACACGAGCAATCGTAACACAAAATTATAAGTGTAAATAAATAAATCGTCGAATTTATTTGAAAATTTTGCACGATAAAAATAATAATATGGCGATTAACTATCTATATCAGGGGTCACCAAATGGCGGACCACGGTCGCATCCGGACCACCCGACCCATTGTGTGCGGACCAATCATTCTCGACTCTCGACTAACTGATGAGTGATAAACATCTCCAGGATTATCAATAACTTACATCAATTTCACTGCAAACATCAGAGAGATTTTTAGCTACAAAAATTGACACTTTTCTCATTGATTAAATGCCTTATTGTAATTTCTGTAAGTACCTTTGTTTATTAAATATATTTTTTTGGGTTCGATACCTAAAAGGTAAAAACGGGACCCTATTACTGAGACTTCGATGTCTATCCGACTGTCTGTCTGTCTCCAGGCTGTAACTAAAGAACCGCTATAGCTAAACTTCTGAAATTTTCACAGATTGTATATTTCTGTTGCCGCTATAACATTTTTTTCCTAATTTCTCTCCACAACGGCACGGAACCCTTCGTGTGCGAGTTCGACTCGCACTTGGCCGATTTTTTTAATGTGCGGACCGCGAAGGTCGTTTCATTTCTTAATATGGACCGCGAGCGAAACTAATTGGTGACCCCTGATCTATATCATTCATGCCGAATGGCGAACAAGCAACACACGTTTTGCCCAATCATAATATTCAGCTAGATGAATCGATGGTGATCCTAACGAGGGTGAATATTCCCTAACTGATATTACACGTGTATCTTTAATTTGGTCCCCGTATACCCGCTGTCCGGCGGACGACGAGCGGCGCGCGGCCTCGTGGACTCCTAATTTATTTCCGCCGGTGGTTTTATTTGTTTTGTTCAAACTCAAAGGTCTATTGTGTTATGGTAATACTGCGTAAACCGCAGACGGAGGATTGTCTCAGAAGTTGTTTTTGTTGCGAGAAAAAACAGTCCACGAAAATAATGTTTACTGTTTACCCTAAAGACTACTTTTAATTACCAACGATAAACGTAAACTCATTTACGACATCCTACTTATGTTTATATAACATAAAAAATTAAAAATAACAGCGTATAATACTATATCCGTTTAAAGTAATTACCTATTATAATTATAATATGAGTCGCAGA
Organism: Lysandra bellargus; assembly: GCA_905333045.1. NCBI lineage: Eukaryota > Metazoa > Arthropoda > Insecta > Lepidoptera > Lycaenidae > Lysandra > Lysandra bellargus. Next base: position 10,177,746 of record HG995344.1, read on the forward strand.
GACCCGCACGTGTATGCCGGGCTCCTGCGGCCGGCTCGGCGCGGCGCGGCGGCGGCGGGCGCGGCGCCGGAGGGTTGACACTTGGCGGGTGTGATCTCGGGTGACTGGAGTATTTTGTAATTTTGTATTCCCTCTATAATCGGCGAGTTGGGTCGTTCGGTTTTATTTTAACTGTAATCGCCGAGCGCGATTTCGCACCGGTCTTATTAGGATTTTAATATTCATGCGTGCTTCAGGGAACGCCGGCTTGAACCCATTAAATTACATCGCTGGAGCGTCTGCGCCGGTCAATTAACATTCTCAAATCGTCAGCCTTTTATTTGTTTAGCTGAATAGGGGCGGGGACCTTTTGGTTATGCCTATGTCAAATACGCTCGGAGTATTCAACGGCAGAGTGGATTGGAAATAAAAATTAACTGTATCGTACTACCCGTACTAAGACCATCAAAATTATTCAACGACAGCCGATGACATATCACATAAGTAATTAAGTATGTTCTTCACTTCCAAGAGATGGCCCGGAGCTGCCGGCCGTTGGGCTCCCGTCTCATCGGTGTTATCGTCCAAAAATATATTTTATTACTTTACTCGCGCTGCTCAAACATAAACAAATCCAAAATATTACGCAGCTAAAAGGATATAGGATATTTTATTGCCGTAATGTTGTTACTGTAACGGCGGAGTAAATATTTGTACCGAGCTTCGCGTCCGTGTGCGCTCCCGAATCACTCGATTATTTATTGAGCTCCTTTAACGAAATAAACACGCGCACGGATATTCAATATCTATAAGATAATAATTTTGATTTACTGGAGTATTTTGCTCGGTGTGCTCTCGATCCTGCCTGTCGCGGCACGGCACAGCACGGCGCGGCGGCCGAGTCGCGAGTTTCGGCCGTTAAACACACTTTTAACTGTCCCCTGTCTCCGCTAACGTTAACACAACATTGTAGCAAAGTCGTAAATATAAATAAGCTATTTAACGCTGTGAATTTTCCTGCCGCGCCGTTATATCGAGAGTTTATTATATTGTGAGGAGAAAGCGTCGCTTCGGCAGCCGATTTCGGGGGCGATTCCGCGTAATAGCGACGTCCGCTCGCGCACTAAAATCCAGCGATTTATGAATAAAACTTTTTAGTGGCGATTTGTTCTTAAACGGTCTCTCGCACGTGCGCTATATATATCGAGTCGCGCGCGCGCCGCAGTCGGGAGCGCACGCACCATGGCGGCCGACAGTGAGTGTGAGTGACGCGAAATCGGTGACAGTGAGACATGTTCGGGTTCCGCAGAAAGGAGGTGCAGTGCTACAGCAGGCCCAAGTCCCGGACGCCGCGCCTCAGCCGCAGGCGTGAGTCACTCCGCGACACTCGGCACTACTCTCTATTGTAAACGCTAGACGACTTCACTCCATACCAGTAGGCGCGAGACGCAGCTATTTTCAGAAACTGTCGCTTAATGAACATTTTACGCGATTTTAAAACATTCCCCACTCCGTCCTTATTATTAAGAAGTTAGAATGAGTTTTATTACACAGTAGAACCGGCTACGACACTAATACTCTGTTATGGTTACGATAACAATAAAGCTGTTAGAGAACGACGGGCTACTACAAAACACCCTAAACCTAAACTCTAGATTTCAAATTGTAGAGAGGTTTAGGTAGTGTGTCACACACTGAAAATTGTCGTTTGCTGAAAATGTACCGAAACAAGTGCGTGTAGGCAGCAGGTGAGTGTCGTCATGGTGACGGCCGGCACCCGCCGCGTGACGCCACCGGCACGACGTAATCACATCACAGACTGCACAGAGCACTGCAGACGGTAGTAGCAGTAATAACTAATAAGTGGATTGGTGTGTAGCTGAGCCGGCCCAACAGGTGTTCATAATAATTATTTCGAGTATAACATTGAAATGATCGTATTAGCACAAAACGTAAATTATTTGACGCCGAGCGCGAAGCTTGAACGGATTATGAGATTAGAGTCGGGAGTCTTTTCACTCGGCGCGGGCGGCTGTAAATGATATAGGAAAATAAAATTACTTTAACGATAACGATAAATATTATGATGATAATATTCTATGGGGATTAGGCGGTGGCGGCACGTTTCATTCGCTTTTACGACCAACAATTATTACTTATAGCTACCCAAACTGAAATTAATAATGAAAACTTTTAGCTACAGATTTTTTAGGAATACCAGAATAGAATTTTCAATTACATGAGTAGGGGATGTCGTCTAATGTAATTGCGTCCCGATTCGGTGTTTTAGCGGCAGTTTTAATCGCTGGACGGAAATATCTAGCGGATATCATGAATGAGATATTACTTCGGAGAAAACCGAGAAAAGACTAAGCTCGCATCCTCCGCAGATTCCAAAATAAATAAGGATGCCTATTTATAATGTGTACCTACTACTGTAGAGCGGTCTATGACGGTGTGTTCCATTTGTGTGTTTGTGTGTTTTACTGCTTCGCAATGATTTGTGTTAGCTCTGAACTTGTTGCCTAAACCCTAAAAAATTATAAGACTTTTATGTCCGTTTTCACCAGTCGCACCCTAGCGCCGAGTGTAGCCCTGTGATATTTTAGATCCACGTATCTCCTAGAATAACAACTTTTTTACTGCTGCCCTATTACCGAAGGTGTTTCGATTATATTTTGTGTTGAAATCTTAGCTTCGGATATAATTTTATAAACACGGCATGTCGAGGCATAGAGTATATCATTTGGAGTTATTTATTATATACGAATTTTCCTTTTAAATTTGATTTGTTCTTCGTATTTTGCGATGAATACCTCGGTTCCGTTATCGGTTAGTTATATTATGTAGACCGTATATGTGTTTACGTTTAACCAGGCGCCGCGCAGTCCGCCTCGCAGTCCGCCGCGCGCCGGTTAGCCACCTTCATCAGCAGTCTGTTTACGACAGCACATCCGTAGCGAGCACAGACGGTGGAGCCGCTCGCTACCGAGAATGTTGCAGTGTACGATAAACACACGCAGTATTAGTTTGTTTGTGTGTGTGTTGCTTCCCCAAACACACGACACTGTATCGTACCGATCTGCTGTAACACGAGTCCCCGTAGACTCCACGTAGAGTTACATCAGATGGACGTTATTATGAAAGTGTAAAACGCAAAGTTAATTAAATTTATCACAGTGAGCTCCGGCGCGTAGCTTTTCACAAATGAACGTGTTTTATGTGTCCCCCGGGCGCGGGCTGCTGTGCCGATATGTTGGTACTATAATAAATTCCACTACCTATTAAATCATTAATTTATTTTGAAAACCGTTAATTTCTTGATACAAATTATTTCGTATATTGCAATGGTGCAAATTAAATAATTGGAAGACTATACTCACAGTAAATTACCTTAACATTTCTGAAAACTCGGAGAGTCGATGAGTTCGATCTCATCGATCGATCCAAAATGATAGTATCATTATATTTACATTTATTTACTCGTAGTGTGCGGTATCTTCTACAGAAAATAATTAAAACGAAACGCTCGTAGGACGGGGCGGGGTAAAGAGTTTGAATGGGACGAGGTTTTGTCCGACGTTTGTGACAATTTCCTTAAAAAATATTTTTCTCCGCGTCAAACTTGCGTAATTATTTCTATCTCCGATTCAGAATAAAAAGGGGAAAATATTATTTGGACAGAACACAATCTGTCTTCATCTACGAGCTTTTTTGTAGGCGGAGCGATTACTAGCAGGGGTCCGATTATTATACTTAATAATAATAATAATAATAAAACATACAACAAAATACTTCTGTATTATCTAACATCGTAATTTCGTATAGATCACGAGATGTTACCCTCGTTTTAGAGGGCATGTTGACGCGCAAATGAGACAGTCTGCCTTAAAAGTGATAATCGAGGAATGAGAATAATCGGCCCCAGTCGAACTGATGAAAGATGGACGACAGATTCGTTAATAATTATTATTCGTTTATTTTAATATATCTTCTTATATATAAAAATGGATTTTCAAATGTGTTAGTCGCGCTAAAACTCGAAAACGGCTGAACGGATTGGGCTAATTTTAGTCTTTAAAATATATTCGTAGAAGTGCAGGGAAGGTTTTAAAGTGACAAGAAGTTCACCGGAACAGCTAGGTAATATATAAAAATGGATTTTCAAATGTGTTAGTCGCGCTAAAACTCGAAAACGGCTAAACGGATTGGGCTGATTTTAGTCTTAAAATATTCGTAGAAGTCCAGGGAAGGTTTTAAAGTGACACGAAGTTCACCGGGACAGCTAGATAAAAATGGATTTCCAATTGTGTTAGTAACGCTATAACTCGATAACGGCTAAACCGATTCTGCTAATAATTTTACTCTTAAAATAATCCTTGAAGTCCAGGGAAGATTTTTAAGTGACACAAAGTTCACCGGGACAGCTAGTTGATATGATAAAAATCTAATCTATCAAAAGCTGTGTCGTAGATTATAATTTATAGTTTAAGGCTTAAGCTGTTGATTTCATGGCATTCGTTTTTAAAGTGAAGGTATTTAGAGTGGTATCAATGCGGTGATCAAGAGCATCATTGATCCATCCTCTACATAGTAATTTCTATTTTACTTCAATCGTGAATCAAAATCGTGTTGACATTGTGTACCGGCGTCAGTGCCGTAGAATGCGTGAAATACGTCGTCTAAATATAACGCCATCCAGATTCGGTGGCACGCGCGACGGCGCACGTATTTGTAAACAAACGCGTTTATATCGCCGCCCGCCGGCTCGCCCACCGGTCTGGGCACTGAGGACGGAAACTAGAGACAAAACACCTTTCCAAGTTCCGACTGAGTCTCAGCGACCAAGATGGTCCCTACTCCTTAACGCTACAAACTCATGACGAACGGTATGATTTTCAAAAACATCATAAGATTTAGCCTTAGTCAATTATCATTTAAGTTTTATTCTTGGATGAAAACACGCACATTATATTTGTTTTGTAAGATATAATTAATCCCAAGCGAACTGGTAACAATAAATAGAAGCAACTCCGAGCACGTGCAGCTAGCGCGGCGGTACAAGTGGTGGCCCAGTGACCCGCGCGCCTGACACGAAGCAGACGCGCGCGCACTTTACCATTTGTGTGGCGCTCCACCGCGCCCTTACGCTCCGTAAATGGCGCCCTGATGCTGAATGGGCGCCCGCCCCACCGCCTAGATATGACTTTATCGTTGAACACCCTAGGCGTCCTTCCGCCACCTTAGACGTTATTTACCACTTATCAGGCGCACTTTGGCCGTCCTGAATCACCACCTCCCACCGTCCGGCCCTGAGGCAGACACGTACAGGAAGTTGCGTGTTATCGCCGTGTCTTCCAGTGACGCGTTTGGCAGACGCACACGTACCGCGAGTGTGCCGGCGGCCCACGCGGTACTCTACATTTTTCAAGATTTTGCGGTCGCGTTTCCGTAAAACATAAACTATAAAAATATCGATACCACGTTTTCAGTTTACTCAAAAAAGCTTAGTATCATATTGAAATTGTTAAATTATCTTAATTAATTAATCTCGCAAATCCCGCTCCACAGCTCTACAAAATATTATACAAATACGTACGTAAATATATTTTACGAAAGTTTTATTTCAATATTTTATCGAAATGTTTGGAATGGTTTATCGAAATTCTGTATCTCTAATTGACATCGCTGTTTAAACACTAAAATAAGGTTCCTGTACAAAAATTAACTTCAAAATATTTAAACACTAAAAATTTTTTTTTTTTGTGTATAATTTTTTTTTACTAAATTTACTACTAAATATTTAAACACTAAAAATAGAGTAAAACACAAAAAAAAAATTATAAATAAATAGTAAATTTACTACAAAATATTTCAACTCTAAAAAATATTTTTTAGTATTTAAATATTTTGTAATAAATTTACTATTTATTTATATATTTTTTTTGTTTTACTCTATTTTTTGTGTTTAAATATTTAGTAGTAAATTTAGTAAAAAAATTGATACACAAAAAAAAATTTTTTAGTGTTTAAATATTTTGAAGTTAATTTTTGTACAGGAACCTAGGTAATTACTATTTTAAGCTGAAAAATAACTCAAACATGTTAAATATTTTCGTATGAGAAAATGATTTTGGTATTACGTATGTATGAGAATTTCGAGGGTAACCCGGGCTCTTAAGTTTTAATACTCATACAATAAACACTTTATAGTAGTTTGTTGTATCTCAATACGAGGATGTTACTATTGTAGTAAGGATAAATGAATACATTCCGAGCAAGTCGAATGATTGTCGGCATTTTTAAATGTCTTTTAAACTTTCGTAAGATATATTTTGTGTTAGGTTTGACGATTCTACCTCCGGCAGCTACATATTTATATTATATAATACATACATAACATATATTAAATATATATATGTTATGTATATGTTATATTCGCTTGCGTTAAGAAGTATTATTTATTATACTATCTTTCATCCCCTATTTTATTCCCTTAGGGGTGGAATTTATCAAAATCCTTTCTTAGTTATGCCTACGTCACAAAATCTGCCTGCATGCCAAATTTCAGCCAGATCCGTCTAGTACAGGGGTTCCCAAACTTATTTTGTCTACTGCCCACTTTGAGAAAAAATTATGTTTTAGCGCCCCCATTGTTTCAATTTAAAATGAATCCAGATGAAACAAATCACCCGCTAAGCCTCTACACAACGCTCCCATCTTTTTTCTGGGTCCCACAGCGCCTTCAGCGCCCACAAATGGGCGTTATCGCTCACTTTGGGAAAGACTGGTCTAGTGGTTTGGATTGTGATTTCAGATCACAAAAAGACATTAGATGTCCCACCTGACTCACATTAACAGTTAACACTTAATAACAAACCATCAACACGACCAAACTGTTTTATTTTAATATTTTACCGCTTCTCAAATTAAAGTTTATAGTGAAGCCGTATTTAATCGGTCGCGTGGTCTAATTTTATCACTATGTGAGTCGTAATTTCTATCGTCCATCGGGGTTCGTTCGAGTGAGTCGTTACAGACTCACCTCGAACTTATCTAAAATTGAATTTCAGTAGTTATGTATCTCCCGAAACATAACTAGCGCGGCGCGGGCCCGTAAAATGTAAATACAAATTTAATTTATTTCGTCCACGTTAGCGCGAGATACTCAAACACTCGGGGAAAACTTTAAAAGCTTCCAAAGTATTCAAAAATAAGAATTCGTTTTTATTTTGCGAGGAGTGAATTGATGTGACAAATTTTATGATCGGGATAAAATTCGAATAGATTTTGAACGAAACACTTTGTTTTTACACGACGTCATGTCGCGGCCGAAGTGGGCCGCCCCGAGATGATCGGCGACTTATCGGCTTTTTGTACAAACAAAATGAACACTAAACCGTCGAAAAATCGAGAACGATTTATCGACGATTTAGTGGCTCACTCGTAAGGCGTAGAGTGGCGCCTATTAGAGGCTTTAATGGTAGTTTTTGTAGATTTAACTAAACTACTCCTTATTTACCATACCAGTTCCGAGTAAAATCTGCTTGACTTACGTACTCCGAAAGGATTTGGATCAGAATGGGGAAGTAATCGCGGCCGTTATCACCTCTCACTTAGGGTTCAACGGATGCGCCTCGTGTCGATTTGTCGAAGATTCCATTTCACGTGTGAAATGCCGCCGCGTGGGGGATGTGTCGCGCCATATCAGGTGAAATGACGCGCGGGCTGGGGCAGCACCATCAGTTCAGGGCTAACGGGACAGAGAGTCAGACAACACGCTAAGCGTAAATGGAGAGTACGTTGCACGTCAAGAAAGGTCGTAAAAGTACCTACATTCGATTGTTAAGTTACGAATCGTCTCAACAGACTTTCAACAGAAGTTTCGAAGGAGGCGCTCGCTTACCTCTCATTAACGACAGCGGGGCGACAATACGAAGTCGTAAACCCCACTCGAGTCGCGAAAATCTGAAACAGTATTCAAAGTAATCAAAAGACTTTCCCCTCGCACTGCGAGGTGAATTATACATATACAATATACCTCCAATGGTGCGCGCTATTTTTGTACTAATTAAGTCGGAGCTCGCTAAACGGGCATCAATAGATATAGGTCGGCCGCGGAGCCCTCCACTCCACGGCGGAATGACCTCGAGAGCTCTGCTCGTGAATTCCTTTCAGCATTTACTTGCTTTTTAATAATTTAATTTACTTCGCTCAACATTGGCGCAGAAACTAGAAGAACGGAAGACCTCGGGTAGGCGTTTGCTCAGTAGTTAAAAAGTACTTCACGTTAAAAAGTATGTACTGAGGTAGCCTGTAGAAAGCTTATTTTATTAATGTGACAGATTGTCCTGAGGTACCGTCACGGCCCAACGCGTTCAGTTTTACACCAAATTGTAATATAAAGTGGCTGGAATTACTTAAGTATTCGCCGTGGTCTGTCACAACAGAATTAGCCCCTCCTCCCCTCCTCCCCTCCTCTCGTCCCCCCGGAGACCGGTAAGTGGATTATTCATTCGATTATAGGAGCAGTCGCAAAGAAATTCAATTTTTGCCACATCCAAATGAAATTTGCGAAACAATTTTTCGTAGCAAATTTATGAGGCGACCCCGGAATCCGGAGGAAAATAATTATTTCGACCGCTCGCTCCTCCGTCTCGCCGAGCACGGTCATATCAGACATTACAATAAATATTGTTACCGTGTATCGAGTTCGATCTGTATTGTCTCCTTACATACACGTGTCTCGCTGGTGTTATAAATTGCTATATTTCGATAGCAGTCATGTATGGGGTAGGAACCCCGCTAAGGCTTACTTAGGTATTACTTATTATAATATTATCTATTTAGTAAATGATCGAATATGTAATAGCAGCGGCACTTTCGACTCGTCTGACTACACTTAACTATTTACTCCCCGGAGCTCTATTCGTTAGACACAGTAGCGGGAGGAGGAAGTGCGCTTTCGGAGGCTTCGTTTGATATTTCAGCTAATGAAGTAAATACTCGCTCATAATCTCGAATCTCGATAACGAACGTCAGTGGAACCTTCGCGGCGAGTATAAATCGCGGAGTCGGCGCGCAGAGCCGCCGATATCGCGCGCTCGACAGATATACGAGCTCGATTGTGAAAAGTTTGACAATTTAAAGTTACAGCAATGTGCGCGATGTGGAGTGTTATCGGCGTTAACCCCCCGGTACCCCGGAACTCGCTAATCCCACTCACTCCGCTGAAATATCACGTGAGAGCTTCGTTTACTCGACGACCTCCTAATGCCGGAGGAAACTTTCGATATTATGTAATTTGTTTTGGCGTCACTTACGTTGCAGGTATTTAAGGTACGCATACGAAATAGGAAACTAAACAGTTCAGTAAGTAACAGGATCAGTAGCAACTCAAACTATGACTGAATAAGACATCGATCACAATATTCACAGTGTGGCCTGGCGGCCCGCGGCGTGTGTTGTTAACATAATTACATAACTACCCACTAAATAAAAACATTCCTGTCTCACATTTTTAATTTAATAGTAAGGCTGACCACATACACAAGTTTTTCGTATTCGATTTCCGAATTCGTTTTACGTATTCGGAAATCCGAAATCCGAATGCATGGAATCGTTAGAAAATACTTAAACGGTCGCACACGTTCTCAATTTTCCGAATGGAACGAATTCGGCACGTACGTTTCGAGTGCGAGCCAGCGCGTTACCGCGTAAAGAAAATTAACGAACGTTTGTGCTAGTCTCACGGAACTCCAAATCGAAATACCGCATTAGGAAATCGAATACGGAAAACGTGTTCCAGGACAGGCTAGCCTTAAAATAAGCATTATTTTTTTACACACCATACATATTTAAAAAAAATCTGGTTTTCATTTAGTACTGAACTAATGGTTCATAATTATTACTAAATAGTTACTATGCTAATGGATACATTCGTTGCCGTCGAACTAAATGATAATAATATTATTATGTGCTAGGGTTCGAAGGATTTGGAGAGAAAGACCTGCTGACTCTTTTGAAGACTTTATACACTAGCACTAGGTCCAACACTAAGTACTAAATATGTCCTAGGTTGTAGCCAAGTCGTAGGTTTCACTAGTATCACTCTTGATCATTCATCCTTTGTGTGTTCGTAACAATATTGACAATTGACATATTTATGTTTGAAGGATAAAACGTAACGACGTTACGAATATACTTTAGTTCATTACAGAGTGTAATGTTGAATAAGTTCGGTGGAGCGTGTCCGCTGTCCTCTGATTAACCGTCAGCGAGCTGCGACCGGCGACCGGCGCGGGCGAACGAGTATTAATTACATATCGCCTCATTACGACTCGCTCGTAATGAACCAATTAAATAGTCGATCCAGTGCGACCGATGACCGGCAACCGGCGACCGGCGACCGATGAGTGTTGACCGGTGAACGGTGACCCCGGCCGCTCCGCTCTAGACTGAAATTCGTTCATCACTATAAATACACTTTTATTGGAAGCGACACATCAATTATTAACAGCTCGATAATTCCCAGTAATGTGTTATTTAAAGTATCCAATTTATTATACGTAATGCATGATTATACAGCGTGATCGCTGATTATAATTAATTATATTATATAGTTTGTATATGTTTGTATATTTTATTTATAGAGTATTTTAAGGTTTTTTATTATTCGTAGATTTATCCCTAGTCAAAAGTGTCATTGTAAAGTTTTAACAAGTTCATTATAAATATATTATTATTTATTAAGTATTATAATATTATAAGGAAACTGTCACCAACAATCACGGCGTATCCTTCAGTTATTGCCTTTCGCCGTTGTTGAAAAGTGCTCCGCCATAGGTGCTGCGGGTGCCGCAAAATTGCCTCTGATCAATCTGACAACTGCAGTTTGTCAAAACGTTGGCTTTAAAATCGTCGAACGATAACCTGCGATTACGGTACTGAAACTAATTTGAACCTCGTTCATACATCGTATAGAGGTACAATATTGCACCTTCTCGACTAGCGGCGAGGTAGATCCTGAAAGGGGCAATTTAAAGCTCGTTTGAAACTTGTTAACGCTCATTGTGCACTCGGCGGGGATTAGGATCGCCTCACTCGGGGACCGCCTCCGGTCGGGATTGCCCCGGCAGTCGGCACTGTCGCCGCAGAATTCCTCTCGGGTTTGAAGGTGAAATATAAGCGGACTCGGTCTCGTGTGTCGCTGACCGCGGTCGCGTTCGAGAGAAGTCGTGATTGTGCTCGGAGTTTCCAGTAAGTGTCGAACGTGCAGGGAGGCCGGTGGCGCGGCTGAGTGTGGCGCGAGAGCGCTCCCGCGGGATTAGCCGGGGCCAGCGGGGGCCGGTGTGGGCCGCGCGGGCCGGGGGCCGCTCGCCTAGACACGTATTGGCCGCGATTGCCTGTATCGTGACCGATTAAATTCAACACACCTCCGTGCACTCTCCTATTTCGTTTTTCCCACAAATTGGAGCTTCTTATCGTGTTTTGCGCATACCCTCAATTTATCAATCAATTTATATCTTTAAGGCGATCCAGGTTATCCTCGTATGTACGATATTAATAGTAACCCTTATGATATTTTATATTGTGGGGATAATGCGTGGTGGCCACAAAGGGAGATCTTCCGACCGAGCGAGGTGTTATGCTCGGTCTGCCGGAGCCCACGTGATACTTTTGAGCTGTCGTATATATAAGTATACCGACGCGCTTAGAAAACTTCGGTAGGCGAATTGTGGGTACCGCCACATCACTCCCCCCGAAGACCGAAGGTCGAATCTTGAAGTCTTGTCGCTTGAGTCGCCAGTGCCAGAGAGTTCCAGTGAGTCGGAACTGTTGCAGTGAGTCCCAGTGAGTCGAAATTGTAAGCTGCTGCACGGGACCCAGTGAGTCGGATAAGCTGCCGTGCGGGGCCGATGCTACGTGATGACCAGGAGAGATTTGCTCCGCTTGCTGACCGGTCAGTGTAGTGAGAAAGCCCGATGATGCCGGTGCGGAGTCGCCCAGGCCGTGGTACATTGCGGCAAGTGGACGAGGTATCCGATGAGGCGATGCTGGCTGGCGCGGTGCAGAGGGGCGGGGAGTGATGATGATGAAGGAGGCGTGTTCTGTCGACGGTTACCAATGTAGGATTATGCGTGGCCGCCACAAAGGCAGATCTTCCGACCGAGCGAGGTGTTAAATGCTCGGTCAGGCCGGAGCCCACGTGATACTTTTGAGCTGTCGTATATATAATATACCGACGCGCTTAGAAAACTTCGATAGCGCGATGCAGGAATGTTAGGCGAATTGTGGGTACCGCCACAATATCAAACGTGAAAAAACGTGAAAGAGTTCCGGTTGCAAAAGAACCTACCAAAAAATGGCCCAGCTCTACCATATTATAGGGATAAATTAAAGTAACTCTGTGTTTTGTGAGAAAAGTCAGCTAGTGAGTTTCCTGGATGTTTATGTTGATATTGATTGATAAGCCCCCGCGCTCGTATCTGGATTCTGGAGTAATATCTGCGGAAACGTCGCAACTTTTTATGATTTGTAGTGAGTAGCGAGTAGTGACGCGGTCGGCCGACGTACCGGAGGGGAAGTTTTTCAAGATGAATGGACTCCTAAACGGCTCTACGTATTTTTTGTATATATATTTTTTGTACGTCGAAACTCCTCGTTGATAGTTCGTAATTGTTTATTCTGGTATTGTCAAAAGTAAAAGACATTCTGCTTACAATCATTGACGAGGTTAAACGAGGTTTACTCGCGTCCCACGCAAACTAGGAGTAATTTAGTCTTTACTTCTGATAGCATAACAGATACGGCGGGCGTTGTCATTTCTAATGATAATAAAAACGGGTTGAACACCTCGTGAGTCAGCCAGGTGACATCGCGCGGTAACATCGGGGCGAACACCCCGAGAGTCCCGTGAGTCACGTGAGTCACGAGTGACGCAGGTGACGCCGTTTACTCGCAAGTTATTTATTGCTGAAAGCTTTCGCCATTAGCGATGCTCTCTACCCTCGTACACATCATTTGTAATGATTTGATTTAGTATCGTGAGTCGTGTATAACCCCTTTTAAAATCTTTTTACTTGAAATAACAAACATAAACCGGCTTTCAATATGTAATTGTAAATAACTGGTAATTGTCTAAAGCATATAATGTCATATCGTATTCAACAGGGATAGTGTAAAGTAGTTTAGTTCGAGAGCCGGAGGGCGACGTAAGTGAGTTCAGCTAGAGAGTGGAGACGTCCGGTACGCGTCTTCTGCACAATTACGACACTATTCACTGTGTCTTCTAAATAGATACGAACTTGATGTTGCTGTGAATTTTCTACATAATATAAGTTTATGTTACGTTGCGAAGGTAACAAGGGTTATTTGAAACTAGCTGACCCGACAGACGTTGTCCTGTCTTAACGATGATTGTTTTAATTTGAATTGGTATAATTAATTTAAAAAAGTGTATATTTTTGGGTGCCATCGTGCACTCATCCCAAACTATCCCGAAAGTCATGAAAGTATATTGTGCAGTAACCGTACATTTTTCCGGGACAAAATGTATCCTATGTTCTTTTCCGGGACTCAAAGTATCTTTCCACCAATTTTCAGCCAAATCGGTTCATTCGTTCTTGAGTTATAAGTAGTGTAACTAACACCACTTTCTTTTGTATATATAGATTTGAAATATTAAAAACTAGAGGTATCACTACAATTTTTACAACATCGAAAAGCTCAGAACAGGAAAATAAGTCGGAAAGTATATTCCATTTAGGTATTCTTGTCAATTTGCATCGGTCGTGGTCAGAATTTCAAAACCCATTCCGTGTGTTTTTTTTTTCGGCGCGAGCGTGCATCGTGCTGGGGCAGGTGCGACGGCTAAATCGAATTCGTTCGTTTGTTCGTGTTGTAATATCCGTAGCGCGGACGCGGCCGGCCTGGCGGGCGGGCGGATCAATCACGGCCGGACGCCGGCCGGGAAATCGCACAGATCTCTCGCCGCGTTGGAACATCGTGCATTTGGTTAACTCCGCCCATAAAATATTTTGAGCAATAAACAGCAATATAGTAGTCTCGCTGGGTTACTTTTATAAAAAATCTGTATTTAAATCGATGGACGGTTACCTTTAAAGATAGAGTTCCTTAATTTAAAGTTCTACATAGGCTTTTTGACGTTAGTGCTGATGATGTCGTATACCCCGGAGGTTGTAACTTGCTGGGAGCGCATATGATGTGATCCGTCGTCGATGTAGTTCGGTCGAGGGCCGAGCCGCTCTCGTGTAGCTCGCTCGTAGCTCGTCGCCGCTCGTCGGCTAATGCGCCTGTAATCGCCCGACCGACACTTGTCGCAATTTATTAGTTCTGCCGCACCACCGCTCTCACCGGCTCGTCGGCAGCTTGTCGGCCGCGCCGCAATTACGGCTCCGCTCCTGCAGTTGGACCTCGTCGTAAATCGCTTCTAGTGTTCCTACTTCCAGATTGCGACGTAGTAGCGACACGGAATTACGACTCGGTATTATTTTATAATATTATTTTTTTTTGGTTAGCTTCCTTTCGTTGAATACAGCTTAAAATAGTGTCATATCACAGATGCTAGTCTGTCGGTCTGTCCCCACCGGTCCGCCGAGTTTGGCCCGAAATAGTTTACCGGCGATCGCTTTAAGGACGACGCGTTCGGGAGTTTTAGGGGGGACGTTCCTGCGATCTATGTGTTTTCGAACACTTCGAGCGTCATCAAAGCGCGACGGAAAAAGTAATAAAACGCTCGTCGATATCGACCCAAATGAGAGAAAAATTTAATCAAAACTTGAAAGCGAAGCGAAGTGTCGGCGACCTCGCGCGGGCGGAGGCTGATTAATTCCTGAAAAATTCCGCGAGACTAGATACACTCCGTTTGAAGTGTTTTTCATTACAAATAACTTCGTAATAATTATCTAAGTAACCGAACCGCTCCTTTCTGTAATGTACCGTCGTCCCCTAGCAACAAAATTATAACGGCAGGTTTTAACTCCCGGTGGAGTCGAGACTCCCTGCGATTAGTGTCAATTACTCTGCGCCATTTCAAATAATTTCCCATCGACGACAGAGGACGTGCGAAGCTCGCGCCCACGTGTCAGCATATCGGTGTCAGGTCCGAAGTAAATGTGTCAATCATAATATTTTTACCCGGCGGCGTCGGAAGTCGCGAGTCGCAGCTGACGAGGTCGCCGGTCGCTAATGACCGCCGCGACACCTGTCCCTAGTCAGTACTCCCCCGTTATACTTAAAGACGTCCGTCATATATTGTGCTGGAGACTGGAGTGAATAACAAATAATATATCCATGGATTTTCACAATCTCTTTTTAGTCTGTTGCAAATTATACACAATTTACACTTATACCCAAAATAGTAGAATCTACGTGACATACAAAAGTATATTTTGTCACTAAGTGTGATTAATTGACAACAACGATATGCAGGCGTAGACCTTTATCACGAACTTTTTACATTAGAGATTCGTCATCTCCGTAGTAGTATCAGGATATCCATACTAATATTATAAATGCGAAAGTGTGTCTGTCTGTCCGTCTGCCTGTCTGTTACCTCTTCACGCCCAACCGCTGAACCGATTTTACTGAAATGTATGGAGATACTTTGAGGCCCGGGAAAGGACATAGGATACTTTTTGTCCCGGAAAAATGTACGGTTCCCGCGTGATAAACGAGATTTGGCGCAATGAAGATACTACTATGTTTCGCCGACGACATGAAAATCTAATATATATAAAATTCTCGTGTCACAATGTTAGTTACCGTACTCCGCCGAAATGGCTTTATTAATCTAACCATATGTATATTCAGTAGGTCTGACAATCGGCTACTGGGTACTTCTTATATTGATAAGTGCATTTGTTAAATAAATAATAGTAAATTATTACTAGTCAAGACTGACGGCGACCATTGTGCGACGGGATAGCGATGGACGTTGCCACTTTGAGTTTTTTATTTAATATATCATTGCATGGTGCTATACTATAATTATTTAGTCACTTCAATAAATTAATATGGGCGAAATACTTATTACATATTATACAGCTAGTAATATTTTTATTTATTTTTATTTTATTTTCTTTATTCAGAACAACATACAGTCATATGATAAAGCACTGTTACATATAAGTTTAACATTAAAAAGACCTTTAGGTTCTTAAATTAAAATTAAAAAAATTACAAAGATTGGTTGATCGTGTGTGGGGGTCGTGTATAATGTTACATAAAATTGTAGTGTTTGTTTAGAACCCTAGCTAGTTTTGAGTACATTTTTTATTTCGTTTATAGAATGGCAAAAAGGGTATATATGGTGTAAGTTATTATTACAATACTTTGGTACTCGCCTGAAAAAGCTATGTTTAGCATAGTTTGAGTGGGCATAGTCTATATAAAATAAATTATGAGAACGTAAGAAGTGACCTGGAATACTATATGTTATTTTTTCTAGCAAGTTCTGCGAATTAACATGATTATGAATTATTTTAAAAACGAAAATGCAGTCTAAATAAATACGCCTGTCCTTAAGTTTAGTTAAATTGTTTGAAGTTAGTTCTATAGCAAATATTTTTAAGGAAGATATCCTGAATACGCTCTATACGGTCGATGTGAACTTGATATTGAGGAGTCCATATGATGCTGCCAAATTCGAGAATGCTCCTAACGTTAGAATAATAAAGAATTTTATATGTGCAGGCACGTTTAAAGGGTTTGCCGATACGCAGTATCATGCCTAGCATTTTGTATGCATTTACGTATTACATATATTATCAATGTGAATATTGAAAGTTAATTTAGTGTCCAGGGTTACTCCCAAGTCCCTTATTGAATTTACTCGGGTTATTGGTGTTCCACCTATGTTGTAATTAAAATTAATAGGATTATTTTTACGAGGAAAACTGATGACGTAGCATTTGTTTAAATTTAGATATAATTCATTGCGGGTGCAATAATTTAAGAAATTTTGTAGGTCTAACTGTAAGGAATGACAATCATCTATGTTTGAGATTGCCTTATATATTTTAGTATCATCGGCGTAGATTATGTGTTCACTGAAGTTAAAAATAGTGTCAATATCGTTCAAAAAGAAAATGAAAAGTAAGGGACCTAGGTGCGAGCCCTGTGGCACTCCGGATGGTATAGGGAAGAAAGTCGACGTATATCCCTTTATAGCGACTGCTTGGCTTCGATTATTTAAATATGATTTTATCCATCTTAGTAACTCCCCATGTATACCCAACCTTTGAAGCTTACAAATTAACAATTTATGATTAATTTTGTCAAAACATTTGGAAAAATCAGTGTATACTGCGTCTACCTGCCGTCCCTGGGAAAAATTATGAATAATGAAATCTGTAAAAGTAAGTAAATTTGTGTCCACACTACGACCTTGGAAGAAACCATGTTGCCTATCAGATATAAGATTATAAAAAGTAGCAGTAATTTTTCTTGTAACTATTTTTTCAAATATTCTTGCTAAAATGTTTAATTTACTAATAGGTATATAGTTAGTAATCGATTGGCTGTTTCTGGACTTAAATATGGGAGTGATCAAAGCAGTTTTCCAGACTTGAGGAAAATGTCCTTCGGCAAGTGATTTTGTGAAAATTATTTGGAGAGGTAACGCGAGATCTTTACAACAATTTTTAACAAAAAATGGGTGAATGAGGTCAGTTCCACTACCCTTCTTTGAGTCTAATGTTTGCAAGAGAAGCAGCACCTCTTCCACTGGAAAATCGACAGAAGAGAGGTCAAAAGACGTATTTGCTGAGCTAGTGTCCGAGTAATTAGTACTGGTATCATCACTTACAGAAAACACAGAATGAAAATAGTTATTAAAGGTGTTACATATCGACTCACCATAATTTATTACAGTTCCATTAAACGACATTTGTTCAGGTATGGTATTTACTGGAAATTTGGATTTCATAAAAGACCATAGATAAGATGGGCAGCTATGTATTCTGTCTTCAGCATTATCGATATAGTTATTGTAACACTCGACCTCGAGTTTATGTTCCCTGTTGCGAAGTAGTGTGAACTCAGCCTTATCTAAGGGGTTCTTGTAAGTTTTCCAACGCTTATGAACTTTTAATTTTTCCTTTCTTAACTTAATTAGGGGTTTCGTAAACCAAGGCAAGTACCCAGAGCTGGCCTGAACACATTTATGAGGAATGTAGGTAAGTATTAAATGATTTATTGTACTATACAGATGAGCGACAGAGCTTTCGGTATCTAAGTCATAAAGAGGAGACCAATCATAATCAGCAAGAAATTTTTTAATATCGACATAGTCACCACGATAAAACATAGGCCTAAGATTCTTATTTACTGGTAGTTGTGGGATAAAAATGGCATTTGCTTTAATATAAAGTTCAATAGCTACGTGGTGAGGGTCCTCAGGTGTTAGCGAATAGCGGGTCACTCGCTGATAATGTACACCTAGTATTACTCATAATTAAATCTAGAATGCGCCCATTTATGTTTACACATGAGTTAAACTGTACTAGGTCGGTTAGAGACAAAAAATCCGAGATTAATCTAGCTGTATTATTATCGTTTATTTCTAATTGTAAGGAATTAGATTCACAACAATACGACCAAGAGGCGTAGGTAATATTAAAGTCACCTGTTAAAATAAATATATCGTCTGGATTATTTTGTATAATAACTGATGCATTATCGAAAAATTGCCGCAAAGACAATAGGTGGTTATCGTTATGAGCAAAATATACGCACGCAATATGCATGGCGCATGGCGAAGCGCGAGCGGCTCGGGCTGCGCGGGCGACGCGGGCGGGGGGAGCGGGGGGAGAACTCACGGTGATCCAAAGCTCGTCATGGCGGGGCGAAGAGCACCACTCGTCGTGGCGGTGAACACGCAGCTCGCGCCGCGCAGCTATCAACACCCCCCCCCCCCCCCCCCCCCCGCCCCGCGCCGCACCGCGCCCCGGCCGGTCGGCTCGATCGCTTCGGAACACATTATACCTGCTATCGAAATATTCACTACTATGGTAATCAGAATTTAGCCAAGTTTCAGATAAACAAATAAAGTCAAAATTCGAATTTATTACTTTAGATAAAAATTGACGAGATTTCGTGCGTAGTCCTCTTACGTTCTGATAATAGAATGAAAAGATGTCATCGGTAGCCATATATTATTTTAAGTAAATTAATAATAACAAAAATATAGGTATGGATTAAATAACTCGTTATCAGTAATAATTTAAAAGAGTATAAAGAAATACTTGCATAAGGATAGGCCTCACGCAAAACACACACTTTTATGACCTTTATGACTACCAATGTTAGATAAATTACAGCCTCTGCAGACGAGCACATAGTTATAATATAGTATAGTATAGGTATTATTATGTAACAACAAAAGGAAATCGAGATATTGATAATTTCTTTACAAATAGTTGACACCGGTGTATTGAGTATTGTTTTATGAGTTTCGCATAATATAAAACTTAATACAACAAATCGGTTTACATTCATATTAAAAAATATAATTAAGAGTCAATTTAATTTCTTAAAGTTAGTGTCCTCGGTAATAACATACATTTTCGAGCTGTCGTCTTTTCTAAGACGTATTTTTCCGTCTCTTACCCAGAGATATTTGAAGTTCTTATCGTTTTTAAGTTCCCTTGCTTTCTTTAGAAGTAGCTTGTTCGCGACTGTCAGGTGCTCGTTCAGGTAGACCGTGGTGGCGGCGCCCTGCAGGCCGGCGTCCGCCGTGGTGAGGTGCCGGCGCGCCCGCGCAGCAGCCAGTACTTCATCCTTGCGTTGACGTCGGCAGAAACGAACGATGACAGCAGGGGGACGAGGTCTGCGGGTTTATTGCCGTCGATTGCCGAAGTGAAGCGTCTGACGCGGTAAATGCTGTCGATGTCGCCATTTTGTTGCGTTATCCCAATTTTTATAGCGATGTTTTCGAAAATTGATAGTAAATTTTCGCTATTTCTCTGAGGGATGCCGGATATTTCTATGTTATTCAACCTGCCGACTTGCTCTCTTACATTTGCGGCCTTCTTAAGTTCCGATATCTCAGACTGTAGGTTAGAAATATCAGTCTCGATGACTTGGGCGTTTGTTTTATTCTGTAGATCCTTCATGGTTTCCTGAGCTACGTTTAAATCCTTTTCAGTATCCGACAACGTGGTAAGTTTCTCCTCAACAGCAAAAATTCTAACCTCGCAATCTTTGTATCGGTCCTCTATTGTTTCTAACCGCGAGCTTAATTCTCGCATAGTCTGAGTAGCAGATTGTAATTCAGCTCGAATATTATTGAGACTGACCTTCGTAGCACTGAATTCATCACGAAAGCTTGTTCTTTCTTTGAAGACGTCCGCGAGTGAGGGCTGATACATCTCAGACGAAGCATTACGGCATGATATGCACTTTCTTTTCGGATCCCAATTTCCTATAAGTAGTCTCCGAGATACCTGCACAGTGCACACTCATAGTGGTAGTGCCCATTGCACTTGTTGCACAACACATACTCCGACAAGGTGACACTGCACTTTTTACAGTTATACATTTGATAATGTTTGTTATTATTGTAACTAATTGCAGTAATGATTATAATACTTTGTTTATTTCCGATATTTACGCGACAAAACACGTGTTATCTAACTTGTTCGATAATTTCTATGAGAACGGCCGTCACTCACGAGCGCAACCGATCGACTGATATATACTACCCGTTCGCGCTAAGTTTGCCGCTGTCAACTACCGTTCTCTCACTTACTTACATTTACTCACAGAGCCGAGTGAGTGAGAGAACGGTAGTTGACAGCGGCAAACTTAGCGCGAACGGGTAGTACTTATATCAGTCGATATAATATGCGCGTATAAGTATATAATATTATACACTTATACGCGCATATTATCGTGTATCAATGACGCCTGAAGACTCAGGCAGAACTCCGTGCACTTGAAGAGTTTTGTGCCACTCACCACCTAGATCTTATTAATCCGTTAAAATGAGTAATGAACTGTGTGCAGGTCGGTCGGAGCCGGGCATGTCGCCGGCTGTGACGGGGTTCACGGCGGACGGCGTGGCGGGGGCGAGCGACCGCCTGGCGCCCGGCGACCGCATCGTCGCCGTCAACGGCATCGCCACCGCCGGCCTCACCAACGACGAGCTGCTGCGCCTGCTCGACAACGTCGCCGAGCGCGCCGACATCGACATCGACTACTACATGCCCAACTACGGTACGTCTCCCCTCTCCCCTCCATACTGTCCGCTGTCCAGCGATGCGCGGTTAAGGTCAGTTCGACGCGTGCGGTGTCACCAGAACTGCGCTTCAAATTATTATGATCTAAAAGCACAAAATTGATATGTTACCAAAATTACATTATAATATAATTGCGCCGTTAGTTGCGTGGTAATATTTTAATTGATGGGATTAAAATTTGTAACCGCTCAGACCGAGGCCTGCTAACAGTTAAATCAAAATTAATCTAACGAGCGTGCATTATAATACTGGTAAAAGCGTCGATTGTGAAAATATCATACTAGCTAACTTAATTACGGACAGACAAAGAATAATTTGGCCACCGAAAAGTTTCAGTAAAATTTTTACAATACCATAAAAATGTAAATGGAATACGAAATTGCGCTCATAAAAAATATAAAATTCAATTTGAAGCTAGTTAGAGTCGTGATAAAATAAAAACGACACGCAAAGTTCATCAAAACGAAAATGCGAACTGCAAACAACCCCGCAAACTATTACAATATTTCCCGCGCGCCGTTTTATACCGCGCGTTAAATTCATTATGCCGCAGCGCGGAACTACATGGTACTGCCGCCGCAGTGCTCGGCTCTAGAGTTCTAGTACTACCACATTATATACTTTATGTCCCTAAATAAATGCAACCGTTCTCAAAAAATTGAAATACGATCGTGGACAATTATTAGCATAACACAAAGAGCTAAGTCCCATAACTTACTCTCTGTGCGTCGAGAAGGATTTGGCCGGCGGCGCGCTGAGTAGATTACGTCGTCGCCACACGCGAGGTCGGTTCACACTGCGACTGATATACCGCAAGATGTTTCATCTACCCATCACAGGCAATAGCGGTAAACGATAATAACTTAGCTATGTTTGAAATGTGAGGTCCCCATTGCCATTCAATACAAGAAACATTGTAGAATCGACGAAGTTTAATTCGCTGCACCAAGGTTCTGTGACTTAACGTTGGACATAGTAAAGGCACATTTAGTTTTTTGGGATTTGGTAGAAGTCTAGCTTCCGCCCACCTTTGGCACATTTAGTTTTTTGGGATTTAGTAGAAGTTTAGCTTCCGCCCACGGCTTTATTTGCGTGGAAAGAATTTCATGCAAACTTTGATCTTGAACTGAATATCCTAATCATATCCTATACCGTTAACGTAGACATCTACTCAGTTTTTGTAAACACCTGCACATTTTGTTGACTCCTTACAAAACTATACAGGTCTTTATGAAAACTGTGTATAACTGTGTACAACTATAGCCTGTACAGTTTTCGTAGACCTCTGTATAGTTTTCGTAGACCCCTGTACACTTTTTGTAGACATCTACACAGTTTCCGTAGGCACTTGCACAGTTTTCGTAGACCCGTAGTCTGTACATTTCTATTTTTTTGTAAACACCTATACAGTCTTCGAAGACACCAACGCGGCTTTCGTAGACATCTACACAGTTTTGGTAGACGTCTACACAGTTTTCGTAGGCGTCTACACAATTTTCATAGACCCTTGTACAGTACTTGTAGATATCAGTCTATACAGTCTTCGTAGACACACACATTTTCGTAGACACGGTCTGTACAGTGTACAGATTTGCCGCCTGCACAGTTTCCGTAGACCCATATAACCTATGTGAAGTTAGCAACCGAGTTCAAGGAAAATGATTTTTATGTATGTCATTCGATTGTACCCGGAGTGTACCCGATTGTACCGCAATTAAAATCGCTTGTACCTCAATAGGGTAGAAATGGGGGGGTGGTAAAATTTGCTTAGCAACCGACATAAAGATACCGGAATTTCAATGATGCCATCTGAAAGAGTATCGTTTGTACCGGATTGTACCCGTTTTTAAAGTTTTTTTTTATTTTTTATTTTACAAAAAAAAACCAAAAAAAATTTTTTTCCCTAAAAATAAGTCTTTGTATGCAGTAGAAGGAAATACAATATATAAAGCAGTACAAATGAGTAAAATTAGTTATTTTTTTAAAATTACTCCACAATAATTAAGCACAAACGATATTGGATGAAGAAATAATGATCGAGAACCGATTCGGTCTTGATGAAACTTCCTACACTTTGCTATAAAACTCGGAGTTAAATTTTGCAACTTTTATCGTTTGCACCTCTCCAAAACAGAAAGATTATCAAAGAAGATACCATTTACTTTAAATTTACTCAAAATTTTTCGAGGAACAAACGATTTTTCATATACTAACAACGTCGGAGATTCGATCTGTCTTGACGAACTTTCCTATATCTTACTATAAAACTTGGAGTTTAATTTTGCAACTTTTATCGTTTGTACCTCACCAAATCACAAAGATTATTAAAGAATATACTATTCACTTTATATTCACACAAAATTTTACGAGGTACAAACGATTTTTCACATAGTAACAACGTCGGAGATTCGATCGGTCTTGACGAATATTTCTATATCTTACTATGAAATTCGGAGTTAAATTTTGCAACTTTTATCGTTTGTACCTCTACAAAACAGAAAGATTATCAAAGAAGATACTATTCACTTTATACTTACATAAAATTTTTCGAGGTACAAACGATATTTCATATAGTAACAACGTCGGAGATTCGATCTGTCTTGACGAATTTTCCTATATCTTACTATGATATTCGGAGTTAAATTTTGCAACTTTTATCGTTTGTACCTCTCCAAATCAGAAAGATTATTAAAGAAGATACTATTGACTTTATACTCACACAAAATTTTTCGAGGTACAAACGATTTTTCATAAAGTAACAACGTCGGAGATTCGATCTGTATTGACGAATTTTCCTATATCCTACTATAAAACTCGGAGTTAAATTTTGCAACTTTTATCGTTTGTACCTCGCCAACACAGGAAGATTATTAAAGAAGATACTATTCACTTCATATTAACTTAAAAATTCATGAGGTACAAACGTTTTTTCATATAGTAACAACGTCGGAGATTCGATCTGTCTTGACGAATTTTCCTATATCTTACTATGATATTCGGAGTTAAATTTTGCAACTTTTATCGTTTGTACCTCTCCAAATCAGAAAGATTATTAAGGAAGATACTATTGACTTTATACTCACATAAAATTTTTCGAGGTACAAACGATTTTTCATAAAGTAACAACGTCGGAGATTCGATCTGTATTGACGAATTTTCCTATATCCTACTATAAAACTCGGAGTTAAATTTTGCAACTTTTATCGTTTGTACCTCGCCAAAACAGGAAGATTATTAAAGAAGATACTATTCACTTCATATTAACTTAAAAATTCATGAGGTACAAACGTTTTTTCATATAGTAACAACGTCGGAGATTCGATCTGTCTTGACGAATTTTCCTATATCTTACTATAAAACTCGGAGTTAAATTTTGCAACTTTTATCGTTTGTACCTCTCCAAATCACAAAAATTATTAAAGAAGATACTATTCACTTTATACTTACATAAAATCTTTCGAGGTACAAACGATATTTCATATAGTAACAACGTCGGAGATTCGATCTGTCTTGACGAATTTTCCTATATCTTACTATGATATTCGGAGTTAAATTTTGCAACTTTTATCGTTTGTACCTCTCCAAATCAGAAAGATTATTAAAGAAGATACTATTCACTTTATACTTACATAAATACTATTGGTGAATGTATGTAGATTGTGTACATATTCAGTTGAGGCTTGGGCCAATCCTAAAAAAGGCGCTAATATAGAATCGGTAGGTTTCAAAAGTTTGTTTAAAAATAATTACTATTTTTCTGGTTAAAGTAATCTGTATTATATCAGTTATTCAATATTCAGATACTGCGCAGTTACTTGTAGATGATTAAATGAATGTGAGTTATATATAACTACTGTTTTGGAGGGGTACAAACGATAAAAGTTGCAAAATTTAACTCCGAGTTTTATAGTAAGATATGGAAAAATTCGTCAAGACAGATCGAATCTCCGACGTTGTTACTATATGAAAAAACGTTTGTACCTCATGAATTTTTAAGTTATTATGAAGTGAATAGTATCTTCTTTAATAATCTTCCTGTTTTGGCGAGGTACAAACGATAAAAGTTGCAAAATTTAACTCCGAATATCATAGTAAGATATAGGAAAATTCGTCAAGACAGATCGAATCTCCGACGTTGTTACTATATGAAATATCGTTTGTACCTCGAAAAATTTTATGTAAGTATAAAGTGAATAGTATCTTCTTTAATAATCTTTGTGATTTGGAGAGGTACAAACGATAAAAGTTGAAAATTTAACTCCGAGTTTTATAGTAAGATATAGAAAAATTCGTCAAGACAGATCGAATCTCCGACGTTGTTACTATATGAAATATCGTTTGTACCTCGAAAAATTTTATGTAAGTATAAAGTGAATAGTATCTTCTTTAATAATCTTCCTGTTTTGACGAGGTACAATTGATAAAAGTTGCAGAATTTAACTCCGAGTTTTATAGTAAGATATAGAAAAATTCGTCAAGACAGATCGAATCTCCGACGTTGTTACTATATGAAAAAACGTTTGTACCTCATGAATTTTTAAGTTAATATGAAGTGAATAGTATCTTCTTTAATAATCTTCCTGTTTTGACGAGGTACAAACGATAAAAGTTGCAAAATTTAACTCCGAGTTTTATAGTAAGATATAGAAAAATTCGTCAAGACAGATCGAATCTCCGACGTTGTTACTATATGAAATATCGTTTGTACCTCGAAAAATTTTATGTAAGTATAAATTGAATAGTATCTTCTTTAATAATCTTTGTGATTTGGAGAGGTACAAACGATAAAAGTTGCAAAATTTAACTCCGAGTTTTATAGTAGGATATAGGAAAATTCGTCAAGACAGATCGAATCTCCGACGTTGTTACTATATGAAATATCGTTTGTACCTCGAAAAATTTTATGTAAGTATAAAGTGAATAGTATCTTCTTTAATAATCTTTGTGATTTGGAGAGGTACAAACGATAAAAGTTGCAAAATTTAACTCCGAATATCATAGTAAATATAGGAATATTCGTCAAGACCGATCGAATCTCTGACGTTGTTACTTTATGAAAAATCGTTTGTACCTCGAAAAATTTTGTGTGAGTATAAAGTCAATAGTATCTTCTTTAATAATCTTTCTGATTTGGAGAGGTACAAACGATAAAAGTTGCAAAATTTAACTCCGAATATCATAGTTAGATATAGGAAAATTCGTCAAGACAGATCGAATCTCCGACGTTGTTACTATATGAAATATCGTTTGTACCTCGAAAAATTTTATGTAAGTATAAAGTGAATAGTATCTTCTTTAATAATCTTTGTGATTTGGAGAGGTACAAACGATAAAAGTTGCAAAATTTAACTCCGAGTTTTATAGTAAGATATAGGAAAATTCGTCAAGACAGATCGAATCTCCGACGTTGTTACTTTATGAAAAATCGTTTGTACCTCGAAAAATTTTATGTGAGTATAAAGTCAATAGTATCTTCTTTAATAATCTTTCTGATTTGGAGAGGTACAAACGATAAAAGTTGCAAAATTTAACTCCGAATATCATAGTAAGATATAGGAAAATTCGTCAAGACAGATCGAATCTCCGACGTTGTTACTATATGAAATATCGTTTGTACCTCGAAAAATTTTATGTAAGTATAAAGTGAATAGTATCTTCTTTAATAATCTTTGTGATTTGGAGAGGTACAAACGATAAAAGTTGCAAAATTTAACTCCGAGTTTTATAGTAAGATATAGGAAAATTCGTCAAGACAGATCGAATCTCCGACGTTGTTACTATATGAAAAAACGTTTGTACCTCGAAAAATTTTATGTAAGTATAAAGTGAATAGTATCTTCTTTAATAATCTTTGTGATTTGGAGAGGTACAAACGATAAAAGTTGCAAAATTTAACTCCGAGTTTTATAGTAAGATATAGGAAAATTCGTCAAGACAGATCGAATCTCCGACGTTGTTACTATATGAAAAAACGTTTGTACCTCATGAATTTTTAAGTTAATATGAAGTGAATAGTATCTTCTTTAATAATCTTCCTGTTTTGGCGAGGTACAAACGATAAAAGTTGCAAAATTTAACTCCGAGTTTTATAGTAGGATATAGGAAAATTCGTCAATACAGATCGAATCTCCGACGTTGTTACTTTATGAAAAATCGTTTGTACCTCGAAAAATTTTATGTGAGTATAAAGTCAATAGTATCTTCTTTAATAATCTTTCTGATTTGGAGAGGTACAAACGATAAAAGTTGCAAAATTTAACTCCGAATATCATAGTAAGATATAGGAAAATTCGTCAAGACAGATCGAATCTCCGACGTTGTTACTATATGAAATATCGTTTGTACCTCGAAAAATTTTATGTAAGTATAAAGTGAATAGTATCTTCTTTAATAATCTTTGTGATTTGGAGAGGTACAAACGATAAAAGTTGCAAAATTTAACTCCGAGTTTTATAGTAAGATATAGGAAAATTCGTCAAGACAGATCGAATCTCTGACGTTGTTACTATATGAAAAAACGTTTGTACCTCGAAAAATTTTGTGTGAGTATAAAGTCAATAGTATCTTCTTTAATAATCTTTCTGATTTGGAGAGGTACAAACGATAAAAGTTGCAAAATTTAACTCCGAATATCATAGTAAGATATAGGAAAATTCGTCAAGACAGATCGAATCTCCGACGTTGTTACTATATGAAATATCGTTTGTACCTCGAAAAATTTTATGTAAGTATAAAGTGAATAGTATCTTCTTTGATAATCTTTCTGTTTTGTAGAGGTACAAACGATAAAAGTTGCAAAATTTAACTCCGAATTTCATAGTAAGATATAGAAATATTCGTCAAGACCGATCGAATCTCCGACGTTGTTACTATGTGAAAAATCGTTTGTACCTCGTAAAATTTTGTGTGAATATAAAGTGAATAGTATATTCTTTAATAATCTTTGTGATTTGGTGAGGTACAAACGATAAAAGTTGCAAAATTAAACTCCAAGTTTTATAGTAAGATATAGGAAAGTTCGTCAAGACAGATCGAATCTCCGACGTTGTTAGTATATGAAAAATCGTTTGTTCCTCGAAAAATTTTGAGTAAATTTAAAGTAAATGGTATCTTCTTTGATAATCTTTCTGTTTTGGAGAGGTGCAAACGATAAAAGTTGCAAAATTTAACTCCGAGTTTTATAGCAAAGTGTAGGAAGTTTCATCAAGACCGAATCGGTTCTCGATCATTATTTCTTCATCCAATATCGTTTGTGCTTAATTATTGTGGAGTAATTTTAAAAAAATAACTAATTTTACTCATTTGTACTGCTTTATATATTGTATTTCCTTCTACTGCATACAAAGACTTATTTTTAGAGAAAAAAAATTTTTTTGGTTTTTTTTTGTAAAATAAAAAATAAAAAAAAAACTTTAAAAACGGGTACAATCCGGTACAAACGATACTCTTTCAGATGGCATCATTGAAATTCCGGTATCTTTATGTCGGATATGCAAATTTTACCACCCCCCCATTTCTACCCTATTGAGGTACAAACGATTTTAATTGCGGTACAATCGGGTACACTCCGGGTACAATCGAATGACATACATAAAAATCATTTTCCTTGAACTCGGTTGCTAACTTCACATAGGTACCCATATACAGGTTTTGTAGACACCTGTACGGTATGAATGGAAGCTGACCCATAGTGAAACCGTTTTAACGATTGAGAAATAATTTATTAATACTAAAATACGCCTTTTTATGATATCATCCATCGTACGAATGTCTAGTGCATGTTAGTTTTAAGACGATATCGTCCGCAGCGTCGCAGAACTCGCTGTACGTGACGACGAAGGTGGCGGACGTGGTGGTGGAGCGGGACGAGGGGGGCTCGCTGGGAATGACGGTGCGTGGGGGGGTGGCGGCGGGGAGTAGCACGGGGGGCGCGGGGGGGCTCGTGCTGGACAGCCGCGCGCTCGACGCGCCGCCGCTCGTGGTGACGCACGTGCGGCCCGGCGGCCCCGCCTACCGCACCTCGCGCGTCAAGCCCGGCGACCGCCTGCTGCAGGTCGACCATGTGAGTACTCGAGTTGAGCTCACTTCGATGCATCCGCTTGCGAGTCTTATGTATAGCATAGGGTTTGTTGGTAGAAGTTGCTAGCTCTTTCACAAGGCGACGCGATAAGGTGATTGAAATTGAATCGGGGCAGCTAATTACTTGTTTGGTGGTCGTTTGGTCGGCATATCCGTGTCATGTGAATAATATTGACGCGGAATTGTCGAATGTTCCACGTTACATACATTAAGAACCGACTAGTTGGAACTAAAACCAGCAACAAATTGCAAAAACATCTCGTTCTTAACGTTCACTCGAGTCGGTAATTTCTCTTCGGCAGAATAAATAAGCCGCTCATCGGATGAATAGCAGGCGAGCGTTAAACAAATAGAGAAAATAAAATTAACCTCGATACCTGCTACATTTAAATGTAACTTTTGCAACTGTAGATAGGTATATCAAGCGTCGATTCTGGAGAAGACAAAGTTTACATTGCCTAGAAAAACTTACATTACCTAACCTTTTTGGGTACTTCTCTACATATTATCGAGTTACTGCTCTTTACGAGCTCAACTTTGCATGCGATGGTTTTTAATTTTAAACTCTGAGAGTTCTTTGTCTTTAAAAACGTGGTCGGTGTCAGGTGCCGGTGACGAACAAGACCCTGGCGGAGGTGCACGCGCTGCTGTCGGGCGCGGGGGGCTGCGCGGGGGGCGGTACGGCGGGCGGAGGGGAGCGCGTGGTGCTCACCCTGGAGTACGACGTGTCGGTGATGGACAGCGTGCGGCTCGCGACCGGCCCACTGCTGGTGGAGATCGAGCGGCCGTGCGGCGAGGACCTCGGCCTGGTGCTGGTGCAGCGGCCCGACGACCTGTACGGCGCCGGCGACGCCTACACGCGTGCTCCCGCCCCCGGCCTCTACATCGACAGCGTGCTGCCCGCCACCATCAGCGACAGGTCGGTGTGAGGCCCGCAACTCGCGGAGCATTACCTATATTATATTGTGTTAGATTAGAGCTTCGGAATATGGAGCCCTAAAAGTTAGAATACTCGCGGCCTGCCGGTGCACTCCTCGGTGATGATTTATATTATATTATGTAGAAGGAAACCAGGTTTCTAGGATGTTTTGATGTTCATTGGGGAGAAAATATCCTCGAAATATATACACTTCTCATAAATATTCCGATAAGAATTCAGCGGGACGTGATACGGTCCAGCGACCGAAAGGACGGGGACCTCCTCAAATATTTACGAACAGGCATCGCGGGCCAGTTTTTCCGCCGACCAAATTGGACAAGTTACAAGGGTCCCGAGGGTTCTACACATGTCGCGTTCGACGCGCGGCGACGGATTATTTATTCACACGATACATCGAGCCGGGGACAGGCACGTCGCCCGGACTATTTCTTTGGGTCGGGATCAGCTTACATGGGGCATTATTAGAGGAGTGGTACCATCGTCTGTGTGTAAATGTTAAAAAGTGAAAGAAAAAATAAAAACATAGCGACCCCATGGGGAAGATGGAGTGTTTTTTATTGAGGCTTATAATAAATTAATTTCATATTAGAAGAGATCACTGTAACTTATAAGTTCGTATGTTAAAAAATTTAAATACATTGAAATAATGTAAACGGTAAATAACGTCACTCTTGTATTTTTAACCGACTTCCAAAAAGGAGGAGGTTATATGTTCGTCTGTTTATATATTTTTTTTGTATGCTCAACCATAACTTCGCCGTTTATGGACCGATTTTCATGATTCTTTTGTTGTTGTACAGGGTTGAATCCGAGGTTGGTATCATGTTCACAAAAGTGGTGATCTGATGATGGGATCCATGAGGAATCGAGGGGACTCCTAGAAATTTATATGGGAACATATGGTGATTTCGATTTTTTCTGAAGTATTTCAGGCATATACTACTAAAAAGTAAGATTTTGCACCAGTATATACCCTGGTTCTGAAGGTACCCAATAGAACTTTTGAATCCTTATAGATACAAGTTTGAGGATTTTGGCTTTATTTAAACTACTCCAAGCAAATTCTACATTATTTTTGCTGAACATAGGCTAAATTTTATTTTGGAAAAAATAGGGTTTTGTAAGATATTTGGGTTTTCCGGACGCCATGTGAAAAAATCAAAAGTTACTTATTTTGCGTACGCTGCCGAAACTATAAAAGATAGATAGATAGATAGAACCATAAAATGTTCCAAGTATTGTAGATTTTATAAATATCTACAAAGATAGATAGAACCATAAAATGTTCCAAGTATTGTAGATCTTATAAATATCTACAAAAAAGTCCGCGACACACTATACTTATCTATGTCGAGTGAGGTACAATAACCATTTTTTTATTTAAAAATCTTGAATTTTTTTGGACAACATTTAAACGCGTTTATTTTACTCATGCCATTAATCCTTATCAAAATAAATTATTTAATCACTAAGTACAGTTTATGTAGATAAAAATTGGTCTTTGAATGATTAAAATTGGACGTTTGGTGTTGAAATTATGGCGAAATTAAAATATTACGATAGTGGGCGTCACCAAGCGGGATGCGCTTGCGGGAGGAAGACAATCAGCTGTGCAGTGTGCACTGTACAGTGTACACCCTTCGGATAATGACTGCGTCGCGTCCGCGTCGTCGATGTCAGTGTCGGAGTCTGTGAATTGACCTGGGAATCATTTTGCTGACCGAGTCTTTCCTGGGTAGGCTTTTTGCAGCCGTAACCGACATCCACGCGGGCGGAGCCGCGGGCGACCGCTAGTAATATGTACAAAGACAACAAGCTACAATATTATAGCCTTGTCGTCTCATATTATGTAACTAAAAAGGGTAAAATTATTATTTTTTAACAAAAATTAAAACCGACTTCCAAGGTAAAAACAAAAGTAATACTTATTCTTAATCTAAAAAGAATCAAATAATTCTTATTCCTTATTATAGTGGCGTCTTCAGACTTCGCCTAAACCTCAACTATTTCTGTACTCAATCTTCATGCTTTAGAAGTCGGTACCAGCTTACCTTAGCTTAATTGCTATGTCAAGGATCTCAGAACTTTTCCGGGCTGGTACCGACTTCAAAAGTACGAAGATTGAGTACAGAAATAGTTGAGGTTTAGGCGAAGTCTGAAGACGCCACAATAATAAGGAATAAGAATTATTTGATTCTTTTTAGATTAAGAATAAGTATTACTTTTGTTTTTATCTTGGAAGTTGGTTTTAATTTTTTGTTAAAAAATAATAATTGTTTAAAAAAAGAATAGATCAATACTGTGAGTTGTGACGTCACTCGTCACTCGGTGTTTTAAAAATCATTCCGATCCACGTTTTTTTAATGAAACGAAAGCTATCCCACTTTTGATGTACACTTGGAATAGGACGTGTTTAGAGAGTGAGGTGTGGCCTGCGTAGATGCGGTGCGCTGCACGCGGGCGACCAGGTGCTGGCGTTCGACGAGCACGCGGCGGACGGCGGGTACAGCGCGGACGAGGTGATGCGGTACCTTGCGCGCGCCGACGCCGGCTTCACGCGCCTGCACGTCGCGCCCCGACACATCCTGCCGCACGCCCCCGCGCTCGTCAGAGGTAGCCGTCTAGTACGTGTTTAGTAGCTGAGGTGTGGCGTGCGTAGATCTGGCGCGCTGCACGCGGGCGACCAGGTGCTGGCGTTCGACGAGCACGTGTTGGACGGCGGGTACAGCGCGGACGAGGTGATGCGGTACCTTGCACGCGCCGACGCCGGCGGATTCACGCGCCTGCACGTCGCGCCCCGACACATCCTGCCCCACTCCCCCGCGTTATAATGAGGGGGAAGTAAGCTAGCTTGTAATATGTTTGCGCCATAGTATCTATGCGTCGCCGCACGCACACTTAACAAAATCTCAACCCGTTTCTCAGTGCGCCAGTCGGGGCTAACACTGCACGGGGTTCGCGCGTCATGGCTTTTTGGCACTCTAAATGAATCAAAAATGACTATCTTATATTTCTCTATGGTGCTATGAGACGACACTATTGGACGATCTGCTTGTCTAACGGTGCGTTCACATTTGTATCATTTGCGCGATCAGATCTCCGATCAGATCTCCGTCGCGATCATCGCGCCGTATCATGATCGCTAGTGTGGACGCAAAATGATATACTTTGTATCATGATACGCGTATCATTTTGATACGGCGCGATGATCGCGACGTAGATCTGATCGGAGATCTGATCGCGCAAATGATACAAATGTGGACGCACGCTAATGCGTGTCTTGTGCGTCTAATGGTATCGTCTCATAGCACGAAGCTTCGTGACGATAGACGCATGTGCGGTCGCAGCATAAGACAGTAGACAATTATTATAACGCGGATTGGGCCGGAGATAACCTACTCGTATCGAAGTCACGTCATGACCATAGTATAAGGAGGGGCCTTATTATACTATGGTCATGACGTGCCTTAGATTCGCTCACCTACTCCCTTAATATGTAACTTTGATGGACATGAACTTCATTTCTTACGGTCACAATATTGACGTTTGACCTTTTTAAACGCTTAAAATTTTAAATGTTTAATGTTAATAATTTGGCGTACTTTATACTATTTAAATTGATTTTTAAAAAGTTCAAACGTCAAAATTGTGACCATAAGATGCCATAAGTAATGAAGTTTATGTTCATCAAAATTAGGGGCTAGTCGTTTGACGCGCCTTTTGCGAGCTCCCCACGTTGGCCTATAGTTTCACTTGGAAGAAAAATTGTATCGAAATTTACTGTACAAAATCCATGATTCTGATTTCTGGCAACCCTAACATTTATTTTGAAAGCATTGATTAATTTGAAACTACCTTCACCAGAATTTTTGACAAAAAATGTCGGTTAAAAATTGATAATGATTAGTAAATATAGTGCAAGAAAATTGCGTTTCATAATATAGTTCTTATGCTAGTTTATTAGTTTTTTTTTTTGGTTACGACTGCCAACGCTGGCAGGAATCGGTGATGATGATGACGTGTGTTTCAGAAAACTCGATGTCGGGTGCGTGCACGCTCAACCCCAAGAAGCTGCGGCCGCGCAACTACCGCCAGACCTCCATGCCCAAGCTCGGCCTCCACGATGACTACGGTCGGTACAATACATCCGTTCCCACAAGTAGCTTATTAAAATACCAGCTGGGATAACCCAACGCCACTAAGATCAGCGACACAATAATTAGCACAATAAGTAACCTATTTAGCGTGCTTATAAAAGTCGGCGCGGTCGTTACCTTCAAATGTAGGAGAAACCGAGTATGGACGAGGTCAAACGGGACGATAATTCGTTTCAATAAAAGTTTATGGGTGTGAAATGAAAAGGCGAACCCTCGCGCCCTAATCTAAATTCAAATATCAACAAATAACCCGAAACGACGCCGACCTTAATTACCCGACCGGTACTAGTTTACTGCCCCCGAGCCCGATCGCCGACCACCCACAATACCGCCGCCGCCGCCGACCGCCGACCGCCGACAATCCACGATATGTTGTATATAATATTAATAGATGATGCTTCGTTGCGCCAAAACTCGTTTATCGCGCGGGAACCGTACATTTTTTCGGGATAAAAAGTAGCCTATGTCCTTTCCCGCGACTCAAAGTTTCTCCGTGCCAAATTTCAGCAAAATCGGTCCAGCGGTTTGAGCGTGAAGAGGTAACAGAAAGACAGACAGACAGACAGACGGACAGACAGACAGACAGACACACTTTCGCATTTATAATATTACTATAATTATAAAGTATAATATAATATTAGTTTAATATTAGTATAAAGTATAAAAAGTATAAAGTATGGAAGTATGGATTGGATGTTGTGCCTATACTCTATAATCGAAGAATTCACTAATGAAATTCTCTGTTCTCCTTTCGCAGGCAGCGAAGGCAGCGCCGGGGGGTGCACGTGCGGTGCGACGGGTGCGGGGGGTGCGGGGGGTGGCGGATGCGGGTGCGGGGGGGTGTGCCGCACGGAGGTGGTGACGCTGACGCTGGAGGTGCCGCCGGGGCACAGCTCAGGGCTGGCCGTGACGCCCGACGGCCCGCACCTCACCGTCACGCACGTCACGCCGCACTCGCCCGCGCACAGGTACGTACTTACCGTATACGATAACGATATGAAGCAAACGTTATTGTACACATGAGGCTCATCGTACGTCGTATAATACGTGTGACGCGGCAGGTCGGGATGCGTGCAGGTGCGCGACCGCGTGCTCGCCATCAACGGTCACGCGGCGCTGGCGGCGGACGTGGCTAACGAGATCCTGTCGCGGTGCAACGACGCGCGTGCCCCGCGCTACCTCACCCTCAGCATAGAGTTCCCCGTCTGCGGCGCCGTGCAGGCCGCCAGCGGCGTCTACAGGTACACGATGTCGCCGTACGATTTTCCCAAAATAAAGGTGCTGTAAAGTTATCAGATATCTCCATATTGTATTCTCCCGGACGAAGATGGAGCCGCCCTTATACTTCACTAAAAGTTAAAACCCGACGGCGGTGTTTCTTCTTTTCCATATTATGTAGACGGAGTTGCGAGGACTGCGACTTGGCTTCCGCGACTCCGTCCGAGTGTCAATATCCCGCTAATCCTGACGCATTGCAGCGTGCGCCTGTCGCGCGCGGGGGGCGGCGCGGGTGGCGGTGGGCTGGGCGTGACGCTGGCGGGGGGCGGGCGCGCGCCGCCGGTGGTGGCGGCCGTGCGACCCGGCTCGGCGGCGCACCGCAGCGGCGCGCTGCACGCCGGCGACCAGCTCCTCGCCGTCAACCACACGCCGCTCCACGACCTGTCACTGGTGAGTACGTCGGGCCAAGAAGGAGATGCAGGAAATATTTTAAATATAATAGTGTAAAGTGAACCCCTGGTGTGACAGGACGCGGCGTTCAACATCCTGCAGAGCTCGGGGTCGGACATCGTGACGCTGAAGGTGCGCAAGCCGGGCGGGGGCGGGGGCGACGACGGCGGGGGGGCGGGGGAGTGGGGCGCGCCGCTGCACAGCTTCAGCTGCGTGGAGACGCGTGCGTTGGTGCACGCAGCGCGGCGCTCGCCGGACGTGTCCCCGCGCGGGTCGCCGGCGGTGGGGCCGTGGCCGCGCGTGTTCGCGGTGGAGCTGGTGCGCGTGGACGGCGGTGCGCTCGGCCTCACTATCGCCGGCAGCGAGGACGCCGCGCAGCCCATCCTGCTCAGCGGACTCGTGGAAGGTTCGTCCCTACCACCACCTGCCTAGCGTTTTTATAGATTTATAATATTCGTTAGTGTTTACGGCTACCTTCATACAATAAATAAATATATGTCTTTTTTTTTATTAAATAAGGGGGCAAACGAGCAAACAGGTCACCTGATGGTAAGCAACTACCGTCGCCCATGAACACTCGCAACATCAGAAGAGCTGCAGGTGCGTTGCCGGCCTTTTAAGAGGGAATACGCTCTTTTCTTGAAGGTTTGCAGGTCGTATAGGTCCGGAAAAACTGCTGGTGACAGTTCATTCCAGAGTTTTATAGTGCGCGGCAGAAAATTGCGCGAAAAACGCACTGTGGAAGACTGCGACTCATCAAGGTGATGATGATGGTATGTTTTTCGAGTGGGACGATGGCGAAAAGTTGCAGGTGGTATGATTCCGAACAATCCCTCAGAGCACTCCCCGTGATACAACCGATAGAAGATGCAGAGTGAAGCTACATCTCGGCGTAATTCTAAGGGGTCCAAGCTGTTTGAAACACTATGGCAGTCAACAATTCGAGCGGCCCTTCGTTAGATACAATCCAGAAGGAGCAGTTTTGGCGCCCCTGCCCAGAGATGAGAACAATATTCCATATGAGGCCGAACCTGCGCCTTGTAGAGTTGTAGACGTTGGTCCGGGCTGAAGTACTGTCCCGTTCTGTTAAGAACACCAAGCTTCTTCGAGGCTAATTTGGCCTTACCCTCTAGATGATATCGGAACTGGACTTCGCTCGATATGTTGACGCCAAGTATCTCAATGCTATGGGAGATGGTTAAAGATGTGCCCTCGAAACGAGGACATACGACCATTGGTGTCTTTTTATTGGTGAACGCGCAGACTTGTGTCTTGGCGGGGTTGAATTGGACCAAGTTACGTCTACCCCATTCAGAGACCTTCTCCAATGAATTCTCCACCTTAGACACAAGTTCGTTTCGACTCTCAGTGACATTTTGCCGAGAAATATTGGGGGAGCCGGTATATACAGCATCACCTGTACTGTCATCCGCATAGCAATGAATGCCGCTGGTCTGCAACATGTCATTGATATGCAGTAAGAATAGAGTAGGCGATAGCACACAGCCCTGAGGGACACCAGCATCAACAGACTGAGTTTCCGAGCATTCGCCGTCAACTACGACCTTTATGCTTCTGTCTGCTAAGAAACCAGTGACCCACTTACAATATAATTTCTCAGGCAGTCCGTATGATGGAAGCTTTGAAAGCAGCGCTTTATGCTAAACCCGATCAAAGGCCTTCGCAATGTCCAAACTAACAGCCAATGCCTCTCCCTTCGACTCAATTGCCTGAGCCCAACGATGAGTCAGGTACGCCAAGAGATCACCAGCCGAGCGACCCTTACGGAACCCGTATTGTTTGTCGCTTAGTAATCCCTGGCCGTCCAAGTATCGAATAAGCTGACTATTTGCTGGCGTCGCCAATTCAATTGGTCTAAATTCGTACTAATTTGACATTCGTGACTTTGACAGTTTTGACAATTCATTTTGTGAATTGATTGAGAGGAATTATTGCTATGCCACCATTTTAGCCCCGCAGGACCGACTTTTTACATGCCCATCCAACGCATGGATCATCTTACTTGTCAGACAATCAGGTGATCAGCCGTTCATAACCAAACCGTCTATATAGACGGTTTGGTTTTGAATATATTGTGAATTATCACATTGAATAAAATTTCTCAGAAACGATAATTTTTTTCTGCATTAAGGGTCCGTATACGAAATTTGCCGATTTCGCTGATTTTTCAGACGTGATTTAACAGTTAAAATACAGTATTTCTATAAGTTTTAATGCACAACATCTAAGATCATTTCAATTATAATCTAATGTTGGAGCTAGATTTTTTATTTTTTTAAGTATTTTTAAATAATCCAACTCAAACCCGCGACAGTTTTGTGATTTTTGCTGTAAAAGGTTTAGAATATCACCTGTTTATGGATTGTATTGACGTCTTAACGGTATGAAAAAAATACAATGTACTGTTGAGAAAGACGTCTATAAAATGTTGGAATTACTTTTTACCACTTTAATATGAAATAGTTGAGTAAAAAAATATGTAACTCGGCAAAATTTTAGAGAAAATGGGCAAATAATTGCTGTTAATTTCGGCAACTTGGAGCTGTAATTCATAAAAAGAAAACGACAGAAATAATCTATAGACAAAATTCTATCCAATTCGAGAAAACAGAAAAAAAAACAAATTGTGCCAAAAAAACACGATTCAAAACAACCTAAATCTCACATTATATTACTCGCCGCAAGTTCGAGTCGGCTTTCTGCGCTTAAATATATTTTAAATCTAATAATTAGTATATATATTTTTTAATTCTTATAAGGGGAAAAAACCTAATAATATTTCTGTAGCGAACCTTTACAATTTCGGCAAAATCGGAAAAATTTCGTATACGGACTCTTAAAAAGCAGTGTTCTTCTTCCTTTAAAATATAATATTAAAATAATATTTAAATAGTACTTACACACTATCTTTTACATAAGAGTCAGACGTTACCTACTCAATACTCATACTCGGTGTTGGTACAGGTGGCCTGGCGGAGCAGTCGGGCAAACTGCGCGTGGGCGACGAGCTGCTGAGCATCAACGGCGAGAGCGTCGCCGACAAGCCGCTGTCCGAGGCCATCCGCCTGCTGCAGCACAGCGGCCCGCGCGTCCAGCTGCAGCTCTGCCGCAAGCAACCCGGTGAGAGCACACAATCATACCGAGACCCTCCCCCCTACTGATCAAAAACTTGAGAGTTGTGAAGATAAAAAAACGCCATCTAGTTGACGCCCAGGAATACTAAGAACGACACTTTTGTGGAATTGTAATAAAATTTATTTAAACGTCCGGTAGATGTCGCTGTTTATTCTCAAAAACGTCATCTAGTTGACGCCCAGGAATACTATCAACGCCCTCTGCCCGTACCTACTAAAAAAGTGTCGGCCGACACTTTTGTGTCGTGTCGTTACAACTTTTTCCGTCTAGCCCCCTTTCGCAACGCGCGATAAGGAATTTCGTTCCAAATGACAAAGTGTCTATGGAGGTCCAACATCTATCAATATTAATTATTGATTACGGATACACTATCTACGGATACTCTCGGCTCGCTTTACATCATATAATCTGACGTTGTGGGGCCGCCGGCGTCGAGTTTCCTCCGTCCTAGCTCAGCCTCGAACGGTACTAATTACGGGGGCACCCGCTCGTGACGGCTTATGCTACATCCTCGATGATAATAATTTTTTCCGGCTCGTGTAAAGTGAACCCCACCTTTTCGTGTCGCAGGGTCCGCGGAAGGCGAGGAGGGCGGAGCGGGTAGCGGGGAGGGAAGCGGCGCGGGCAGCGGGGAGGGGAGCGGGGCGGGCAGCGCGCGGGAGTCCAGCCACTCCGCCTCCAGCCCGGGCCTGTCCAACGACAGTGCGGTCGGCTCCTGGGACCAGACGCCCGTGCGCACCGCCGCACCAGGTCAACCTCACCGCACACCTTCTAAAAGAGGATAGTTCCGTCGAACGACGATAGGACACCAGATTATAGATATCGTGCTGGAGATACAAAACAACCAGTTTAATGCTTATTAAGTTTATGCCAGCGCTTTAGCCTTTTATGAGGTGATGTGATATCGCGGGCATTGTTCGGAGAGTCTGCACCCGCTATTCCCGGCGCTCAGTGTTAGCCGTTTTAATTAAGATTAGAGATTAGCTGTGATGGCGTCCAGCTGCATTATAATTTATAATATATCGAATCGACCGTTTTAAAATAATACCTACAGATGCTACAAAATTCTACAATCTCTAATCAAAGCACGTGTGGACGATCGTTATAATGTCAAGATCTTAGATCGGTATTTCACGGTCTAAGTTATTTAAGAGTGATATTTATCAAGTTAACTTAATTTTTAAAAGTTGTAGACTAGCTTCAGCTAATATCACATAACACTTATGTGTGCATATTTTAATCACAATAACTATCCAATATTGGCAGAACTTTCAGACTGCCAGTGACATCTAGTTTTGTTTCGGTGAACCAAACATTATTGCTTTTTATAAGTAGGTCTAGGTAGGTTAATTATTATTATTATAAGAGCAATATCCGCGCGCTTTCAGAATGGGATGCGCCCTTTTGGAATTGAGACGCGCGCTGACAGCTGGCTAGCCGTAGTCGGCAAACAAAATGACGTTTTTGTTCGCGTACATTTCTTTCAAGTTTTGTTTCAAGTTTTTTGTGATAATAAGTGTGTGTGTGATATAATTATAGTAATTGATAAATAATTAGTGGAAAAAAGGGTAAGATTTTGAATGGTTAATCACGATTCACGCCAAATAATTCTGGCAACTGATAAATACTTCGATGAAGAACGAAGTCGGTGTTCTAACGCATTAAAATAATGACACAGTCATGATAGATTTCAATATAAGTGACACACTTGGATATATATGGGTCATATGGGTAAGGAATGAGGTAAGGAACCAAATGATTCAGGAATCACAATCATTGGTAAAATATTACCAAAAATCTGTATACATGAGAATTTTGGGTTTGCTCACAAATGTAAAAATAGTGACTGAAAGAGTTGTAGCTGCCACAGAGTTGACCAAAAACACAATAATATCTTTATGCAGTACAGAATCGGTCGATTACGCATTTTGATATAATATTATACTATAAACCTATAAATTAATATTCAGAATATTTTTGCTAACGCTACTTCATTAGCAAACAATACTGTCATTTTCGATTTACTTTCACAAGGTTCCATCCATTCTGATCGCGCGCGGATTATACATAGGTCTCTAATTTTAGTAGTGTTGACTAGTTATTATATTATGTACTTTGTTTGCTACTAGTTTATTGCGAAACATTATTGATACAGTGATCAATAATGTTTCGCGCCATCTTTGCTCTTTTTTTATAGTTTAAATTAGTGACCGACCGAACTTTCGGTTTCGGTTTCGGCCAGTTTCGGGCAAAAAATCTAGTTTCGGCCTTAGTTTCGGTTTCGGCCAAAATATAGCCGAAACTTTCGGCCCCACCGAAACTTATGCGTCGTTCGATCAACTTCGCAGTTAACTCGTGCTTGCTTGCCAGCGAGGCCCCGGCTCAGTTCGCCACCATCTATTTAATCGTGTTTTGAGATTGTGTGTTCCAGATTAGCCACAAATCAAAATTTTATAAAAATTATATTATTGAATTTTATTTCTACGACAAACGCTTATTTAATACACATTACTATTGGCAAATTACGTGCTATCATAACAATGTTCCCCAAACAAACGATTTAGTAAATGCTATAATTTTAAAATTGATTATAATATTGTGTGTGAACTTTACTTATGAATTTTGTTTGACTGTGAGATTATACGATATATTAGGATATTTTATTATTTATTTTATTCTTACGAGATTTATCTAGTCGCCTCGCCTCACTCTTTTCCTTTTACCACGCGTTTTATTCAAATATTTAAAATTAACTTTAAACTATGGACACGCAATCTCTTAGACCGTTCCTACCCTGCTAGAATCTTATCTAGCCCACTTAACGTAAGCTTCACTCTTGCGGCCCTCAGTGTATTTTTCAGGTTTGTGGCAAAACGCCTTCTGGAGCAAAAAATGTGACGACCAACTGCAAGTTTGCTTAGTAATTTCGTTTTGAACTTCGACCGCGGTCGTGTACATGTTTCACATAAAAATAATATACTGCAATTGATTGTGTTTTCAGTAGTACGTCGTTAATGTCTAAGGGACGATTTCACCAATCACACAACTTCGTTTTATAAAACTTTGTTCTCATCTCTACGGGAATGTAAATCTCGTTTTGTTTCAAATGGATCTTATAATAAAATAAATAAATAAAATAAAATATCTTTTTATTCAAAATAGGTATCATGATACTCTTTTTGAAAGTCGAACGAAGAAGCTATGTTGCCTACCACCGGTTCGGGAACCACCCCGCCGAGAAGAACCGGCGTAAGAAACTCGCATGGAGCCATCTTTTACTAAAAAAATGGAAAATTACAATGTTATGGCTTACAGCTATGTAACAAAAATAAAAGAAAAGTAACCTGCATGGAGCCACCCTATTCCCAAGGTGTGCTGTCCTCGATGAAATCATTGACTTTATAATATGCTTTAGCACACAAACGTTCTTTAATCTTCTCTTAATCACGATTAATCCTTCTATCGGGGATTCTCGGAAATGCTATTGCATTATTTTGTTGTCGCGATCACCGGTGCTCTTATGGGACTTGAAGGATTAATCTTTCAAGCATAAAAGCACCGGTGATCGCGTCAACAATAGAATACAATAGCTTTTCCAAGAATCCGCGATCGAAGGATTAATAAATCTAAATTTATGTGACGTCACGCATTGATTTTACATTTACATTGTTTTACCATTTCTAGTTACGATATTTTATCAACAAAAAAGCAAGAAGCGATACATAAACTACCCAAACGCTTTCTTTTTTTCTATGATTTTCGA
Source organism: Lysandra bellargus (assembly GCA_905333045.1). Lineage (NCBI taxonomy): Eukaryota > Metazoa > Arthropoda > Insecta > Lepidoptera > Lycaenidae > Lysandra > Lysandra bellargus. Next base: position 10,220,751 of record HG995344.1, read on the forward strand.
TTCGCCATGACACTACACTGACAGCTGGACTTTAACGACTTTTATGAAGTTTAACAGTACAATATTGGACGTTCAGAAGATAAAAATCGGATTTGCTGTGAATAAGTTTAGTTTAGGTTGGTGAAATTCAATTGTGTGTTATAAACGTGTTTATATGCTTAGAACCGGTTTAGTGTGCGCTAAGCGCGTTCAATTTCTTTGGTGAAATCACACCTACTTAGAATCGTATAAAAACGGAATATAGTACAAAAAAGTTTCAAGGGAACATATTCGAGTCTCAAATTAATAATATTTATTTTAATAAATGACGCAAAAAGTAAAAAATTTGAATGTGGTACTCATGTTTTAGTTTATAAAGTTGTAATTTATGTTAAAAATCAATAAATTTCAGTAAATAATCTTAATTTTGAATGTTTTACCAAGTTTCGGTTTCGGCCGAAAGTTCGGTTTCGGCTGAAAAATCAGTTTCGATCGGACACTAGTTTAAATATTGTTTTTTTCGTTTGTTTCTACGTCTACTCAGTGGTGATGCCAGCGACCACGGCGACACTGAGATACTTTTCCTTTAATTATATCACGACAGTCAAACGTTGAGATGCCTAGAATTAGAACGGGTTATACGGAACATTTAAGACCAAACTTCGCTTAGACCCCAAATAAAAACGTAATAAACATAAGAATACACGGTTTATCGGAAAAGAACCTAATTTTAATGTGTACTAATCTCAATCCACAGTGGATACGGACGTGATCGAGTACGCGGTGCCGGACAAGTTGCGGCGCGAGCTGCCGCTGCCGGACTACTCGCTGGACAGCTCGCTGCGCTGCCAGTACGTGCTGCCGGACGCGCGCCGCCGCGCCACCCGCGACGGAGACCGCCGACACATCGAGCTGCTCACCGCCGGCATGCGCGACTGCCGCCTGCACGACTACCTGCCCATGGGCCCGCGGCCCCCCAGCCCCCCCAGCCCCCTCTACGAGAACGACGTCGCCGGTGAGCCATTGCCCCCCCACCCCTGTTGGTAATCTTGCGACAGCAATTCTACAGGCGTAAAATTGTGTACTGCTATCAATCGCCAATTCTAAATTCTTTTGCTATCGCAAGATAATATTATGTACATTACAACCCTCCGTGTGTAGTAGGGGGGGCTCGAGAGGGAGTAGGATGTCCGCTGTATACAGTCCACCACGGTCCGACTTACCAGTAATATTACCTTATTGTTGATACAATTTTATACGGTTATAGTTGGAGCGACGTATATTTTAAACACGACCTTCTGTGTGCGTCGGCCGACGGCGCACGAGGGTTTGTTCAAAATGTAATAAAGAACGCTGTAATAGGCCGCGGTCGTCCGCATGATAGGCGATATCTTCCTCAATTAAAGCGGGAATTCATTTTTTGTGGCTCCCGAGTTATAATAATTTATTAACGAACACCCTCCCCTTACCTTAATATCAAGTTACTACTAAAGGACATTTTATTCACAATCCTCTAAATGTTATAATTATTCATAATGTTGTTATATCAATTAAAGCGTTACGTTACAAATCACTGAGACCTTAACATTATGATTTTTTTTATATAAATAAGGGGACAAACGCATCACCTGATGGAAAGCAACTACCGTCGTCCATGGATAATTTACCGTAGATGTCTACATCCAACGTCCTATCCTATATTTACAAAAATAATATTATATAATTGTTCATGGGACTTTACCCCTTGTGTGTGCGTGTGCAGGATACGGGGAGTCGCTACGCGTGGTCCTGTACAAGGACGCGATCTACGACGACTACGGGTTCTCGGTGTCGGACGGTCTGTACGAGCGCGGCGTGTACATCAACCGCATCCGCGCCGGCGGGCCCGCGGACATCGTCGGCCTGCTGCGCCCCTACGACCGCATCCTGCAGGTTACACACATTCATATTATACTACTCGACATTAATTGTATTCTTTTATATTTTCACGTTATTCTTGTACACTTTAGTAGTGGCGGCGCAAGACCAAAATTTTATATGGGCAAAATATATTTAGCGATGTATAGTGATGTGTGTTGTGTTCTGCAGGTGAACGGCACGCGCACGGTGGAGTTCGACTGCTGCCTGACGGTGCCGCTGATCGCCGCCGCCCCCGACCGGCTGGAGATCGTCGTGCAACGCTCCGCCGCCTCACGGGTGACCTCTCTCATTTAACTCTAAATTTGACACGATGACGCCCATTTGACGTCAGTGCTGACGCGACGACGGAGAATTCGCCCCCTTTACACCTACGCCGGGGGGGATTCTCGTGTCACAATGTTAGTTACCGTACTCCGAAACGATTCTACTGATTTTTACGAAATTTTATATGCACATTCAGTAGCTCTGAGAATCAGCTACTGGCTACTTTTTATAATGATAAGTGCATTTGTTGAATAAATAATAGTAAATTATTACAACCTAAGACTGACGGCGACCATTGTTTGTGCGGCGGGATAGCGATGGACGGTGCCATGGTGCCGTACTTATTTAGTCACTTCAACAAAATAATATGGGTGAAATACTAATAATATGGCAAAACAACCTTTGCCGGGTCAGATCGGACTCGGCGTCGCACGGGTATAAAATATATAGCCACTGAAAAAATGATTAAATCGATAGCCTATGATCCTTCAAGTGGTTTACTTCTTATCTGTGCCAATTAACATAAAAATTGCTCCAGTAGTTTGCGAGATAAGCCCTTTCAACTAATTTCCCCCGTTTTTTTCCACATTTTGACGACCTCCGTGGCGCAGTGGTGAGCGCGTCGGTAGCTCAAGCCGGAGGTCGCGGGTTCGAGTCCCGCCGACGGAACAAAAAAGTTTATAAAGTTCCTGGGTCATGGATGTGTATTAAATATGTGTATCATATAATAAAAATCTTAAATATATGTATAGTATAAAAGTATTAAATATATTTCCGTTGTCTGGTACCTGTAACACAAGTCCATCAGGTACTTAGCACAGGGCCAGACTGACGTGGTGTGAAGCGTCCATAGATATTATATTATATTATATTATTTTCCTCTATTTCTTCGCTCCTATTAGTCTTAGCGTGATAAAATATAGCCTTGCTCGATAAATGGGCTATCTAACACTGAAAGAATTTTTCAAATCGAACCAGTAGTTCCTGAGATTAGCGCGTTCAAGTTATTCAAATAAATTTCCCCGTTTTTTCCACATTTTCCTCTATTTCTTCGCTCCTAATAGTCTTAGCGTGATAAAATATAGCTTATAGCCTTCCTCGATAAATGGGTTATCTAACACTGAAAGAATCATTAAAATCCGTTGCGTAGTTTTAAAGATTAAAGGGAACAAAGGGACATGAGGGAAAAAAGCGACTGTTTTATAATATTATGTATATAGATGTATAGATAATATAGAAGTATTATATTTTCGCTCGAGTCGCGCTAATGTCTCGCGTCTCGTCTGTTTCAGGAGCCGAAACCCATCAGGCTGGACGACGCCTCCAGCCAGAGCGACGGTAGTGTCGTGACTAAAACTATATAGTGCTCGACTCGCCTCTAAGAGTGCCCCGAACTCGTCCCGGACGTTCCTAGATAGTTATTAGTTATTACAATACGCGACCGACGCGGCCGCAGTATACAGTGGGAGTGCTCCGAGTGTGCTAGTTTGTTACGGATTTGTACGAGTGATGACATATTTAAATCAAGCGAAAGTTTGATAGGTTTTTTTTTAATTGTGGCTACATAATATTCGTTGTAATTCAAATATTTTTTAAAGATATTCTTCGTTCATCAATATTAATTATATCCAAAATAAAACAAATCTAATCGTACCATGGAAATAAACCGAAATATTTAAAAATTGTACTTACATGATGGATAAAATGTAGCATCGAAGAAATTGATTCATAGACAGTCGACCGACATTTGGTCAGATTATGTCAATGAGGGTGTTTGATATTATATTTGCCACCAGTTTATATGTAGCCTTAGGTCAATTCAGACTGCAACGCGACGAGGCGAGGCGAGGCGCGGCGCGGCGTAAATTTGTATGGATTTGACAGATTTCAATTGCGTGAGACGTCTTACGAATCTGTCAAATCCATATAAATTTAGAAATGCATCTGCGCGTCACGTTGCGGTCTAAATGTGTTGTCGTCTTGTCGAACATCGTCCCGCGGACTCACGGCTCGCGCGCTCCGGACGACTCTCTCAATTATTAAACTGTTCCATATTAACAGCAATTTTCATTCTGTTACTCTAGTGCTCCGAGGAATTTCCCGGGACAATATTCCATCTACGAAATACAAAATATGTGAAGTAGCGCATGTCTAGACGTAATCGCCGAAGACGCGGCTCGATGTTCCCCAGATCTCGGTCGAAGATAAACGAAATCTCGTTTTGAAAATGACAATTTAAAAATGGAATCTTTTTAAAATACGTCAGCTTCACCGAAACCGTTTCCAGAGATTGCGATCTCAGCGTTTGTAGTCCGACCGCGACTAGATCGCGCCGCGCCCGGCGCCGCGCAGCGGGGCTAAAATGATAATATTTAGCAATTCCTCTCAATCAATTCAACAAATGAATTGTCAAAACTGTCAAACTGACAAATGTCAAATCAGTACAAAAATACAAAAATGAATTGCAAGCAGAGTTGCATTTTGCGATATTAGAGAAATGAATCGTATTATGATTCATCTCATGATTCAACAAAGCGACCATTTTAGCCCCGCAAATCCGCTAGATTTTACTTCGGGTGGGTTGCACCAGGCGCTGCTATAAATAAAAAAAAAACATTTATTCCATAATTTGAATTATAGTTACAGTTATGGACAAAGTTAAGGTAAAAATAGTTATGGTTTATATGGTTAGTAAAGCTGTTAGCTTTAACAATAACTACAATTATTATGACCACAGAATTTGATCAGCCTATTCCTAAACTTAATGGGGCTGAGGAGGGTTGAGGGTATAAAATGATTTGACAGTTCATTTGACATTTTATTATAGTTAAAGTTATAGTAACTTGGTGCACCCCACCTTTAATTGTGACTCCTTCTTACCGAGTCGGCTTACCCCTGTAACAAGAATTAAGAATCTATATTGTAAATATGTAGTAGACATGTAATTTCGGGTGTAACGTTTTATATCGACAAGGTACTGTACTTATGTAAAAATCCAGCGAGGAATCGAATTTTATTGTTAAAATATTATATAGAAGCGTTAGGAAGTTTGTACATACATAATATTTAGTGTTTACCGTTGTTGAAGCAGACTGATAGCGACTTAGTGTACCGACTATCGCCCTGCGATCGGCCGTTCTCTAGGGTTATATTTTGTATTTTGTGTAACAGTAAGTGCATTAATAATAATAATAATAATAATAATAATAATAATAATAATAATAATAATAATAATAATAATAAGACACTTGAAACCCCACGAAGACTATGTACTTTCCGAATATAGTATTGTATCTATTTTGGGTTAGCTGTAGTTGTGTTGTAATAATATTGTTATTATGTAAATTCTCCCGTCAGTAGGTCCACCGTCCGTTCGATTGACACAATAAAATTTTAACAACTTAAAAATATATTGTTATTTTTTACTAATATGTTATGTAATTACTGAATTTACTAATGTAACTAACTTCATTTATAAAATAAAAACTCGTGAAACGGGAGGTGCTACTGACAGAGGGAGATAGAAAATTCATTCCGTTTTTTAGTAAAATTGGGTGTCTTTTCTGTTAACTCCGTAGCTCTATGGTCTCGTAGGAGAGGCGGTCACGCGTTGTTACGTACGAGTACACAGTACGCCGGACACTGTACAGGTAGATAGGGTAAATTATTGTTATTGATGATTGTTCTACGAGTTTATTGACGAGATGCGGTGCGGTCGGCGACAGACGGCGAGCGGCGGCGGCGGCGACACCACGCGCCACACCACGCGACACGTCACACGAGACACGACAACACACCGCGCAGTGTTTTGCGGGTATATTTTTTACCCATTCGTGTTAATAATTATCCATGAAAGGAGGTCAAAAGTTGGTAGAGTAGTAACCCCACATCCTACGGAAGAATAGACTTGAAATTGAATCGGCCGATATATTTATTATTCTTTAAAAACATTTCTATATTGTTCATGCTACGCGCATGGACGTATAAAAAAAGGCGGACAGAGTCCCACCATACACAAAACTGCGTCCTTCGGTGTCGGCCAGCTGACTGCATGTACACGGTCCGCACGCACACATTATTATAACGCTAGTCCATACCATTTGACAGGCGTAAGAATGTGTACGTGGCCGACTCTGAAGACACAGTTCTGTGTATAATAAGACTCCGTCCGCCTTTTTTTCTACGTTCATGACTACGCGTTTTATAAAATAGACTGCGAGTTGTGACAGTTTTTTTTTTATAAATTAAGAAGCTTTAGATCCCTTTATTTAAGTTACCATGCGACGGCGTGCGTCCGTGTACCTCCTGTTACAGCTATATGTAATTATAGTACATTACGCACCTAGGGCAGGAAAATAAGAAATGTCAACAAACAAACGTATACTATTTTTCTCATTGACGGAGGCGGAAAACGACAACATCATGTTCATCAAAAAAAAAAAATCCCACCCCCAAGGCTGTCCCGCAAACGCTTATTTGCGAATATAGCAAATTATATTACTTTTTAAAATTAAAGTTCAGAGTTTTTTGGCGGCACTTTAGTGACGCAAACTCTAGGAGTACTCTGGTGTTTCGTCCCAAAGGTTTTGGGCCCACTGGGACCAATGACCAGATATGAATTTTTAACATTTTTTCATCTAGCGATTGGTCCCAAGTAATTATTTTTTATGACTGTTGGGTTTATGTCCGTAGGGCTAGCAAAAAAGTTGTAGATTAGAATAAAAAACCAAATAATTACTTTGTATGAAAACATTTACCTATTGACATCGATCAAGGCTCAAGACAAATTAAAACTTCAAACAATTAGTAAAAAAAAGGAAATTCATCAATACTTGGTCAATAATAAAATAAAGTACTTACTATAATAACAAATAACATATGATTATTAGTCTTTTGTTTAAAAACTTTGAAATAAAAGTAATGTAGGTAATTATCTTACATCAATTAAAATCACAGGTTTTATTATGAAAAGGTGTACCTTGTAATTGTGAGCTTATTGTTAATAATACAATTTACTAAGTTTAAAAATATTAAAATTGCCAGTTGGTCACTCAACATTATTACTTATGTAATAATATAAAAATATTGAAGTATAAGTAATATTTTTTCATATAAAATAATCATATTATGTTACATTAAGTAATTTCTGTGGTTATAAATTTTATGTTTTTTATTTTTATAAGTATAATAATATCGAATTCTAAATCAAGTATTAAATGCCTTAAATGCCATAATTTATCATAGACCGAGCAAACTTGTTAAAATAATGCCATCTCTCTGGCAAACATTAAACTTATTGTGCAAATTATTGCACTTTTTATGTAAGGCGGGCAAACAAGTAAAATGGGCATGGCGTGGGCGGCGGGCGCCCGCGCCTATCAACTAGTTAAGACTTTGACCAATGATATTATAATAGCTCATCTGTCAAGCGCCTAAAATGGGCGCCTTACCCTAAAACTATTCAAAAGTTCTTCTTATACTTTTCAGACCACCGATTTAGTATTTTGACATAAAACTATGTGTATTTGCGACTTTGCGACTATGCTTATTTATTAAAAATTATATATAGCTTTCATGGTAATTTCTTTATATAATTTGATCAGTTTAATGAGAGTAATTGGAAATTGAAAAATTTTCGAAAAACGAACTGTCTAACCTGACAGTTCGTGACAGATGAAAGGATATGAATACTTTAACTGTTAACAGTAATTAACGTTAGTTTAAACACTAAGTATGTACTTTAAATATTATTATGACATTTAAGATATATATATATAGAGCAGTATTTTTTTAAAACCTAATACGAAGCAGTATTTTAGTTAATAATAATATTAATTGTAATATACGGTTTAAGGTGAAAGTGTTCTATGTTTTAAATGTACAAAACAATATTATGGTTATGTATAACTGATTATTTTTGTACCAACCCTACTTCAAAATTTCTTGCCAGAAAACAATGGATCATAAAAGTGGGACCAATCGCTAGATGAAAAAATGATAAAAATTCATTGGTCCCAGTGGGCCCAAAAACTTTGGGACGAAACACCAGAGTACTCAACTCAAGTTTAACTTTCATGAACATTAACTTAATTGCTTGTGGTCACAATTTTGTTAATAATGTTTGTATTTTTAAAAAGTATAGAAGTCAAAATATCAACATAACATTTTTGGGTTTTAAAAAGTTCATACGTCAAAATTGCGACCATAAACAATGAAGTTGATTTTCATCAATTTTACCTATAGTAGGGGAGGAGAGGGTGCTAATTGTGTGGTCACTCGAGCGTCATGGAGACCTAGTAGGCTTTTTACATTAGGTAAAGCTCAACAATGTCAAAAATATCCCCTATCTTAATCTGACAGATCCGATGACATTTCAATATTCAAAAAAAAAATATTTTTAACCCACCATGTGAGAAATCTGATTTCAATACCATGATAACTAGACACATGCCATTTAGCTGAAACTTATTCGTTTTCGCTTCGTTATAGAATCGCCGATCAAAATGTATGGAATTGACATAAGACGAGCCGAACGTCAACGTCATATTAACGAACGCTTAATAAATGTCAATTCCATATATTTATTTTCATCGGCGATTCTATAACGAAGCGAAAACGAAAAGATTTTGGCTCACCCCCACAAGTCGGAAGCCTATACAAGCTTAATCTGACACGCTCGAGCTTGTCCCAAAATCCCCTCTTCCCCTCCCCAACTACTACTTATGAATGGGGCTGGTGTCGTGTTGTGTAGTCGCTACCCGCCACTCGCGAGTCGCGAGTCTAGATTCATTTTATTTTTGTACTTATATAAAATAATTTATATCGTCAATTAATGTCTAACTATTGTTTACGAAATAAAGAATATTATATAATAAATGATATGCGTGATTTATTGCTGAGTTTAATTTTATCAGTCAGTATATCCTACAACCTGAGCACTTTTGTGGTACACTTTACGGAAAAACTATCACGTCTATTGATTTGTGCTTTAACATATTATACCTCAATGATGTTTTAATAAAGATGGCGTATGTTCATACAAATTGGTCCTCAGATTTTGTTCCTATACGACATATACGTACTTACCTCTGTCATATATATAGTTACCATAGTTACAACAAAGAATGCGACAGATAATACGCAACGAATGGTATAGAAAAGGATATTATGTTTTGACAGGCGCATCGGTGCGTCGATAATTTTGGAAAATATCCAAACAAAAAATTAATTTCTAGATGTTTTCATGTACTTACGTGTGGTACGTAACTGTTTCATCCTTTTTTACTTAAGTATCATAATTTTTACATTTTCTGAAAACGCAGCTTGGCATTTTAAGTCAAAAATTTCACAACTGGTCACTCACTCGCTGCCAACATGCAACTAATTCAAATTACACTAATTAGGTTGAATTGGCCGCTAAGACTGTACACGCTAGTGCGATATCTACCTTTTTTTAAATAATATTATTATATCATAGTTATACCTACTGTACTCGGCGAAAGTCGAAACATGGCGGTAACGGTCATTGACTCCCTGTCAAAAACTTGTCATTTTCCATACAAAGCCGCGATTGTCGATTGACAACATATTAAGACACTTCATTGTCAATCGCAGTTTATATAGAAAATGACAAGTTTTTGGCAGTATAGTAATTTCTATTTATAATAAGTACCTAGATTGTAGATGTATTATCATCGGTCAGTCAAAGTTTGGTTACTATTACAATATTATATAAAAAAATGCCTTAAAGATTATTACCACGCAGAAAAACGACGCGATCCCTCACAAAGCTCGGCTTTTAGCTAGTTAATAATATTATCAGTGTGTGAATTATGGTGCATCCCCTATTAATAAACTTGGGGCCAGGCCAGGACACTGCGTTGCGGCGTCGCATCGCAAAATACTACATTGCTTTTCTAAAGGCCAGGCCACAACACTGCGTTGCGGCGTCGCATCGCAAAACACTACATTGCTTTTCTAAGGGCCAGGCCACAACGCTGCGTTGCGGCGTCGCATCGCAAAAACAATAATTGAAAAGCATGGCCTGGCCCTTATACTGTATTTTGGCCGACCGGCGGGCAAGATTTAAGTAGCAGCACCCCCATATTCTATTCTCTAGTTGCATATTAAAATTAAAACGGAGTTTCAGAAAATGCTGCCGGAATAAAACAATAATTGAATCTTTAATAAACCACAGTCTAAACGTTCCGAGTCGAAAAAGTTACTTTAATATAACGTCTAAAAACCGACCGCAAACAATGAATTGAAACAGGAGGAGGGCTCGAAAGTCGGAACGAAATTAAAGCTTCAACTCGAATACTATTTTAAAGTTGTTTGTGAATAAATGCGAAGGTAAAAAATATCTCAGATATCCTCGCCGGTGGTCTGTCTCTGCGAAATGTTTCTTGGAGTGCCGCAGAATGGCAAAGTTTATGCATAATTACCGCCTCATTTAAATATTTTCTCCCTTTAAAAGCATTGTGTAAAGTTTTTAATGTATGCAGCGCGGTGACGACTCATTAGTTGCCGGTGCGGCGCGGGGTGAGTTGTGTCATAATGTTGTGGCTCTCGCTGCAGCAGTTAGCAGCACTCGCGTGCCGCACCAAAGACAATATAATCGCTTGTGCCGCACCGCGCCGCGCCCGGTCGAACGCGGCAAGCGGCACGGCACTCTACCCGCCTGCAGACTGCTGTGAATTGTGATCACATTCTAGTTATCCAAGATAAAAAAGCTAATTATATGAGAGATTATACCTATATTATTATACCTATACTAATATTGGTTAGGTCTGAAACATTTTTGCGTAGGTTTCTCGGGATATGAATGGTTAGGTTTTTTTTTTGGTTTTTTTGATGGTGGTGTGGTCCCGGTTCTTGATTGCCATCTTGGCATTATGGTCCATGATGGCCTTTGCAGGAGTTTCCATCACTCCCTTTATAAGTTTTCCCAGCGCGTCATCTGTGTCGTCGGTGTAATAGACAAGTTGTTCCGTGTGACGCGTCAGGGCAACCACCGCGTGTGACGTACTATGATGTAGCTGTAACTTCCTCTTCTGATGTTTAAAGACGTACACTCTCTTGTAGCACAATCCCTGGGCCTCGTGAATGGTTAGTACTTTCGAGGCCTCTCCGGTTCCGTAACCTGACTTCCTCAGCGTCGACTTCTCCAGCTGTCCAGTGTGTAAGTCAGGTATAAGGTGTTGGTGTCGGTTTTAGGGATCTCCGTCCCGGTCATGGGTGCTATTATATGCCAGGGACTTGACGATGTTGCTTGAGGAGTAGATGCCCTTGTGTATTTGCTTGAGCGCCATGGCGACATCTTGCGGGCACCTATGTGTACAGAGAAGATCTTCGGTGACGTCTGCGAGATGATGCGGGCGGTAGTAGTACAGCTCGAAGAGATTATCCCGGTCTATGTAGGGGAGCTGGTTTACGTCCCCAATTAATAGCAGGCTCTCGGCTTTGGTGATTTGTGCCGTCAGTATTATGGATCCGAAGTGACTCATGAGTGCTTCATCTACCAGCAGCCTCTTGCGTTCCAGGTCTTCGAGTCCCTTCGGTCCATTTACTAGGAGAGATGCTATTGTGCGCACCCTCTTCGTAGCTTCGTGGCCTGCCTTTTCCCGGATTCTCTCCACGAGGTCTTTCTTTGCCTCTATCGTTGTCGTTACAACTACATCTTCGTCAGGATTAAAGTTTTGGACTATCCACGTCGTTTTCCCGCAACCCGGGACATCCATTTATCCAAGTTATTGCTGGGATCAGCGACCACATAACCCAATAGACGCCTAATGCAAGGCAAATACTGTCTGGCAACATGTAAGACTAATAGGTCTTACTTGAGACAATGACAGCGAAATCTGTCTCATTATCGACCACTTCCGTGACCTATGTACATCTCATGCGTCTACTACTAAATAAAATACGATAAAGGCGAAATATGGCTCCCTGTACAGTAAAATGGTGTGGAAAATGTAGCCAATCGTCTAATTTTAGCAAAGACGGCATAACTTTTCATAGGTAAGCCAATTTTAAGATTTATATTGTCAGGAATCAATTTCTTCAGAGCTCAACTTACGCTGGTCCGAATACGTCAAGGAAAACGTTTGTTTATAAGTATTTCCCTTTCTATCATACACAAACTAGTAATCCTTATCCTTTCTTTCATTACTGTCAAGCCGAGTCAAGCGTCACTAGTGATGCGATGATTGACTTTTTATCAGTTAAACAAATTGTTTTTTTTTTCATATTGTTGAAAAAGAGTAATATTTTATGAATTGTTTTTGTAAACGTGTGTAAGTATATGTTTTTAAATTTTTAACCGACTTCCAAAAAACGAGGAGGTTATATGTTTGGCTGTGGATATTTTTTTTTGTATGTTCAACGATTACTCCGCCGTTTGTGAAACGAAATTTTTGTTTTGTTGTATTAGGTTTCACTCCAATTTGGTACCATGTTCACAAAAGTGGTGACCTGATGGGATCCAGGAGTAATCGAGGGAACTCCTCGAAATTTATATGGAAGTGTACTAAGAATATGCTACCAAAAAGTCAAATATTGGGTCAAGGTATACCATGGTTTCGAAGATGCTGAGAGAACTCCTGACTCCTTATAGATACACGTTTGGGAGTTTCGGCGTTGTTTTAAGTACAGAAAGCATATGCTACCACGCAATTCAAATTCATCATCATCATTACCACGTCGTGTTAAGGTCACCAATGTCTCATGGCACAAAGTAGATAATAGTACAACTTACAAGGCATAGGTATGGAATATGGATACAATAATAATAATTATGTACATAACAACACCAATTATTAATATAGGCTGTTTATACACGGCGGTCGGTGAGGCGTCGCAGGCAGAAGATAAGAGCGAAATTCAGTTCGGCACCGAAAGTCATCAAGATTTAGACAGTGCCATAGAATCAATTTGCTTATCTCAGTTTGCTGAAAATACTATTGAGTACATAGCAGGATTTGTTGCTTGCTCTTTAATAAAGCATTTGAGATGTAAAACCTGCATAGGGGCATTGATTACTTTAAACGAAAATGCTAACAGTTTTATAGCTTACAGAGACATGGGTGGCTTAATCTACCCGTCACAAAGTGTTGTTAAAATTTGCCGTCGCTGTAAAGTTATCATGAAATTGTATCTTGGAGGCGTAAAGAAAAGTGAACCACGTAAAGCAGATGTTTTAGTCAATAAAACTTCAAGCAGCTTTATTGGTGAACAACTTTTTTCAGAAATAAGTTTCCATCAATTTCATTGTGA